>JASDDO010000235.1:0-500000 GCA_030015575.1 Agapanthus africanus
TAGTCCAAATCCGTATTTGCTTAGATTTGGGTTTGGTGTTTTTAGTTTAAGGATGCATTAGTCGCATTGCGTCTAAGATCGACTTAAACGTTCGTTAAGGATACGTTAGTCCTGTTTTAGACTAAGATCAACTTAACGTAGTGATTAATTTAATGTATGGCCATCGGGACTCGTCACCTCTCTGATGTCGTCGAAGGATTACAACGACATGTATCAGAGGAGCTCGGAGATGTACCCTCGAACCAGAGTTGATTGGGAGTTTTATAATCCATTTGAATGTTTAAGGATACGTTAGCCGTATTTGGGGCTAAGATCAACTTAAACGGGACCGTTTAGATCCGGCAAAAGAGCGTTCGGAGGCTCTGTTGTTCCAGTTTAGGGACATAGTGGTCCGTTCGCCAGTTTAGGGATGTGGTGGTCCATCGCCAGTTTAGGGACGTAGTGGTCCGCATTCCAGTTTTGAGGACGTGGTGGTCCATCGCCAGTTTAGGGACGTGGTGGTCGATCACCAGTTTAGGGACGTTTCGGTCCGATATTAGTTTAGGGACGTTTCGGTCCGATATTAGTTTAGAGACGTTTCGGTCCGATATTAGTTTTAAGGACGTCTCGGTCCAATATTAGTTTTAAGGACGTTTCGGTCCAATATTAGTTTTAAGGACGTTTCGGTCCACGAGTTTAAGGACCCCGCAGTCCATATTCATGTGTGATCGTTGGGACCCATCGCCTCTCTGACGTCGTTGAAGGATTACAACGATAGATGTCAGAGGAGTTCAGAGATGTACCCTCAAACCGGAGATAAATTGATTTAGGAGAGCAATTTTGCTCAGTCAATTTAATTTGAGGACTTACAGCCAAAATTGGGTTAGGTCCAGTTGAGAATATTCAACATTTTCTTGATCTTCGGCCTATTAGGCCTGTGCTAGGGCTTTGCCCATATTTAATAATGCACTGCATTCTATTCTGGCCTGCTAGGCTTTTGATTTGGGCTTCGTCCCTTTATTTATGATGCAGAGCATCTATTTTAGTTTGGGCTCTGCCCCTTTTTAAAACAATGCATTTGCATTTTATTAGACCTGTTCGGCCTTCTTTAATTGGGCTTGGGCTTGGCCCCTTTTGTAACCAAGGCAGTGCATTTGTCTGGCGCTTTGCGCCGAGTAATGAGCGCAAGCTCATATGGTGATGACACGTGTCATGCTCTGGTGAGCGCAAGCGCACTAGCGCAGTGCGCTGCGCTGTTGCGCTGCTGACACGTGGCGCGCTCTCGGGGAGTTGCGCCAATTCCAGAGAGCAAAGCTCTATCTTAAGGGCGCTTAGCGCAAGTGGTTCTATAGCCGACACGTGGCGCTCTCTTAAGAGCGCAACGGTGCAGTTTGGAAGTGCAAAGCACTAAGAATCTTTTAGATTCAAGAAGGGAAGTGCAAAGCACTGTTTAATTTCTTGATCTAAATTAGATCAAAGAAAAATAAATTTTTTCTTTATTTGAAGAACCATAGGTTCATAAAAGTGCAAAGCACTATTATATATATATATATATATATATTTTTTTTTTTTTAAAGAACCGGAGGTTCACAAGAAGTGCAAAGCACTGTTTATTATGTAAAGATCATTGATCTTGTTTTTAGACCAATGATCTATTAGAAGGAATTTCTTCTAATTCATGAAGGTTCTTTACCTTTTTCTTGAAATCTTCTCAGAGTTCTCTCTGTTTAAAGTTCTTGAGTTCTCAAGAAAAATGTTGATGCCTTTGAATTGAGGCTTAGGGTCCTTTTTATAGTGCTCACAAATTAGTTAAATTTGTTAAAGAGATCATTCTCTGAGTGATTTGGGAAATTTTCCCCACCGTTGGATCTTTGATCCAAGGGCTTCTGCTTTGCAGAAGAAAATCTTCTTGTTTTAACAAGAGCAGAAAAGATTTCTTAAAATCTTAATTCAGTTTGGCGCAGATGCCCCAGCGCGTGACACGTGTCGCGCAGCGCACAGCGCAGTGCAACTGCTCTAGCGCATCTGCGCCGACACGTGTCGCGCAGCGCAGAGCGCAGCATAACTGCGCTAGCGCATCTGCGCTGACACGTGTCGCGCAGCGCAGAGCGCAGCGCAACTGAAGCATTGCTTCAAACAAATAGAGCTCTGCTCTGATTGGGCGCGCCTTCCTTGGGCGCAGCGTTGATGCGGCTGCGCTAGGCACGTGGCGCCTTGCGCTCAGCGCAGAGGATCTGAAGCGTTGCTTCATTTATTGAAGTTTAAATTTTCAAAGCAAAGCTTTGTTTCTGATTGGAGAGTTGCCTCATCTTCCACCTCGGAATCTGATCGGAGCTTTGCTCCGATTGGGATAAACAAGTGCCCCCCACCGTTGCGCTTACGTGGCCCTAAAACGTGAGCGCAACGGTGACAGAATTCCAACCGTTGCAGTAACTTTTGGAAGTTGAAGAGGCGTTCGATGCCTATAAATAGGACCTTTGGTCCCCCCACAGATGCTTATCATCTTTAAGATTTTGTTTTCAAAAGACTCCAGAGCTTTGCTCTTACTTAAGAACTTTTAGAGCCCTGCTCTTATTTCTTTTTTAGGAACTTTCAAAGTTCAGAACCCAGCACCCCTTTTAGGTAAAATTTTAAATTAAATCAAATTTAGTTTAATGGATAGAGCCTTGCTCTCATAGATCTTTTGATCTACAGAAAATCCTTTTGGGGTTTCGTCAAATAGAGCTTCGCTCTCAGGAATCTGTTTCAGGGTTTCTCAACCCATGAACAGAAACTTGCATCTTTGGCAAAACATAGATCCCTCTGATTTAAAAGAATTCTTAAGAGTGTTTAATTGATCTTAGAGTTTGAAGATGGCATTTTATTCTTCAGTGCATTATATCGTTTTGCTTAATCAATCTTTCTGATAATTCTGTTGATTCTCTTTCACAGGAACCATGAACGCCCACATGTATGCCCTTAACGAGATCATCTCGTATGGGGACATCCGCCGACTTGGCCACTCTCAAAATCGGGAGTTCACAAACGAGGAGTGCGCTGAAATAATGAGTCGCTTCGACGCGTATAATGGTCCACTGCTCCCCCGACGTTCCTCCCTCCTTAAGCTTATCATGGGAGCCATCTGGGAAGCGCCTCCCCTCTTCTGTTCCGGCGTGCCGCTTAGGGCGTTGGATGCTGCTGAGGACAAGGTGCACTCGGTGTACCTGTTGAACTTTATCTCGAAGAGACGACGAGACAGTCTTATCGATCTCTTGCACGAGGTCTTTCAACAGTCCGCCATACTCGCTGCTTATCGGAGGGTGGAAGACATCAGGGGGGACCCTGACGCTTGTGCTCACGAAAGAAAGCACACTAGGATGGTCCGCGAGGCTTGGAAAGTCATAGATAGGGTCGCTTTCGAGTTCCTCAATCCATGTCCTGGGTCTGAAGTTATTCCATTGTAATAATATTTTTCGTTCATTGTTTTTTTATGATTGTAAGAACTATTGGCCATATTAATGGAAAAATTTTATCCCGGCTTGTCTTTATTTTTCGTTCTGAGTCTTTTACTTGTGCATGAATGAGTGTGTCTCGAACGCTTGATCAAACGTAAATCGGATGCTCTTTCTGTAGCTTTCTTCTTTCTCTTATTATCGGCATGCTATCTTAATAAACATGGTTGACGGATAGTAGGGCACGCATCTCGACTTTCCTAAGAATCGGCGATGGCTTAGGCCGCAGGTTCAGATCTGCTGCCTAAGACTTTTAAACTCCATAAGCCGTGAGGGTCTCATAGAGAATTTTCTCCCTACGGATCGAGAGGATCTCGTAGGTGGGTTTTCTCCTTAGGAATCGTGAGGATTCCTAAGTGTGGTTTTCTCTTATAAGTCATAAGGATCCTACAAGAGAGTTTTTCCCTCTTACGGGTCGAGAGGACCCATAAGTGGTTGTTTCCCTCCTCGTCGAAATTCGACTTTGGAGAGTGAGACCCGTGAATAGTATGCAAGAGACCATTTTGGATTGACTTGCAGGGTCCCATTGTTCAGGAAGCAAGTTTTTTAGTTCCTGCTGCCTGAGGCTTCATTTGCAAGTTGAGACGAATCGGGAGTTTCCAGCGGAGACAATGGTTTCTCTGCGAGCCGACGCGAATCAGGAGGCTCTCGTCAAGGAGTGTTTGTATCCATGAGTCGAGGAGTTTGCTAGGGATTATTTGTTTCCCAAGCGCCAAGGATTATTTGTTTCCTTGGGGTTTGAAACGAGTCGAGGATTCCCACGGGGGCGCTGGTGGCTCTGCGGGTCGACGCGGATTAGGAGACTCTCGTCAAGGAGTGTTTGTATCCGTGAGTCGAGGAATTTGCTAGGGATTATTTGTTTCCCAAGCGCCAAGGATTATTTGTTTCCTTAGGGTTTGAAACGAGTCGAGGGTTCCCACGGGGGCTCTGGTGGCTCTGCGGGTCGACGCGGATCAGGAAGCTCTCGTCAAGGAGTGTTTGTATCCGTGAGTCGAGGAATTTGCTAGGGATTATTTGTTTCCCAAGCGCCAAGGATTATTTGTTTCCTTAGGGTTTGAAACGAGTCGAGGGTTCCCACGGGGGCTCTGGTGGCTCTGCGGGTCGACGTGGATCGGGAAGCTCTCGTCAAGGAGTGTTTGTATCCGTGAGTCGAGGAATTTTGCTAGGGATTATTTGTTTCCCAAGCGCCAAGGATTATTTGTTTCCTTGGGGTTTGAAACGAGTCGAGGATTCCTACGGAGGCACTGGTGGCTCTGCGGGTCGACGCGGATCAGAAAGCTCTCGTCAAGGAGTGTTTGTATCCGTGAGTTGAGGAATTTGCTGGGGATTATTTGTTTCCCAAGCGCCAAGGATTATTTGTTTCCTTGGGGTTTGAAACGAGTCGAGGATTCCTACGGAGGCACTGGTGGCTCTGCGGGTCGACGCGGATCAGAAAGCTCTCGTCAAAGAGTGTTTGTATCCGTGAGTCGAGGAATTTGCTGGGATTATTTGTTTCCCAATTTGTTTACGCCCTTGTATTATGTATACAAATCGATGTGATCTTAACTGTAGGGCCAAAGTTTTATCATCATCATTTTTTTTGTTGTATTTCCGCGATGCTCTATCCTTTCAGCTTTCGTATCGCGAAGGTCGCGATTACCCAATCATTTCGGCTATTTTTCGCGGTGCCCAATCATTTCGGCTGTTTATTTTATTTTTACTCGCTGCTTTTTGTTGCGAGTTGCCCAATCATTTCGGCTATTTCTTCATGCATATATTTTTACTTGCTGCTTTTTTATTGCAAGTCGCCCCATCATTTCGGCTATTTCGTATGCATGTGCGGCCTACTGGTTTCTCGCTGTAAACTTGAAATTGGACACCGATTTCGGCATCAGCACGGCTACAACTGGGATATTGCCAGGAGTGAATCATCATTTGCCTCTGTCGTTGTCGAACAAAGGAGGCTTAGCGACCAGGGTTAAGGTCCTGTCGACTAAGGCTTTTGACTTCATGAGCCGTAAGGGTCCCACAAAGCTATTTCTTCCTACAAGTCGTGAGGATCTTATAGGTGTATTTTCTTCTTAGGAATCGTGAGGATTCCTAAGTGTTTGTTTCCTCTGTAAGTCGTAAGGATCTCACAGGAGGGTTTTCTCTGTGTGAATCGAGGGGATTTACAAGGGTTATGCGAACATATCCCCAGTCACGGATGGACCTTGGTTAGGGAAATGTTTATTCGCGCCCGTGGATTGTATACAAGGGTCAATGCTGAGTCACTTGTAGGGCAATATCGGAAGTTGTGGGGGTTGCTTAAGCACAGGTTTAGGTCTCTGTAACTTAAGACTTTCAAATCTTATGAGCCGTGAGGGTCCCATAAGAGAGTTCTCCTTACGAGTCGTGAAGATCTCGCAAGTGTATTTCCTCCTTAGGAATCGTGGGGATTCCTAAGTGTGTTGTTCCCTTGTAAGTCATAAGGATCTCACGCGGGTGGTTTCTCCTTACAGGGTCGAGAGGACCCTATAAGGGTTTCTTAACGAGGTTGCGCCCTTTCAGGTTTTCACAAACACTCGCCGGTAGCCCTGCTGTTTTTACTCACGGAGCCCTTTCGAGTTTTCATCCGCGCCCATTTTGCTTATGGACATACCGTTTTTTTTTATTCTTTTTATTTTTTATTCTTTTTTATTCTTTTTTTTTACGAGGTCGCGCCCTTTCGGGTTTTCACGAACACTCGCCGGTAGCCCTGCTGTTTTTACTCACGGAGCCCTCTCGGGTTTTCATCCATGCCCTTTTTGCTTATGGACATACCGTTTTTATTTATTATATATATTTTTTTATTTATTTTTATTCATCTCGTCAGCCCAAGGATGCTGCGGTATTAGTTTAAAGACGTTTCGATCTGCTATTAGTTTAAGGACATTTCGGTCCGTCACTAGTTTAAGGACATCTCGGTCCATTGTTAGTTTAAGGACGTTTCGGTCCCTCATGGAGAAGGCTGGCCACTGCTTAGAAAGCTTAAGCTCAGGAAGATAGCGAGCGGACATAGTCGTCGTCATCTATCGTTGACCTAGGCTGTGGCTCATTAAGCATAGTATTTCTTTAGGAAGCGACCGTTTATCGGCCTGAAAGGCCTTTCACCATGCATGTCCATGAGTAGATAGGCCCCACCCTGGTAAACCTTATCTATGATGTATGGGCCTTCATAGTTTGGCTTGAATTTTCCCTGCTTGGCGCGATTGGGGATCATAGGCCTTTTGACCACTAGCACGAGTTCGCCTTGGCGGAATGTCCTCGGTCGGGTCAATCTTTCATATGAGCGCGTCATCTTTTCTTTATAAGCTTCCAGATTTTGCTGCGCTATGAGCCGGGTTTCATCAAGAGCGTCAAGCTCTTCAAACCGGAGGTGAGCATTTTCTTCATCAGTCAGCTCGTAGTGAACTGCTACTCGCAAAGAGGGTAATTCTATTTCAAGGGATAGTACTGCTTCCGTGCCGAATACTAACGCATAGGGCGTTGTGTTCATGGCCGTCTTGAACGCAGTTCGATACGCCCAAAGAGCCTCTTGCAACCTCTCATGCCAGTCCCTCTTATTTCGGGACACTGTTTTCTTTATAATTTTTGTCAAGGTCTTGTTGAAGACCTCAGCTAGACCATTAGCCCGCGGATTATAGACTGAAGAATATCTCCAGTCTATACTATGCTGTTGCACAAAGCGACTGATCTTGTGGCTTCTGTAGACCGGTCCGTTGTCGGAGATGATCCGTCGCGGAGTTCCAAATCGATATATGACATGCGTTTTGAAGAAATGGAGGATGTTCTCCGTCTTCACTTCCCTCAACGGTACTACCTCTGCCCATTTGGAGAAGTAATCAGTCGTCGCCAAGATGAAACGATGTCCCTTGGACGATGCTGGTTCGATGGGGCCGACTATGTCAGTTCCCCACATTTCGAATGGCCAGCTAGCCACCGTTGGATGTAGTGGATTGGGATGCTGATGGATGAAATCCCCATGAATTTGGCATGAGTGACATTGCTTCGCATATTCGAGGCAGTCTTGCATCATGGTGGGCCAACAATAGCCCATCCGTTTTATCTTCAACTTCATCTTAGGGCCTGCTTGGTGAGAACCGCAGAGTCCGTCGTGAACTTCTTGGACGACCTTTCTCGCTTCGTCAGGTCCTAAGCATCTCAGCCACAGAGAATCGAATGACCTCTTGTATAGAGTATTGTTGACGAAGGAGAAAGACAGAGCTCGTTTTACGAGCTAATGTCTTATGGACGCTTTTTCAGGCATTCGGTGGAACTTGAAGTAATCTATGAAGACTTTTCTCCAGTCCTCGGTATCTTCCCAATCTTTTATTTGCAGGGTTGTCTCCTCGTTCGCTCCTTTTTCTTCGGATGATTCCGGAGATACTTCTGCTGGGGCAAGCACTCGACGGCTTTGTACCACGATTCTAACGTCATCGAGGTTCTCGTCAGCCAGTTCTTTAGCAAGTTTGGCTAGTGCGTCCGCTTTGCTGTTTTCCGCGCGCGGTATGCTCTCCAAAGTATAGGAGGGAATTTGGGTTAGCAGTTGTTTCACTTTTTCACCGTATTTTACCAATTCCGGTTTGCATGTTTGGTAATCGCTGTTCACTTGACTGACGACTAGCTGGGAGTCCCCATATATGAGGAGGTCTTCAATTCCCATGTCAATGGAGATCTCGAGGCCTGCTATCAAAGCTTCATATTCAGCTTCATTATTCGTTCTCGGCTCTGTTAAGGAGAAGGCGAAGCGCATTATTCCTCGTTGTGGGGTCACAAAGATAAGGCCTACTCCCGATTTGATCATTGACGTACTTTGTTTGTGCTTTTTCATGGAAGATGCTCCATCGAAATAAAGCTCCCAACGGGTATCACCACCGTCGATTGCGTCAAACGCATGCTTGTCTGGCAAATCGCAATTCAGGGGAGAATCGGCAGGTATCGGGTGCTCAGCAAGGAAGTCGGTTATGGCCTGACCCTTCACTGCCTTGAGGGGTCGATATGTTATTGAAAATTCCATCAAGAGCAGGGCCCATTTAGTGAGTCGTCCCGTCAGTATGGCTTTTGACATTAGATATTTGAGAGGGTCCACCTTTGAAATGAGATGGACTTCGTGCGCTAATGCGTAATGTCTAAGCTTTGTTATTGCGAAGATCAACGCTAGGCAGTGTTTTTCAATGGGAGAGTAGTTGCTTTCTGCCCCCAGCAGAACTCGACTTAAGTAGTAAAGTGCTCTTTCTTTCCCTTGATCATTCTCTTGTGCCCATAATGCGCCTAAAGAACCTTCGAGGGCGGTTGTATAAAGAATGAGAGGCTTCCCCTTAACTGGAGCAGCCAACACCAGCGGGTTCTGCAGGTATTGCTTGATCTCGTCCAGTGCGCCTTGGCATTTTTGATCCCAAACGAATGGGGTTCCCTTCTTCATCAGGTGACTGTAAGGACGGCACTTCCCTGAAAGATTAGCGATAAACCGTCGAATGTATGCAAGCTTTCCTTGGAGAGATCGCAACTGTTTAAGAGTTCTTGGCGGAGGCATTTCCATGATCGCCTTAATCTTAGACGGATCTATTTCAATACCTCGGTGTCGAACGATAAATCCTAGGAATTTGCCCAAGGAAACCCCGAACGCACATTTTAAAGGATTCATCTTCAAATTGTATCGCCGAAGATGTTGAAATACGGTCTTCAAATGCTCGAGATGCTCTTCGTATGACTTGCTTTTAACCACAAGATCGTCGATATAGCATTCGACGATTTCGTGTATAAGGTCGTCGAAGATCTTTGTCATGGCCCTCTGATAAGTAGCACCGGCGTTCATCAAACCGAAGGGCATTACTTTATAACAAAATATACCAAGAGGAGTCCTTAAGGCTGTGTGCTTCTGGTCTTCTGGATGCATTTTTATCTGGTTATACCCCGATGAGCCGTCCATGAAGGAGAAAACCTCATGAGTGGATGTATTGTCTATCATCAGTTCAGTGACTGGCACTGGGAAATCATCCTTCGGGCAAGCTTTATTAAGATCCCGGAAGTCTATGCATACGCGCACTGTCCCATTTTTCTTCATCATTGGGACGATGTTGGCGATCCATTCAGGGTACTGAACTTCCTGGATGAAGCCGGAGTCGATTAACTTTTTGACTTCGGTATTTATGCTCATCTCAAGCTCGAGTCGCATTCTTCTCGGCGCCTGTTTGACTGGTTTGACGTTTGGGGATATTGCTAGTCTATGTACAGCGACCCCTGGATTTAGTCCTGGCATCTCGGAATAGTTCCATGCGAAGCAATCTTTATGCTGCACAAGGACGTCTTTTAACGCAGCCACCCTCTCTTCAGACAGCGGCTCGCGGACGAATGTCGGTCGCGGATCATTTACCGTCCCCAACTCGATTTTCCTGAGGTTATCTGCGGTGGTATGTATTCCATCCTCCAGTTCTTTCGGTGCTGGGGGAAATTCTGAGATTACCTCATCACTGCTGTTTTCGAGGCACCAAGGGAGGCTGTCCAGGTTCTCGGACTCTTCTTTCAATATCGTTATCATACGACAGGTGCGAATTTTCTGCCAATCCCAATGTGGAACTGGTTTTTCTTTCGCGGCCTCGGGCTCGTGCTTCTGTAGTGGCGCTACCCTCCAGTTGTCAGAAAACGCGAATTTGCCTAGCTGATACTGATCTTCAACCCAATTCTTGAAGGTGAAGCAATCTTCAAGAGGGTGTCCTATTGCTCGATGGTAAAAGCAATAATTTGGGTTGAACACCTCGCCTGCGTGCTCGAGGTGCTTGGACTCTGGCAACGTAAGCATTTGATGTTTTAGAGCGAGATCGAATATCTTCCTTGTTTTGTTCCGAGGAAATGAGTATGCTCGACCCATTTTCTTCCTGAGGGCTAAGTCAGTAACGCTCAACTCTCGGATACGTGGTTTCTTAGCTCTGCTTTGTGGTTGTTGAGCGCCTTTTCTGCCCTTTGACTTGTTTTTGCTTTCGCGTCGAACCTTTTTTGTAGCAGGCTGACAAGGAGTGGCATTTTCATCCTTCACGGCCTGTCGGAGAAGGCGTTGCGTCTTGGCTTTCTCATAGATGGCTGTCTCGCGGTTGTGGTCATCTCGGACTTTTTGACTAGCTTCCCTTATAAGCCTGTCCATTTGTTCTTCAAATGATGGACCGGGCAATTTTTCGTCAGGAACTTTTACTGGCTTAAGATTAGCGTCCTCTCATTGAGCGTCCGCCTCTTCATCGAAGTCATACATGACATAACAGCTGTCTACTAGCTCCCGTTTCTTTGACCGGATGTACCCAAGCCTTTTTGTTTCCATTTTCCCGTTAGGCAGTTTGCGTTGAGTCCCGGGAACGTTCCAGACCTTGTCATAGAATTTGGCCTTCCTAACGGTTTGTGTGAAGGATATCCCCTGGCGTTTCAGCAGTTTCTTCAAACCTTCGGTATAATATCTGGGAAGACGGATAGGCTGAAGCCTGTCGAGCGTGGGATCCGCGCCATGCCAAACTTCTTTTTCTACGTTGTTTTCTTCAGAACGGTAGAATAGGATTGCCTTCTCGCCCTTTCGTCCGGGAGGGATATAAAATGTCTGCAATTCTTCTACGCTGTTGGTGTCGAGTGCATCCAGTTCTTTGTAATGTTCAAGCAGCACCATAGTTATCTGCAGACTTCGCTCTTCATCGGCAGGAGCCCGTATTGAAAGCCGAGCAGGGAATACAGCATGAACTTCATCCTCCGAATCACTACCAAAGATCAATGAAGGAACGGATGGTCCCGGTTTGGCGGATTGGGATGGACCCGCATAAATTATATCCTCTTCGTCCTCGGTGTCACTTCCGAAGATAGGGATGGTGGCGTTAGTTTTGTTCTCCGGCTTGTGACACCTTTCTGTGTCTTCGAAACTCGGTAAGAAGTACTTGGCATCTTCATACTTGCGAACTTCGTTCACGGAAAACGGATTTAACTCTCCTGCCACAGTGTACTCGAGACCATCCCTACAATATTTCATACACTGATGCTGTGTAGAAGGGATGATGTTGTACTCGTGTAACCATGGTCGACCAAGCAGAGCGTTGTAGCACGTCTTGGCATCTATGACATGGAATTTGATATCTGTGACGAGCAACCCGAAGCGTAACGTCAATATCACAGATCCAAGGGTTTTCGATGATTGGGAGTCGAACCCGGAGATGGTGATCTTGTCTCGGGCGAGGTGTTGGACACTCATGCAAATTTCCTTCAACACCCGCACATTGAGTAAATTGACAGACGATCCGTTATCGACCAAGATTTTACCTATCTTTATGTCATGGCAGTATCCTGAGACATAAAGGGGACGATTGTGTTCGCACGTCCCGAGGAGAAGGTCTTCATCGCCAAAAGCAACATCGGCCGTGTGTACCTCTTCCAATTCGTCCTTCATCTTTTGTTCTGCCAAGAAGGCTTGGAACTGGTCCGGCTCTTGTAGGGCTTTAATCAAAGAATCCCTCGCCTCTTTTGATAGTAACAGGGCATCGAGAATGCTGAGTTGTGAGGGTAGATTTCTCAGATGCGCCAAGACATTGTAATCCACTTTATTCCTCTTTGGCGGGTTCTTGGCGGTTAACTCTTCCGTAACTCGGTCATCCAAGGCGATATCTTCGGAGACCTTCTCTTTCCCTTTGTCTTTCTTGTTTAAGGGTCCGAGATTCTTTTCGGGTAATGTCCGATTGCGTAGCTGTATATTTTCGCAAACCTTCGGTTCTTCTTCTTTTCCCGAAGTGGATTCTTTGAAGAGGGGGCCAAGCTCTAACTCCTCATCGGAATCGCTTCCATATATAGGCATTTGTGATCCTACGGCGTCAATCATGCAACAACCACCCGTAGTTTTATGAAGCCCTTCGGTCGTATTTCTTTGCTCTCGACGAGTTTTACGCTTTTCCCGCTTGAAGCGTTGTCGACGAGCAACATATCCTTGCCACCATTTATCGAAAGCTTTGCATTCTTGAATGGGGTGCGAAACCTTCTGATGATATAAGCAAAAGGAGGGGTGCATTTCCGATTCACCGATGATGTTTCCTTCAGAGGGTGGTAGCTTCATGCCCATTGACATGGCCTTAGCAAACTTTTTCTTCATCTTGAATTGGCTTTTGTCAACGGCGGAGGCATTTCGCTCCTGCGGGATTATCTCAGCTCTTTCATTAAGTCGCCGGCGTTTGGCCCTTTCAAATATAGCCATTTCGCGTTCTCGATCGGCTTTACTTTTTAGTCGAGCTTCGTCAAGGAACGCTTCAATCATTTCGACTGATAGCTCCGGAATTCTTGATTCGGTATCTGCCTCCAGCGTTTTAGTGCCAGAAGCCTCTTCATCGTTCGTGATCGAATGGGAGATCATATGACAGCTCGCCACATTTTCCTCGGATTCATCTGATGAACTTTCTCCTTCATCTTCCTCTTGAAAGACGTGATTGAGGAACTCTTGGAGCGTGATGGGAGTCCGCGCCTTTTAGTTATATTCTTCCAGCACGTCAATTTGCTTTTGCAAGTCCGTGCGCTTATCGCTAGGCTCTGCGGGCTTCTTGGACTTCTTCTTCTTTTTCGAAGATTTCGACGACTGGCCGCTAGTGCTTAAACTCCTTGAACCCCCATCATTGGCCTTTGAAGTTGGACGTGGCTTCAACATCCCCTCAACGGCCTGCGGTTCTAATGGGCTCTTCCACTTGATCGCCGGACACGTCCGAAGATCATTTAGCATTCTCCTCGTTTTGGCTGATAATACAACCTCCCAAGGAGCTTCTTCAATGACGGAGCATGTTGCCCCCGGCTTATTTATCCCCTTAGCGGTGTGGGGCTGTAGAGGATTCACCTTCCATTTGTCAGATAACACGAACTTGCCCTGTCGGTACTGGTTTTCAAGCCAATTTTTGAAAACGTAACAGTCTTCGATCGGATGTCCTAGCACTCGATGGTAAGGGCAGTAATTAGGCTCGTTGACGTCACTTGGTTGCAACGGGCGTTTTGGATCTGGCAGATTTATGAGTCTGTTGCGCAACGCCAGCTCGAATAGCCTACTCGTTTTATCGTGGGGGAAGGAATAAGAACGTCCCATCCTATCCTCAAGGGGTACGTACGGGCGTATATTGTTTGGACGAGCAACCGGCTTCGAGTCGCTCGGTTGTTGTTGAGCATTAGCGACCACGATCGCTTTTCCCTTTCCTTTGTCATTTCGGGAATCTGGCTTTGGGAGAGGGGGTTTATGGCCCATCTGGTCCATCTGCGCTAGTTTGTCAATCAAAGCCTGGAAGGAAGTCGGCTTGAAGAACATCATAAACTGTGAAATGGTTGCTTGTGGATCGAGGGTTCCAACAAACATTCCCACCGCAGGGGCTTCTTCTATGCGCTGTTCACACTTCGACCATAGATTACGCCACCGTATAGCGTACTGAACCCATGTCTCACCGGGTTTTACCCTAGCGTTAATCAGTGCCGTCATCGGGGTACGGTCACTGGCACTTGCAAAACGTTGTGTAAACAGCAGCTCCATTTCCGCGAAGGTTTTAATAGAATCATTAGGGAGTTCAGAGTACCACTCGAACGCCGTATCTGATAGACTTCCAACAAACTGGCGGAGCAAGAGCTTGTCATCACCGCCGGTGTTACCGCAAAGCGCCCTGAACTGGGCAACATGCTGATGGTGATTGCCGGTCCCCTTGTAGACATGGAACTTGGGAATTGTGTAACCCGGAGGGTACTTGATTTGGTCATACTAGCCCGGATATGGCCGCCCCGTTTTTACGACATGGCCGGCTGCCTCGGCCGCATGATGAACCCTTATTTGCTGGGCTATGTATTCGTCCAGATCAGTTTTAGAGATTGTATCCTCTTTAGCCGTTGATAGAACGGGCTGAGGGTTTGATGTCTCTCCCCTATCATCCCCAAGGACGATCGGGGGTTCTTCAGTCGGGGGATCTTGTTGTATCATCATCCCTATCATGTCCTGGAAGAGGAGGCCCATACGCTGTATATTGGCTGCTTGTTCAGCAGCCTCTTTGTCTCTCTTTTCCAGTACTCGGCGGAGGAACTCGGCGTCGGTCTCTTCCTCTTGGCGTTCATCTAAGGACGTCTCAGGGTTCTCTTTTGGCTCCATGAGTGCAGCCATTGTAGTCATCATCTCCTGGAGCTTTTGTTGCTGCTCCTAAGCCTTGGTCACTGATCGGGTAAGCGGTCGGTGACCCGTAGAAGTACGACTTTCTTCCTTTCCAGAAGCCATATAAACCGTATGAACAATTATGCCCCCTGACTTGGGGCGTTTAGGTTCACCGCTTTCAAACTTTGCCGCTGACGCGGGAGCTTTCTCTGACTTCCTTCTTTTGTGGGCCATCGAGGTCAAAGGAGCCGTTGGAGTGGGCATCCTAGAAATTGTTGCCCCCTGCTGTTTAATGGGACGGTTTTTGTCCTTTTCCACCTTTGCCTTTTTCTGGTGACGCAAGTGGCCTGGATCGATCACGGAGTCTTGAACCCTCCACCATACTTTATAAACTTTTAAGGATAGCCGTTGAGGGGGCTGTTCTTGTTTTGTTTCTGGAACTCTCTCCGCAGGTGGAGGAGATCTTTTCAAGGTAGCGGTTGGAGAGTTCTTACGCACCCTCCTCAGTAGTTCAAAACTGTTCCCAGTTGGAACAGCAGCGTTGACCTCCACCATCGGAGCAGGTAGAGTTAGCCCTGAGGGGGAACTGCCCCCTGCTTTCCTCACTCGTTGCCAATGGCGACGTCGCGCACGATGAGCCGTTGGGACTGGCTCGGAAATCGAGATGGTTTCTTGTTGCCCCCTGTTTGAGTGTGGGATAACTGCTGATGTCAGCCTATCGAAGACTGATGCCTTTTGACCAGCTGGGGGAGGAGTGGGAACCGTCAATCTTGTGAAGACCGACTCTCTGATGGGAGAAGCCGCTTTAACGACTTCCAAAGCGGCGGCCGTTGCCCTCTTTGGGACAGCCAATTTAGAGTTCCGATCCAGCCTGGTGAAGACAGAGGCTGTCGGTTTGGTAGCGGACGACCCGTTGACATGGGTCGTGGTAGCAGTGAGCCGGTCTAACACCGACTTCTTGTTCGCTTCCGGTGCGGATATCGGCATAGAGAAGCTTGTAGGTGGGACCATGGTCCCGAAAAACAGGCCGGTGGTGGCCTGGGTCACCTGTTCCACTGGCAGAGCGAGGAAAGAGGCCGCTTGGGGCCCATATGCTACACCTCCTGGTGAGGTGGAGCGTCCATTGCAGTGGCATTTCGAGCAGTTGGTGCAGTTGAAGGCCATTGAATCTTGAGTTCTGCGCCAGACAAAAGACCAAATCTTAGCAACTTGAAATCCGAAGGCAACCATTAACAAACCACGATTGGTTCGCGAAGATGACACACGAAGTGTGGAGTGGAAAGAGGAAAAGGTCCCACCGGTCTTGCCAGAATCTGTTCCCCTCCGAACGGCGGCCCGGACTTTGCGTCTAAGCCTGAGGCTCGGGGCAGATGCTATTTGGTTTTATCCGTCTATCTCTCCGAAGATGCCAAGTTGATTTATGGCACCGTGTATCGGAGGTTTAGACGGATGCGGCCGATGTAGCAGACTTCGTCAGATTCCCCCTCAGGATGAGGGGTTTTTGATTGTGGGGACGCTCTTCCCTGCAGGCGCAAGCCCCTGCAGTTAATTACGCTACCGCATCGCGGTAACAACTTTCTCCTTCTCCAGAATTTCACTTCGTGTCGTGTGTGTTTGTTTTGTTTGTGGTTGCCCGTGGATTGTATACGGAGACTGAATAATGCCGTCGCCCGTAGGACGTGGATTAGTCCAAATCCGTATTTGCTTAGATTTGGGTTTGGTGTTTTTAGTTTAAGGATGCATTAGTCGCGTTGCGTCTAAGATCGACTTAAACGTTCGTTAAGGATACGTTAGTCCTGTTTTAGACTAAGATCAACTTAACGTAGTGATTAATTTAATGTATGGCCATCGGGACTCGTCACCTCTCTGATGTCGTCGAAGGATTACAACGACATGTATCAGAGGAGCTCGGAGATGTACCCTCGAACCAGAGTTGATTGGGAGTTTTATAATCCATTTGAATGTTTAAGGATACGTTAGCCGTATTTGGGGCTAAGATCAACTTAAACGGGACCGTTTAGATCCGGCAAAAGAGCGTTCGGAGGCTCTGTTGTTCCAGTTTAGGGACATAGTGGTCCGTTAGCCAGTTTAGGGACGTGGTGGTCCATCGCCAGTTTAGGGACGTGGTGGTCCGCATTCCAGTTTTGAGGACGTGGTGGTCCATCGCCAGTTTAGGGACGTGGTGGTCGATCGCCTGTTTAGGGACGTGGTGGTCCGATATTAGTTTAGGGACGTTTCGGTCCAATATTAGTTTAGGGACGTTTCGGTCCGATATTAGTTTTAAGGACGTCTGGTCCAATATTAGTTTTAAGGACGTTTCGGTCCAATATTAGTTTTAAGGACGTTTCGGTCCATGAGTTTAAGGACCCCGCAGTCCATATTCATGTGTGATCGTTGGGACCCATCGCCTCTCTGACGTCGTTGAAGGATTACAACGATAGATGTCAGAGGAGTTCAGAGATGTACCCTCAAACCGGAGATAAATTGATTTAGGAGAGCAATTTTTCTCAGTCAATTTAATTTGAGGACTTACAGCCAAAATTGGGTTAGGTCCAGTTGAGAATATTCAACATTTTTCTTGATCTTCGGCCTATTAGGCCTGTGCTAGGGCTTTGCCCATATTTAATAATGCACTGCATTCTATTCTGGCCTGCTAGGCTTTTGATTTGGGCTCCGTCCCTTTATTTATGATGCAGAGCATCTATTTTAGTTTGGGCCCTGCCCCTTTTTAAAACAATGCATTTGCATTTTATTAGACCTGTTCGGCCTTCTTTAATTAGGCTTGGCCCCTTTTGTAACCAAGGCAGTGCATTTGTCTGGCGCTTTGCGCCGAGTAATGAGCGCAAGCTCATATGGTGATGACACGTGTCATGCTCTGGTGAGCGCAAGTGCACTAGCGCAGTGCGCTGCGCTGTTGCTCTGCGCTGTTGCGCTGCTGACACGTGGCGCGCTCTCGGAGAGTTGCGCCAATTCCAGAGAGCAAAGCTCTATCTTAAGGGCACTTAGCGCAAGTGGTTCTATAGCCGACACGTGGTGCTCTCTTAAGAGCGCAACGACGCAGTTTGGAAGTGCAAAGCACTAAGAATCTTTTAGATTCAAGAAGGGAAGTGCAAAGCACTGTTTAATTTCTTGATCTAAATTAGATCAAAGAAAAATAAATTTTTTCTTTATTTGAAGAACCATAGGTTCATAAAAGTGCAAAGCACTATTATATATATATTTTTTTTGTTGTTTTTAAAGAACCGGAGGTTCACAAGAAGTGCAAAGCACTGTTTATTATGTAAAGATCATTGATCTTGTTTTTAGACCAATGATCTATTAGAAGGAATTTCTTCTAATTCATGAAGGTTCTTTACCTTTTTCTTGAAATCTTCTCAGAGTTCTCTCTGTTTGAAGTTCTTGAGTTCTCAAGAAAAATGTTGATGCCTTTGAATTGAGGCTTAGGGTCCTTTTTATAGTGCTCACGAATTAGTTAAATTTGTTAAAGAGATCATTCTCTGAGTGATTTGGGAAATTTTCCCCACCGTTGGATCTTTGATCTAAGGGCTTCTGCTTTGCAAAAGAAAATCTTCTTGTTTTAACAAGAACAGAAAAGATTTCTTAAAATCTTAATTCAGTTTGGCGCAGATGCCCCAGCGCGTGACACGTGTCGCGCAGCGCACAGCGCAGCGCAACTGCTCTAGCGCATCTGCGCTGACACGTGTCGCGCAGCGCAGAGCGCAGCGCAACTGCGCTAGCGCATCTGCGCTGACACGTGTCGCGCAGCGCAGAGCGCAGCGCAACTGAAGCGTTGCTTCAGACAAATAGAGCTCTGCTCTGATTGGGCGCGCCTTCCTTGGGCGCAGCGTTGATGCGGCTGCGCCAGACACGTGGCGCCTTGCGCTCAGCGCAGAGGATCTGAAGCGTTGCTTCATTTATTGAAGTTTAAATTTTCAAAGCAAAGCTTTGTTTCTGATTAGGGAGTTGCTTCATCTTCCACCTCGGAATTTGATCGGAGCTTTGCTCCGATTGGGGTAAACAGATCTTACAAGAGTATTTTCTCCTTATAAGTCGAGAGCACTTACAAGTGTCGTTCACCATATGCGGACATTCCGCGCCATTTGTGGAACTAGGTGGGGGGGAATTGTTTATTTGTGCCCGTGGATTGTATACAAGGGCCAGTATTGTACCGCCTGTAGGGCAACTTGAGGGATATGATGGCTTAAGAACAGTTCCAGGTCCCTGTAGCTAAGGCTTTGAATCCTATGAGCCGTGAGGGTCTCATAGGGGGAGTTCTCCTTACGAACGAGAGGATCACGTAAGTGAAGATTTTACGAGATTGCACCCTTTCGGGTTTTCACAAGCTCGCCGGCAGCCCTGCTGTTTTTACTCATGGCGCCCTTTCGAGTTTTCATCCGTGCCCATTTTGCTTATGGACATACCGTTTTTTCCTCTCTCTTTTTTACCTCTTTTTTGCAAATGGGACTCAGGGGGACTTCGCCACCGGGGTAGTTGTGTAGCCAGCGGGACTTGAGTTGCAGTCTTTTCCGTTGGGACTTGTGGACTTGAGTTCCATTATCGCCGTGTTTGAGGCGACGTATTAGTTTAAGGACATTACGGTCCATTGTTAGTTTAGGGACATCTCGGTCCGTGGCCAGTTTCGAGGCAAAGTTTTGTTGGATACTGCTTATAGAATTTTGACACAGGAAGACAGCGAGCGGACACGAGCGTCATCATCTATCATTAACCTGAGTCGTGACTTGTCAAGCGCAGTATTTCTTAAGGAACCGGTCGTTCATTGGCCGAAATGGTCTTTCACCATACATATCCATAAGCAAGTAGGCCCCACCTTGGTAGACCTTGTCTATGATGTACGGGCCCTCATAGTTTGGCTCGAATTTCCCCCGTTTTGCACGGTTGGGGATCATAGGTCTTTTAACGACTAGCACGAGTTCGTCTTGGCGGAATGTTCTCATCCTATTCAGTCTTTCGTATGAGCGTGTCATCCTTGCTTTATAAGCT
This sequence comes from Agapanthus africanus, assembly GCA_030015575.1. NCBI lineage: Eukaryota > Viridiplantae > Streptophyta > Magnoliopsida > Asparagales > Amaryllidaceae > Agapanthus > Agapanthus africanus. The sequence continues at coordinate 19,588 of JASDDO010000235.1, forward strand.
TCTAGGTTTTGTTGCGCCATGAGACGAGTTTCATCGAGGGCATCGAGCTCCTCAAGCCGAAGATGGGCATTTTCTTCATTTGTCGGCTCATATCGAATTGTCACTCATATTGAGAGTAGCTCTATCTCCAAGGGAAGTACCGCTTCCGTGCCAAATACCAACGCGAATGGCGTTGTATTCGTAGCTGTTTTGAACGTGGTTCGATAAGCCTAAAAAGCTTCATGCAGTCTCTCATACCAGTCCGTTTTATTTTTGGACACCATTTTCTTTATGATCTTCGTCAAGGTCTTGTTGAAAGCCTCAGCTAGACCGTTATCTTGGAGATTATAGAAGGAAGAGTATCTCCAGTCTATTTTGTGCTATTCTGCGAAGCGGCTGATTTTATGGCTCCTGTAGGCTGACCTATTATCCGAGATTATCCGTCGTGGAGTACCGAACCGGTAGATGACGTGTGTCTTGAAGAAATGAAGAATATTCTCCATCTTCACTTCCTTTAGCGGTACTGCCTCTGCCCACTTAGAGAAGTAATCGGTTGTTGCCAATATGAACCGATGTCGTTTGGATGACGCTGGTTCGATGGGCCCAATTATATCGGTTCCCCGCATTTCGAATGGCCAACTAGCCAGTGTTGGGTGGAGCGGATTTGGATGTTGGTGGATGAAGTCCTCGTGAATTTGGCACGAGTGACACTGCTTCGCATATTCAAGGCAGTCCTGAATCATTGTGGGCCAGTAGTGACCCATTTCCTTGATCTTCAACTTCATCTTTGGCCCGGTTTGATGAGAACCGCAGACTCCGTCGTGGGTTTCTTGGACGACTCTCATTGCTTCTTTTGGTCCCAGGCATCTTAACCACAAACTATCGAACAATCTCTTATATAGAGTATCATTGACGAAGGTAAAAAAACAAAGCTCGTTTCATGAGCTGATGTCTCGAAGATGCGTTTTCGGGCGTTCGATGGGATTTGAAGTAGTCTATGAAGACTTCTATCCAATTCTTAGCCAATTCTTCACCCTCCAATTGGAAGGTTGCTTGTCTGGTCGCTTCTTTTCTTTCAGACGACTCCGGAGGTATTTCTGCTGGCGCGAGAATCCGGAGGCTTTGCACAATTATCCTTACGTCATCAAGGTTTTCGTCGGTCAATTCTTTAGCCAGTTTGGCTAACGCATCCGCCTTGCTATTTTCCGCCCGCGGTATGCTTTCCATGATGTAGGAGGGAATTTAGGTCAGCAGTTGCTACACTCATTCGCCATATTTTACCAACTCATGTTTACACGTCCGATAGTCGCCATTTACTTGGCTAACGACCAGCTGGGAGTCTCCATATATGAGGAGGTTTTCGATTCCCATATCGACAGCGATCTCAAGACCCACTATAAAAGCTTCGTACTCGGCCTCATTGTTTGTCCTCGACCCTGTTAAGGAAAGGGAAAAACGCATTATCCCTCCTTGCGGAGTCATGGAGATAACACCCACCCCAGCTTTGATTATGGGGTGCTTTGCTTCCGTTTCTTCAAGGAAGATGCTCCGTCGAAGTATAGTTCCCATTGGACATTATTTCCTTCCCTCATTTGATTGTATCGAACATGTGTTCATCTGGCAATTCGCAATTTAAAGGAGAGTCGGCTGGTATCGGATGCTCAGCGAGAAAGTCGGCGATGGCCTGGCCTTTCACTGCCTTAAGAGGTCAATACGTTATCGAGAACTCCATCAAGAGGAGGGCCCATTTGGCAAGCCTTCCTGTTAGTATGGCCCTCGACATCAAATATTTGAGAGGATCCACCTTTGATATGAGATGGACCTCATGCGCCAAGGCATAGTGTCTAAGCTTCGTTATAACGAAGATCAATGCCAGGCAGTGCTTTTCGATGGGGGAGTAGTTGTTTTCTGCCCCCAGGAGAACTCAACTCAAGTAGTAGAGAGCTCTCTCCTTTCCCTGATCATTCTCATATGCTCATAGTGCGCCTAAAGAACCCTCAAGGGCTGTTGTGTACAGGATGAGAGGCTTTCTCTTGACCGGAGCGGTTAGTACCGGCGGGTTTTGCAGATGTTGCTTGATTTCGTCCAGTGCACTTTGGCATTTACGATCCCAAACGAACGGGATCCCTTTCACTATTAGATGGCTGTAGGGGCGGTATTTGCCGTAGAGGTTGGCTATGAACCGCCGGATATACACGAGCTTTTCTTGGAGAGACCACAGTTGTTTGAGAGTTCTTGGCGTGGGCATTTCCATATTCGCCTTGATCTTTGATGGGTCTATTTCGGTGCCTCGGTGTCGTATGATGAATCCTAAGAATTTTCCTAAGGAGACTCCAAACACGCATTTTAGAGGATTCATCTTTAGATTGTATTTCTAAAGACGTTGAAACACTGTGTTTAGATGTTCTCAATGTTCCTCGTATGACTTGCTTTTCACCACCAGGTCGTCGATGTAGTATTCAACAATCTCATGGATGAGGTCATCAAAGATCTTCGTCATGGCCCTCTGGTAGGTAGCGCCACCGTTCTTCACATCGAAAGGCATCACTTTATAGCAGAATATGCCCAGCGGAGTCCGGAAGGCGGTATACTTTTGGTCTTCGGGATTGTTCCCTGATAAAATATTAAGAAATACCCCAATGGGGTATCACGTGCTCACACGTGACCAAGGGTCACATGTTGATACGTGATGGGTTCCTGTGATCTCTGCTTTATAGAATTAAATTCTAACCAAACAAAAATATAACAAAACAGACAGGAAATACCCCAATGGGGTATCACGTGCTCACACGTGACCAAGGGTCGCATGTTGACACGTGATATGTTCCTGTGATCTCTGCTTTATAGGATTAACTTCTAGTCAAACAAATATATAATAAGACACTAAGGAAAAACCCTAATGGGGCATCACGTGCTCACACGTGACCAAGGGTCACGTGCTGACACGTGATGATTCCTTAGCTCTGTTAAAAGGCAGAATTAAATTCTGAATAAAATGTTTAATCAAGAGGGTCATGTGCCAACACGTGAGAGATTTCTAAAGTCTTTAATTGATAGGATTAAATTCTATTTCAATGATCAAACATTGGGATCACGTGCCAACACGTGATGGACTGTAAAAGCCTTCTAAATTAATAGAATTAAATTCTAATCAAGGGAAATAAAAGACCCTAACTGGGAAAGTATTTCTTTAAATCTTTCCAAACAAAAAAGATTATGCTCTGTAAAGTGGAACACCGTTGGATTAAAAATCCAATGGTGATTAAAAATCACCAATTTATGGAAAGATTTTATACAAGGAAAGATTTCCCTGAAATTCACGAAGAATAACAAACAGAATATCTTTTGGATTAAAAATCCAATGGTGAATAAAATTCACTAAGTGATCTAAAAGATCATGTTGGTTACAAAAACAACCAAAATCTTTCAATGAAAGATTCACTAAACAAACTGATTCTTTTCCTTCTCCTATAAATAGGAGACAAGAAGAGGAGAGAAGGGATGATTTTTTGGATCCTTGGAATCTTGATTTTCTGGGAAAAAAAACAACAATAGAGAGAAAAGAGAGGAGAATTTAATTCTCAAGAAAAGAAACCCTAGGTGAGAAAGGGGAAAGAGATCTAAGCTCCATAAACAAAAATAGAATTTAATTTTCAATCTAAGAGTTTAACTCTTCTGAATAAGAACTTAGTTTTTCCTCTGGTTGAAGATCTGCAGAAGCAAATCTCCCCACAAGTTGAGAATTTAATTCTCATCAGGGAGATTTTGCCATGCGGATCCAAAACTTAAAGGGTGAATTGAGTTTAGAGAATTTAATTCTCCCAAATTCATAGGAATTTAATTCCTCCAAATAAAACTAGGGTTTAACCCTATATGAGAATTTAATTCTCTCAATTTCATAGGAATTTAATTCCTCCAAATAAAATCTAGGGTTTAACCCTATATGAGAATTTAATTCTCCCAAATTCATAGGAATTTAAATCCTCTAAAACAGAACTAGGGTTTAACTCTATATGAGAATTTAATTCTTTCACATACATAGGAATTTAATTCCTCTAAAAGATAATTAGGGTTTAACCCTACAGAGAATTTAATTCTTAAAACAAGAGACTTAATAGCTCTCCATGCACATAAAGAACTTAGTCACGTGGTGACACGTGACCCCATCCTCAATAATCAGAAAAGAAAGAACAAAACTAGGTCACGTGCCCTCACGTGACCCCTAAACAGATCCCCCAAAAAGAGAAGGAAAGAAGCTTGGAGGCAATGCCTCACATGCTCCCACGTGACTTCCAAAACAAAGAGAACAAAAGCAAAGGCAGTACTGGTTTTGGGCGCTCTCACGTGTCTTCACGTGACCCCTAATAAACGCGTTAATAATCAATGCATGGGTACCCATCACGTGCCCACACGTGATGGCCTGAAGACCAAAAGTGTTTAACACTTATCTGAATATTCTGAGAACAAAATAAAGGAGGTCTGGCCCCACCTTTGGGTGCCCTCGCGTGCCCCACGTGACCCCTTCCTTTCTAGTGTTTAACACTATTTTGAGCATTTTGTCTCCAGTGTTTAACACTGTTTTAAATACATCATGTGAGGACACGTGACCACCAGATGTCTTCTAGTGTTTAACACTATTTTTAAGCCATCTTAGCCCAAATTGTCTAAGTTTTCCAGAGGCAAAATTTCCCCTTCAATTGAACTTTAAAATCCAGAGCTATAATGTTTAAATGCTCAGCCAAAGACAAAAATGTTATCAGAGCCCTCAAACTCTTGTTTAGCATTGCTAAATAATGAGGGGCTGAACCCAGACAAATGTTCAATAGTCCAACAACGAGCCAACGTTTCAAACTTAATTGGACTTAACCCAAATTGGCCATAAGTCCTCAATTCAGATTTAACTGAGCCAATGTGCTCATAATCTAATTAATTGATCTTAGTTCCAAATTTTACTACAGATCTCCCAATCAACTTTGGTTCAAGGGTACATCTCTTCACTCCTTTGATATTTGTCGTTGTAATCCTTCAACGTCTTCAGCGAGGTGACGGGTCCCGACAACCATACATTTCAAAGACTATGACGTCTTTAAACTGTACTGTGGGGTCCTTAAACTCATGGACTATGATGTCCTTAACCTCGGACTGTGGGGTCCCTTTAAACCCATGGACTATGATGTCCTTAACCTTGGACCGAGATTTCCTTAAACTAACAATGGAGCGTAATGTTCTTAAACTAACAATGGACCGCAATGTCCCTAAACTAAAACAATAGAGCCCAAATGCTCTTTTGTTGGATCTAAACGATCCCGTTAAGTATATCTTAGTCTAAAATTAGAATGACGTATCCTTAATAAACGTTTAAGTTGATCTTAGCCTCAAATGAGACTAACGCATCCTTAAACCCAAACCCCAAACCTCAAACCCAAATCTAAGAAAATACGGATTTGGACCAATCCACGCCCTACGGGCGATGACATAAATTAGTCTCCGTATACAATCCACGGGCAACCAAAAAACAAAACAAACACCCACGACACGAAATGACCATCTGTAGAAGGAGAAAGTTGTTACCGTGATGCGGTAGCGTAATTAACTGCAGGGGCTTGTGCCTGCAGGGAAAAACATCCCCACAATCAAAAAACCCTCAAATGAGAGGGAATCTGACGAAGACTGCTACATCGGCCGCATCCGTTTAAACCTCCGATACGTGGTGTTATAAATCAACTTGGCATCTTCGGAGAGGTGGACGGATAGCATCAATTAGCATCTACCTCAAAATTCAGGCAAGACGTTTATTGCGTCTCCGATTTTTCGGCGAGGAATAGATTCTAGCACGCCCGGTGGGACCTTTTCCTCTTTCCACTCCACACTTCATGTGTCGTGTTCACGAACGAATCGCGGGTTTAATATGGTTGCCCTTGGGTTCGAGGTACTAAGATTTGGTGTCTTGCTCCGTGCAGAAAATGAAAGATCAATGGCTTCTACCTGCACAAAATGCTCCAGCAGCAACTGAAACTCCCGTTCCGCCTCATCTGGAGGTGTAACTTACGGGCCCCAAGCGGCCTCCCTGTTCACGATGCCGGTGGACCAAGTAACTTAAGCCACCACTGTGCTGTTTTTTGGGACTATGATCCCACCCATGAGCTTCAATGCCCCGATGCTGCCACAAGAATCCCCAAAGAAGTCGGTCTTTGATCGACTTACCACTACCTCGGCCCCTCTCAACGGGTCGCCTAACTCCACTGCCTCAGTTTTCAGCAGATTGGGACAGAACGCTAACAAGCCCGCGATACCTGAAGCAGCCATCCCTAAGCGGATAGCCATCCCGGTTCAAGCGGGCGAAATCATCGGAGAGGCTTCTTCTGCCAAGAAGTCAGTCTTAATAAGGCTGGCCACCCCGGCTCCTGCTCCAGGAAAAGTCCCCAAAGCTGCTTCCCCTGCCCAAAGGTCTGTCTTTGATAGATTGGACATTGCTTCTCAACGGACATCAGTCTTTAAGAGGCTGACGCCGGCGACAGCCCTTCTCCAACACAGGGGCATGACGAAGTCACCCCTACAGCTGAGACAATCCCATCCGCACGACATGCTCGACGTCGCCACTGGCGCCGAGTAAGGAAGGCCGGGGGCAACTCCCCCTCTGGGCTAACTCCGCCAGCTCCGATGATGGAAATAAATGTTGTTGTTCCAACTGGGAACAGCTTTGAACCGCTTAGGAGGGTTTGCAAGAACTCTCCGACTGCCGTGCTGAAGAGATCTCCTCCACCTATGGAGATTACTAAAGAAAAGAAGACGAAGCAGCCTCCTCAGCGGTTGTCCTCCAAAATTTATAAAGTCCGGCGACAGGTCCATGAATCGGTGATTAACCAAGACTACTCTCGCCGGCCAAAGAAGCTCAAAGCTCAGCAAGAAAAGAGCCATCTCGTGGTACCACAGAAGGCATCATCCGTCTGGGTGCCCGCTGCAACGGTCCCCTCGACTTCAACTGCTCACAAGAGAAGGAGGCCAGAGAAAACCCCCGTGAATGCGGCAAACCGCAAGGACGTCGAATCTAAACACCCCAAGTCTGGGGGCATGGTAATACATACCGTTTATATGGCTTCCAGAAAAGAAGAAAGTCGTGCTTCTACGGGTCATCGACCGCTTACCCGATCGATAACGAAGGCTCAGGAACAACAGCAACAGAAACTTCAGGAGATGCTGACTGCAATAGCCGCACTCACTGGGCCAAAAGAAAATCCAGAGACCTCGGAGCAACGTCGGGAACAAGAAACTGATACCGAGTTCCTCCTAAGAATGCTCGAGAGGAAAGAAAAAGAGGCTGCGGAGCAGGCAGCCAATATAAAACGAATGGCTCTTTTGTTCCAAGACATGGCTGGGATGATGTTACAGCCGGAACCTTCAGCTGAAGACCTCCCGATCATCATTGAAGACGACAGAGGGGAAACATCGAACCCTCCTGCGGCGCTTTCAGCAGCCAAAGAATAGACAATCTCTAAGGCCGCCTTGGACGACTACATCGCTCAGCAAATACGAGCTCACTGTTCATACCAGAATATTGCATTATTATATTCCCCAGTCCTAGTTATTTTAAAAATAAATAGGTGCTTTTGACCCATGTCTGCTACTTAGTTACAGGTTACAGGTTCTTGGACAGAAACAGTGAAAAAGACAAAAGACTATGCAAAAAGTGAGATTTCGACCAACAAACAGAAAATCTTGATAAAGCTGTAAGTCTACGCTAGCGCCCCGGCAGTCTACAGACGCCAAATGCGGAACAAAAACTTTTAAACTGGCGCTATCGTATACTTTAACCCGGATCTGCCATTATTGCTAAACTAACAAACTGTAAAGAGTGTAGGAATGTTATACCGAACGATCCGAGTCCTTCGTTCTTCAACCATCATCCCACGCTCCGTTGCGGCTGCTCCGATCTCATCGATCTCCGATCTCCTCGTCGAGGTGGCACCACATGATCGGTTCTTTAAACGGGCTCCCGCCTCTGACTCGAGGCAACTCGATCGTCAAGTTTGCTAAAAGAGACAACCAAGATTGATGTAGAGAATGAGTAGATGACTTTGTCTCACTTCGTCCAAATCCGTGGACGATCGGTTAATGAAGTTGCCGTGGAAATCGGGTGATGGAATGAAACGAACTGTAAAATTCCATACACCCCGATTACTATCATAATCTTTTCTAACCGAAATGAAACATCAAGTGAGAGTGAGGAGGAGAGAGAAGGCCGGCCACTTATATAAGAAGGAGGGAGGTGACCGTAGGAGCAAGTGGTGACCATTAGCAAAAAGCTTCTCACTTCAAAATATCTTAACCAAAACAAGAATGCTTTAATACAAAGCATGACTCACTAAACCTAGTCACCCTTTAATAAATGCAAAGATGAGTCACTTAGCCTTGTCACAAATTCTAGAACCTTCTAGAACCTTCTAGAATGATGACTCACCTCAACTGAAGAAAAGATAAATCCGTCTTTAACCGAATGTTAAAAGACGGCTGATAGAAAACTGGAAACTGGCAACTTCCAAAAGTGATCCTGAAACGAATTTCAGGACAACCCCGAATCTGTATAAATATACCCGCATTTGTATTACGACCGAATACAAATGCAACTGAGACAAAGATATTATACCTACTCAATATAATACTCGGATCCGGCTTAAACCAAAGCCGACCAGTATCATCTGCCCGAAAACTGACACGTGCGTAAACGCACGTGCATTTTCCGAACCCTGCCATAAAACCATACGGCCTCTACAACGTTTCGCCCGAACTTGGGAAACTGTCTGTGGGGGACTCTAATGACTCGTCAGTACCCTGGCAGTGGGTTTAACCACAAACCGTCAGCGGCACTAGCAATGCGTAACGGCTGCCCATGGACTGACCTCAAGGGATGCCGATGAGCGCACTCATCCGAAAAACCCTACTGAGCCTAACAGTGACAATGTATATACAGTCCGGTCCGTTCGTCAATGAGTATCGCATATCTGCCTAGGGGGCTAGCAACGTCAGACCCCCAATAGCAGTATAAGTCGTGTCGGAGTGAAGCCCAATACACCCTGAGATACTACTGGAGTACCTACCAGTAAATCTCCTACCATGGCCATGGATTTGTGTAATGGCTCTCCCAGACACAGCACGACCTCGCCCTCAATACCGGGAGAGACGAATCCCCTGCCGATCCGCTCACGTGCCTCCATATGGCTCGGGACTGTACCCAAAAGCTACCTGTTTGCACGACTCCTTTGAGCCGTGGTAGGGTAGAAATCAAAGCACAGTGGGAACTCACACGAGACAAATGACGACCTCAGGTCGATGAACTAACCTGTACACATGTCACCAGGGAACTGCTATCCGACGATAGGTATAGTACTAACTAGCAGATTCCCAGCGAGTCCTGTCCGGTGTACTCATAACCCAATGAGCACCTGTATACATCTTAGGTGATCCAACTGACACTAGTGGCTTGTGAGACCGGCCACCGCCCCTCGTCGGGGTCTCGACTGTACACACTAGTCTACTCCGGAGTATCGATGCCCTGTCTCGAAACTCCCACGACTAGGGACCACAATTAAGGATATGCATATAAACTACCCAACTCTCACGTATATGATCGCCATCATACTGTTGGTAGTAAAGCAAGATCCTAAGGGCTCTATCAAAGTGTAACATGCAATCAGTCACCTGAACATGTACACGACTGATAAAGGCAAACCAGATAGCATACAATCATCTTGAGTAAGACTGTGCTACCGGGATAGGTCCTCCGCAATCATTGCAATCACGTACCTGCGATCCAATAATTGACTATGAGGGCACTATCTCCAACAATCTCCCACTTGCACTCAAGGCTAATATTGCGATGTCGACTACTCACAGCCCGTGTGAAACCGAACATCCAACTCCTCTACTAATCAGTTTCACAAAGCCCGTTTGTAAAACTATTGTGTTCGAGAAATAGCCTCAGTGAGTGGATCCGCCTAGAAGTATCTTTCTGTATCTCTCTTAATCTCAAGTTCGCGGAGAAAACCATCTCCCGAATTGAGTAATACCTGTCTTAGAACATGTCTGGATATCTGATGGGACCTTAGTTCATAAATGAACTCCATATCCAAACTTCTTAGACTGAATCGATCACTGAACCTAATCAGTATCGGGCACCTTGCTTCCCACAGTATCCACTTGGACCACCTGTCCATAATACTGTCCCTCTTCGTCAGAGGGAAAAACTAAAACTCTGACAGTCACTCTGTCATCCACGTCACCTTTGAAGCCTGGAATGATAATCATCTCCCGAAAGAGGCTGCCGTCATCAAATCCGTAGAACATGTACTTATGTTCTAAAACTTCTTCCTTATATTTCTCCAGGATTGGATTAATACAAACTTATTGCATCTAGTGCAAAACCAACATTTGGTGTGGTACTTGACATCTCATGATTGACTCAATTGCCTAAGCAAGTGATCTGCCAATCATGCATATCTCTCTCCCCTTTAGTCTGTAAGACACCTTTAGAGAGGGTGACTCCATCACCTGCAGGTACACCACCATGCTAGGAGTCAACTATTCCAAAAACCATTAGAATATCTGTCAAAGTACCCACATTGGGAAACTACCCAAATCCAGATCTAAAACCATAGATCTAGAAACCAGAATGTCAAATATTATATCCATATCCTGTCTGGAGAAACAACTGTGTGACGACCACAGTACAACCGATCGTAGTATAGGAATTTTACTTCCTACTTTGTGTATGTCATCCAGATACCATGACATCACACCCTACTACCTTCTTAACTGATCCATCCCCTATTCTGATTGAAGTCAAACCCATGACTGTCATATCAAAATTAGATGATCTATCTCCGCTATAACTGCTCTAGTCTATAAATAGACATAAGCTACTTGCCCACTATGCTTCCGCTGCTCCCACTGACTACGACAACCCTCCTACCGGGTCTCATATCCTGGAACAACAGTAGTGTCAAGTCTGGGTAGATAAGAACCTCCCTGTCACCGTCCTTGAGCCTACCGAAGTACCTCTCGGGTGTCTGAGGTTACCTACCATACCTGCGGAGTGGCTATTGGAATGTCAAACCTGATTGAATATATAGGTCCTATTAAATTTTCCGTAATCGTTCGCGGTTCTGGAATCACTTCCAGTTCTACCATACTCCCACTACTGTTTTCTGAAAAAGATCCATTTTTACTAAAACTGTGGCGAGTCAAGAACAATATCACTATTGATCTTCCAAATGGTAGAATATCAACCCTTGTCATAGCCAGGGTTAACCCACAAACAGCCATTACAGAATCGTGCCCTGAGTTATCCAGAGTCTGGTTTTAATCATAAGCTGGACAACTCCCCGTACCTTAACATCTTTTAAGGTACGATCCATTCTATATCCAATACAAAAAACTTTGGCACTAATTTAATTGGAACCATATTCAATCCATGCAGCTGTCTCCAGTGCATATCAACTTAATGGAAAGAGGCTAATCAGCATTACTCAACTTAGGAATCCATCCAATTATGAGCAACCTGAAAGAGAAACACGTTTCTCAAAACCATCACTATCATCTGAATACCAATCACAAGAATCTACATCTTCGATCTCTTTGAAGAATCCCGATACTTGTGATACCTGGTTCTCTACTTTATTCTTATACCCACAACTTCTCAAAACTTAGACCTTGTATTTCTACGAAACACTTGTCTAAATACTAGAGAAGTTATAAGTAAACAGAACATAGTACGAGGACCTACCCCTTTGTCCTGATGGACACTGGACAACATACAATACTCTGTATAAGTCCGCTGAGTTGAACAACTCAAAACCTGTGCGTTGTAGGTGGAAAACTGTACCCTGGCGATTTCCTCAAATATCACCAATTACAACGAATTCCGATTTAATGAGGATGATCACCCAATTCCCAATATCTTACTCCCACTCATCATCTGTAAAACCATACAGATATGAGAATGAAACCTGGTAAATACATACCCTTGGAGTAAGTGTCTAATCGGGAAAACAGTTTTTCCTTTAACAATGCACTGAAACATGAAAATGTTTCGTAGGGGTATCCTGGTATTCATAGCAATGCCTCTTTCATAATCCAATTCATGACTTCAACCGTATATTTTATTGCCATCTCTCCAAATCCCTTTATTTGTCTTTAGTCGTTACCTTCTGTACACCATCGTTAGGCTAACTGGTTTTCTTCCTTCCCTACCGTTCGGCACCAGCCTATGGTTTGGAAGAAGACTATCCAGTAAGTATAATAGGTGTACCCTCCTAAACCAAGGAGTGCTCGCATCTCGAGAGAAGGTGACGATAAAAGACAACTGAATAATACCTTATTCCTTTTTAAAGGTGAAATAGGAGCGGCGATGAAGTACGCGGTTTTGGTCGTGAATGATATCAGTCGCAATTTACTTTGCCCTCTTTCTAATCCCTTTATTTTGTCTTTACATATTACCTTCTGCACACCCTACTTAGGCTAATTGGTTTTCTTCATTCCCTACCTTTCGGCACCAGCCTATGGTTTGGAATAAGACTATCCAATAGGCGTAATAGGTGTACTCTCCTAAACCAAGGAGCTCTCGCAACCTGAGAGAAGGTGATAATAAAAGACAACTGAATAAACCAATTCTATTTCTCCTGAACCTGGATCCATCCTCGAAGAAGTCCCTTCGAGTTCGTATATAACCATACGATGGCTCTATCCAATGGAAGTGGATATCCGTAGTAATACGGGTGTTCTGAGAAATTCAAAGGGTAAAAGAAGGAGTGGCAATGACTTATGCAACTCGGACAATCCAAAAGCCAGTATTTTAAGAAGGTTCGGTCAACCTGGTTACTGAGTCATAGTCTAGGGTCGGTCAAAGGTCGCTGCCAAAGAGAGAGAGAGAAAAGAAACACTCTGCGTGCACTCTAATCTAGATCAGAATGGTCATCATTTTATCTAATCCGGAAACCTCCCACTGTCCTGTCAAATTCTCCTCCAAACCTAAAGAAGAATCAATCGGGATTACCCGAAGAGTAAACCAACTCATCAGTGGGAATCGGGATCCAACTCTCATCGCATGTTAACGTGATGGAATGCATCCACGTTATTCATACTCCAGAAGGTATGCGCATACTTGGCAAGTTTCAGTTTCTTTAGAAACTCCCGATATCATTTTCTTGCCCCATGCTCTTATGACCTTGACGTATGCCAACAAATCATAAGTCACATGTCAAGTTCTGCCCGTCATTATCTTGTTAATTTGAACCCACCCGTACATACCCTTGACGTATGCCAACAAGGTAATACGACTGTCCCAAACCAACTCATCTATCTATGCAACAAATGAATACCCAGCAGCTACCAAACACTATGCCTTGACGTATGCCAACAAACATAGCTTGAATACTACTGACCATCCATAAGAAACGACGGAGGGCTACGACTGGTTTTTGGCGAAAAACCTTTAATGTAGTGAACTTGATATCGCTGAAGGAACCTGATAGCTTTTTAAAATATAGTGGCGAAAACCTTTTGCTAAAGAGGTCATTCCCGGTAAAGGGATCTCGGCTCTTTCCTCGTGGAATGAGGTGCAGGATATTCCACTGAATACCGCTATGCAAAGCAACATGTAATCGACTATAGTGAAGTTATTACGCTGACGCAAACTTCTGCCCAAGGGGTCAGTCCCGGTGAAGGGATATCAGCCCTTGCCCCGTCGAATGAGGTGCAGGATATTCCACTGAATACCGCTATGCATAACAAAAGGAAACGTCTTTGTAACAACACTTTTTAAATTGTTCCAACAACTGTAAACAGGTTTGTTTTTACTTTGCATTGATCAGAATCAACGCAGTCCCATCATTCAATCACACCAGAAAAGAACGAAAATAAAATGTACGTATATGCCATCCGCATTTGTCACTGGGTCCCGTCATCACCCGTTAGGTTACTTAACTAACGACAGAGCGGGGACTGGACTAGCGCAGGTGTAAAACATATACAACATCTAATAGTATATAAACCAATATACAATAATCGCTCCAGGCGTGATAGTATGCAACATTACAGAAAAGTAATAAGCATCACAGAACAATACAGATAATCTGGGATCCCCGAGTTTCACAGAGCCGCTGCTGAAACTCGACGTTCCCCTGTCATGTGGATAGCCTGTGCAATGAAACCTAGACCCCTACGGGTGCGGCAAGTTACCCGCCAAAACCTGAAGCGAGGTAGTCCCCACAGCATAGTGAAAGGAACACCCGGCACTTCACGGAATCCGGTAAATTGAGCACCCCTCCTTGGGTCAACCTGTACCCCCTACGAGTGCGGCGAATAGTCTGCCAATTCTAGAGTGGGACCCCTCTGCCTCTCAAAGCCATGAGATGCGGACCCGTTGCCCTCCCGAACCCGGCTATCCGTGCACTCCGTCGCGGGGTAAAACCTAGTACAGTAATGAAAAATAGTACAATAGGTACATCGACCGCAACCTGGTCGTGCCCCAAAAAGAATATTATACAACAGGCAGTGACGGCAGTCCACAAGTTGGACGCTCGCCCCGCAATATCAAATGTACAAATAAACTCAAACTGTACTACCATTGCACACTGCTATTCACCACGACAAATCCGCAACAATACAGCACAACACAGAACATCAACGCGAATGTCACGTTCGCAAACCCGTCTAAAAGAACTACAGCAATCGGACGCGGTTTACCGATCAAATGACATTCCCGGTCGGAGATATAATGTAAGCACTGTAAACTAACGTGTTTAAATTTCGATCGACCAAAGACCAAATATCAAAAAGTGGGCCCCACTGCTTACTGGTGAACAGTAACAAAATCTGGGCCAAAACTATATTCACCAAAAACCCCAAAATCCAACACAGAACCCACTGAGAAAATTTGGGAGCACGTGCTCCCCACGTGGCCGCGGATGCGCGGCCAAACCATGGGTTTGGCCGCCCTTCCGCGGCAACCTGGAGGGATCACGGCCCCAAATTTTGTCGTGGTTCTTAAATATGCCTGCACGGATTTTTAAGATATACAGAAATGAATTTTGAGACCGTTTAAAATTAACAGAAACTGTCGGCTTGGATTTTTGCAGTTTTCGATTTTCGGTCGGATCGATGTTTTAAACGCGTTAGCACAAGTTAGTATAGCAAAATGGTTAGGCTCTGATACCACTGTAAGTCTACGCTAGCGCCCCGGCAGTCTACAGACGCCAAATGCGGAACAAAAACTTTTAAACTGGCGCTATCGTATACTTTAACCCAGATCTGCCATTATTGCTAAACTAACAAACTGTAAAGAGTGTAGGAATGTTATACCGAACGATCCGAGTCCTTCGTTCTTCAACCATCATCCCACGCTCCGTTGCGGCTGCTCCGATCTCGTCGATCTCCGATCTCCTCGTCGAGGTGGCACCACATGATCGGTTCTTTAAACGGGCTCCCGCCTCTGACTCGAGGCAACTCGATCGTCAAGTTTGCTAAAAGAGACAACCAAGATTGATGTAGAGAATGAGTAGATGACTTTGTCTCACTTCGTCCAAATCCGTGGACGATCGGTTAATGAAGTTGCCGTGGAAATCGGGTGATGGAATGAAATGAACTGTAAAATTCCATACACCCCGAATACTATCATAATCTTTTCTAACCGAAATGAAACATCAAGTGAGAGTGAGGAGGAGAGAGAAGGCCGGCCACTTATATAAGAAGGAGGGAGGTGACCGTAGGAGCAAGTGGTGACCATTAGCAAAAAGCTTCTCACTTCAAAATATCTTAACCAAAACAAGAATGCTTTAATACAAAGCATGACTCACTAAACCTAGTCACCCTTTAATAAATGCAAAGATGAGTCACTTAGCCTTGTCACAAATTCTAGAACCTTCTAGAACCTTCTAGAATGATGACTCACCTCAACTGAAGAAAAGATAAATCCGTCTTTAACCGAATGTTAAAAGACGGCTGATAGAAAACTGGAAACTGGCAACTTCCAAAAGTGATCCTGAAACGAATTTCAGGACAACCCCGAATCTGTATAAATATACCCGCATTTGTATTACGACCGAATACAAATGCAACTGAGACAAAGATATTATACCTACTCAATATAATACTCGGATCCGGCTTAAACCAAAGCCGACCAGTATCATCTGCCCGAAAACTGACACGTGCGTAAACGCACGTGCATTTTCCGAACCCTGCCATAAAACTATACGGCCTCTACAACGTTTCGCCCGAACTTGGGAAACTGTCTGTGGGGGACTCTAATGACTCGTCAGTACCCTGGCAGTGGGTTTAACCACAAACCGTCAGCGGCACTAGCAATGCGTAACGGCTGCCCATGGACTGACCTCAAGGGATGCCGATGAGCGCACTCATCCGGAAAACCCTACTGAGCCTAACAGTGACAATGTATATACAGTCCGGTCCGTTCGTCAATGAGTATCGCATATCTGCCTAGGGGGCTAGCAACGTCAGACCCTTAATAGCAGTATAAGTCGTGTCGGAGTGAAGCCCAATACACCCTGAGATACTACTGGAGTACCTACCAGTAAATCTCCTACCATGGCCATGGATTTGTGTAATTGCTCTCCCAGACACAGCACGACCTCGCCCCCAATACCGGGAGAGACGAATCCCCTGCCGATCCGCTCACGTGCCTCCATATGGCTCGGGACTGTACCCAAAAGCTACCTGTTTGCACGACTCCTTTGAGCCGTGGTAGGGTAGAAATCAAAGCACAGTGGGAACTCACACGAGACAAATGACGACCTCAGGTCGATGAACTAACCTGTACACATGTCACCAGGGAACTGCTATCCGACGATAGGTATAGTACTAACTAGCAGATTCCCAGCGAGTCCTGTCCGGTGTACTCATAACCCAATGAGCACCTGTATACATCTTAGGTGATCCAACTGACACCAGTGGCTTGTGAGACCGGCCACCGCCCCTCGTCGGGGTCTCGACTGTACACACTAGTCTACTCCGGAGTATCGATGCCCTGTCTCGAAACTCCCACGACTAGGGACCACAATTAAGGATATGCATATAAACTACCCAACTCTCACGTATATGATCGCCATCATACTGTTGGTAGTAAAGCAAGATCCTAAGGGCTCTATCAAAGTGTAACATGCAATCAGTCACCTGAACATGTACACGACTGATAAAGGCAAACCAGATAGCATACTATCATCTTGAGTAAGACTGTGCTACCGGGATAGGTCCTCCGCAATCATTGCAATCACGTACCTGCGATCCAATAATTGACTATGAGGGCACTATCTCCAACAAAAGCCTACACGAAGATCAGTTCACAAAGTACAAGGCAGTGCAAGGTTCAAGACTTCGTCACGAAGCAACGGAAAAAGTTCACTACAATTATTCACTGTGGGATCTGGAACAAACCTAGAAGCCAACCTGAGAAAAGAACCATAGAAACAAGAAGTAAAAATGCAACATAGCCAACCCAAGAAAATTGAAGCATTGATCTCTCCACTTGGCCGCGGATCCGCGGCCAAGGCATGCTATTGGCCGCGGAACCGTGGCCGGGTAGAGCCCGTGTCAGCGCGGAAAATTATGGCGGTGCGCGGGCGTTGACTAGGTCTTTTCTTAGAGGGTATTTTTGTAAAAGCAGATATGCGAGTCAATTGTAGCCCTAGGGTTCCTATCCTCTATAAATAGGAACTCTAATTTTGTATGAGGCTATGCCTCTTTTCACTTCATAAATTCAGATCTGTAATGCGTTAATGTTTGGGGAGAGCCATCAATAAAAATTACTAAGTTATTTTATTTCTTTGCTTTAGTTCTCTTTTAATTTAGAATGTCTTTTAATCCCCTAATGAGCGAGTAGTCTCCTCGCTTGTTAGGGTTAGCTTTAGGGAAAGGTTTGAGAGATGAGATCTCTCACCCCTTTCTTGCCCCTTCACACATAAGAAACTCTATGCATACACGCACACACCGCTCCCTGCGGCACCTTACCCCTCGAGGTAACGGTGATACCGTAGTATAAAGGACCGGTTGCGCGTGTTTTCCATGGAGGTTAGGGTAAGAATCGATAAAGGAAGGACAAGAACCTAGAGGAAGAAACATCTTCCCAAATGATTCTAATCCACTTTATTGATAATTACCATAACACCTAATAGATCTATAATAGGGCATTGAAAGCAGTGAGGAAACCTTTAATCTCTCAACTTCCCCTAAACCTAACCCTAGCAAGACTTAGATCTAGATACTCTTAGTATAACTTAATTTGGTAGTTTTCTAGATTTAATAAATCAATCCGACACCCATCGAAATTAACTCGTTAGCGCGATTAGGAAAACACAAAATCCCTGTGGACCGACCCGTATTCACCGGCTAGCTACCAAACGACGCCGTTCTTGATTGCGGTAATTATATTTTTGATCGTTAAAATCCAACTCTAATCAAATGGCGCCGTTGCTGGGGATGGCGTAGTATTTCCTTTTTGCAATTTCGGGTTAATCTAAATTAAAAAATCTAAAAAATCAAAAATATAAAAAAAATTATCATTTACTGTTTGAAGGGTATTTTTTTGTGAATCTCTGCAGGATCGACGGATCTGGAAAAATCTAGAGTGCGAAACAAAAAAAGATACATCAGAACAGAAAGGGGTTGGAAAAACAGAACACCACAATTTTTCTGGGGACCTGAAGCCTCCGTACCGCTGCTAACCCGCCGCGACAACCCCCATTCCGCCGAGGAACCGCGGCCCCTCTGCCACGTCAGCGCGAAATTTTTGCACTGTTTGTTCTCTTTTTCTCCCCTATGCAAATCCCCATATATCTTTTTGCCAAATTTTCTGCAGGATTCTTTGCACTTAAAAATCTTCCCCCTTCCAATAATTGATTTTCTGCAGGATTCTTTGCGCCGCGCATAAAATAAAAAGATTTGATTGCAAGTGATTTGCTGTTTTGCATATCTTTAATCGGACTTTAAGGGGCTTTTGACCAATTCAGATTGGGTGCGAATTTTATCACCCTTCCCAGGACCCCAGAAATCACATAAGGCATTTGCATTGACCAATCTTTAATTAAAAAATACTAGACTCAGCCCTAAAGACTTCGAGCTCAATAGGACAGAGGACTAGTTATAGGCATCGGCCGTTAATCCTAACCTGACTTTGCAGTGTCTAGGCAAGTGTGTCTAAGGCGAGTGGTTACTTAATTAGGACCGCTACTTGTAGCGGAGAGCCTCCCACTCACCTGGCACTTACCTGGCCGCAATTGACGGTGAAGAGGCGGTTTGAGGTCCTATTTCTAGCCCTTTGGAACAGTTAGGAACTGTCTAGTAGACCTAGGTGACCCTAGATCTAGGCCTGATTATGCATTTTTGGTTGATCGAAAGTGTGTCTTAGCCTTTTATCGAAAATCTTTTTTGCAAAAAGTTCCAGATAAAAAAAAGGAAAAAGGAAAAATCTTTTATAAAAACTTGCAACTTGTCGCTAAAAATCCTTGCACTCCACCGCCACTCACATTCTTCTCATTGACATTTTCTTACCCCCACATTCTGTTTTTCACTTTTTTGACTACACTGCCTCCTTTAGTGTATGTCACTTTGGACTAGGGACACTAGCGCCCGATTAGTCTGTGTTTCGTTGGTACCGACCGGTGAACATTTCAACTCCGAAGTCGAAATCCCGTCCACCTCCTTACCTCCACCTTCAAATTCTTTTTCCGAAGGTATGTCGGGATATAATCCCAACAACACCTTACCCACGGGATTGATTCCACCTCCGTTAGGTGCGAATAACCCGAATCTCCCGCCTGTTGTAGCGCCCCAACGAATCGCGCTCCAGGATCTCTTCTATCCTGTCCGCACCTCTTTACCTACCTGTCTTTCACCCCCACCGGCAAATGGGGACAATTTTGAAATAAAACCCCACTTCATCAATATGCTACCAAAATTTCATGGATTGGAATCCGAAGATGCCTATATCTTTATCAATAAATTCCAAAACGTTTGCGCCATGATGAAAACAACCCAATTAAGTGATGATGCTATAAGGCTAAGGGTCATTCCTTTCACCTTATGTGACTTAGCCGAGAAGTGGCTATACAGCACAGCATCACATTCAATTCGAAATTGGGACGAGTTTGTTAAAGCTTTTCTTAAAAAGTTTTATCCTCATCACAAGACCACGAGAATTAGAAATAAGATTATACAATTTTCCCAGCTTCCTTCCGAACCATTTTGGAAGTGTTTTGAAAGATTCAAAGACCTACTTGTTCAATGCCCTCACCATGGGATCGAAAATTGGCAACTTTGCCAAACATTATACGAGGGATTGAACCCAGCAACGAAGCAGTTGCTAGAAACCATTTGTCAATGTCACTTTCTAACCAAATCTAGTAAGGAAGCATGGCAGTTTCTCGAGAATCTTAGTGAACAAACAATTCAGTGGGAGAGCACAAAGACCACCTCATCTTCTTCTATTGGTCAATCTAGGGCAGACATACATCAATTAGATATGTCGATTGCTATGAAGGCCGAGATGGCCGCACTTATGAAAAAGCTAGAAGCCATTGAGACCAAAATCTCGTCGTCTTCTCCTGCCCCTGCTTTACCCCCACGAACTGTTTGTGCTTGTTGTTTGGATCCATCACACTTTACCGAAGAGTGTCCTTACAATCCGCTTGTTCAAGGACAAGATCAAGTCAATGCTGCCTTTCAGCAACGACAACGAAATGATCCTTACTCTTCGACCTATAATCCGGGTTGGAGGAGTCACCCAAATTTTGCTTGGAATCAAAATCAACAATTCCAAGGAAACAACAACTTTCAAAGGCCTCCTCCTCCACAACAACAAGCACCCCAACAAACTCAATACCAGCAACCTTTCCAACCACAATCTTATCCAAATCAAACGAACAATTTGGTTCAACCAAATGATGATAAGGTTATCTCGCTAGAAAAAAGTCTAGATGCATTTCTCAAGCAATCTACAGAATCCGTAGCAAGATTGGAAAATTCCGTCCAGTCTTTGGTGCACAACAATGTTTCACACGATCAAAGCATCAAATCTATTGAGGCACAAATTGCACAATTAACTGCTGCGTTGAGCGAGAGAGAAAAGGGAAAGCTTCCATCTTAACCATTGCCAAATCCCGGTCACACACACAACGCACATGAATATCACAATGTAAATGCGGTGACCACGTTGAGATCTGGAAAAGTGTTGCAAAATAATGTGGGTATTAGTGATAACATCCCCGCCGGTGGTTCTCCTTCTTCTCCTTCTTCTTCTCCTTCTTCTTCTTCTTCACCTTCATCTTCTCCGCTAGAGCTTATTCTCCATTCTTCAAAAGGCTCTTCTTCTTCTAATCCGAATGGACCCACTTCTCACTTCACGAACACACCCACACTGGGATCCGTTCCAACTCCACATTCTACTCCACAGACATTAGACTCAACAGATTTTCAAAATGCTCCATTTCCAAACAGGTTGAGTCCAAATAAACCAACTGCACAAATGGAGAAGATTGTGGAGTTATTTAAACAGGTTAGCATAAATATACATCTCTTGGATGTGATCCAACAAGTCCCTTCATACGCGAAAATCTTAAAGGGCTTATGCACCTCAAAGAGAAAGTCGTCTCAAATACCCAAGAAAGTGCTAGTGGCTAGTACAGTGAGCAATGCTATTAACCAACCTCAACCCTTACCCCAAAAACGAAAGGACCCCGGCTGTCCTACGATTTCAATAACAATTAGGGATAAGAAAATCAATCGAGCACTTTTAGATCTTGGGTCTAGTGTTAACCTGCTTCCCTACTCCGTGTACGAGCAATTAGGGGTTGGAGAGTTGAAACCCACCCGTTGCACTCTCCAAATAGCTGATCGATCAATCACCCATCCTAGGGGTGAGCTAGAGGATGTGTTGATCAAAATTAGGGACTTCATATTCCCCGTTGATTTTATTGTTATGGACACACAACCTGCTGCTAACCCACGGAACCAAATTCCGGTGATTATCGGTCGACCATTTTTGGCCACTTCCAATGCCGTAATAAACTGTCGCAATGGCTCCATGACTCTATCCTTCGGGAAGACGTCTAGTGAGTTCAATATTTACAAGTTAGGAAGTCTGCCCCCCGTGCCTAAAACTAGTACACGAGAAGTTTGCACTATTCACGAAATCACGCAGGAGGACTGCGAGCTTGAAAGACTTTTGTTTGATGAAAACAGTTTTGACGCCACTAGTGCGTCCCTCCTTAAGCCTACCACAATTGACACAACCGATATTGATTATGAATGTTTCACTTTTTCAGATGATTTTGACGACTCACCGCCCGAATATGAGTCTTTTGAATTTTTGGATGAGTTAGTTGAACCATCTGAATCGGTTGTTTGCAGTGATTTTGTACCTGTGTTGGAGTCCTTTGAGTTTGAGGTAGATTTCCCAATTTTGCCTATGATTGTTTCGCCTCCGAAACTCGAACTCACGCCCTTGTCGTCTCACCTTAAATATGCTTACATATGTGAGAATGAGACCTTTCCCGTTATCATATCGGCCTCTCTAGCCCTCGAGCAAGAGAACGCCCTTTTAATGATCTTACAAGATAGGCGGCAAGCTTTCGGCTGGACTATGGCGGACGTCGAGGAGATTAGTTCCCTCATAATTGAATATCATTTGCATATGATGGATGATGCCAAGTCGATAAAGGATCCACAGAAATATCTTGGGGATAGTGTGGTTAGTCAACCTCCTCCTTTAGAAGTTAAACCACCCCCTTTTCTTTTAATAAGTTACGAGAATGCCAATATTCCACTGATTGCTGATCATTCACATTCTCGTTTTGATTCATCACCACATCATATCTATTCACTTCCATACTTTCCATCCCACCACTTCTATCTTCCCCAATTCTTTTTGGATCGGTACAACATGTTCTTCCACCAACCGATACTCTATACTGATGAATTTTTCGAATGGTTGATGTTGACGTTTGGTCTTTGCAAAGTTTGGCAATGACATTTAACATTGTTTCAATGAAGTTTGGGGGGGGCCTTTCTGTATATATATTTTTGTTTTTCTTTTCCCAATAAAAAAAAGTATAAAAACAATTTGTAAATAAATAAACAGGGGAGTGCCGACATTTTGACCCTCTTGGTATAGCATGACAGTGAGGACACTGTCAAGTTTAAGTTTGGGGGCATGCTCGGTATGTTTTTCTTCCTGCGCATTCATATGTATATTTTTTGCATTTGCATACTTATTTTAAAACCCATAAAAATTGAAAATTTTCAAAAATTATAAAAATTAATGTATTCAATTTTGGTCATATTTGACTTGAGTTTGACAAATAGGTTAACTAGCTAGGAACAACTAGATCTTAGACTTAGTAAATTAAAAACCCTAAAAATAACCTTCCTTAAAGTTTAACGGTAGAAAGTGTATGTCTTTGTAGTTTGTTTAGAAATAGGCAAATTTTGAGTTCACTTCTTGGGCTAAGTCAAATCAAAGGAAAAGTATTGATATTTTTATTAGAGTATAACTTTGAAAAATAATTCCTAGCTTAAGTCTAGATTCTGAAAATGTATACCCTACAAATTGCACAAACACGGACCTTGAAACTTGGAATAGTAGAGGAGACCTTGAAATGCTCTTATCTAAAGTCCTTAGTACAATGAAAATAAAAGAAAAAAGTGAATAAAGAGAAAAAAATGAACAATGGTTTTTGTGATTACTTAAGGCTGCAATAATAGAAAAATATTTAGCGAGGGTGCTTCATCACCTAGTGCCTTAGACCAACTGGTTTGGAAGTCACTGCTAAAGCCTTAGGTGTTGCAAGACTAGGAATTACGCTTTAAAGTGCAAACGTATTTTGTAATCGGTCGTTGGTACCTCAAGAAGTATTAACGATCGCATGAAGGATGTGTAAGCAAAATTCAATTAATAATTCACCAATTAATAAGTACTTTGGACAACGGACAAGAGTATGATTGCTTGATTTGAATTTCCAAGTGCAGGGGTAATATATACACACACACGTAGGGGTATGTGATTGGAGTTTAGATGAGAGAGAGGAATGAAGAATAGAATTTGTATCTTTAGTAGAGATGATAGAAATTCCTAAGGGGAGATTGAACCCTAGAAAGAAAACTTAAGAGATGCCGAAAGCTAGGTAAGTCTATAGAACATATATAATCTTAAGTTAAATGATGAGGAAGTGTGAAGAATATGAGCGAATAATTTACGAGGCGAAGATAATAGAATTCCTTATTAGAAAACCTAATTGAAGAACAAAAGTTAATGGGCCAAATTGATAGGATTTTGTGGGTAGTATCCGCTGAAAACCCTCAGGAGACAACACTCCTCCTACTATGGACACCTAGAGGTTTAACGGCTTGTTGCACGAGCTCAGTGCAATCGTGATTCCCTGGGAAAGTGAGTCTAGGTTTTTGTTGAGAATAAAAACTAGGTTTGCTCGAGGACGAGCAAAAGATAAGTTTGGGGGTATTTGTTCATACCAGAATATTGCATTATTATATTCCCCAGTCCTAGTTATTTTACAAATAAACATGTGCTTTTGACCCATGTCTGCTACTTAGTTACAGGTTACAGGTTCTTGGACAGAAACAGTGAAAAAGACAAAAGACTATGCAAAAAGTGAGATTTCGACCAACAAACAGAAAATCTTGATAAAGCCTACACGAAGATCAGTTCACAAAGTACAAGGCAGTGCAAGGTTCAAGACTTCGTCACGAAGCAACGGCAAAATTTCACTACAATTATTCACTGTGGGATCTGGAACAAACCTAGAAGCCAACCTGAGAAAAGAACCATAGAAACAAGAAGTAAAAATGCAACAGAGCCAACCCAAGAAAATTGAACCATTGATCTCTCCACTTGGCCGCGGATCCGCGGCCAAGGCATGCTATTGGCCGTAGAACCGCGGCCGGGTAGAACCCGTGTCGGCGCGGAAATTTATGGCGGTGTGCGGGCGTTGACTAGGTCTTTTCTTAGAGGGTATTTTTGTAAAAGCAGATATGTGAGTCAATTGTAACCCTAGGGTTTCTATCCTCTATAAATAGGAACTCTAAATCTTGTATGAGGCTATGCCTCTTTTCACTTCATAAATTCAGATCTGTACTGCGTTGATGTTTGGGGAGAGCCATCAATAAAAATTAGCAAGTTATTTTATTTCTTTGCTTTAGTTCTATTTTAATTTAGAATGTCTTTTAATCCCCTAATGAGTGAGTAGTCTCCTCGCTTGTTAGGGTTAGCTTTAGGGAAAGGTTTGAGAGATGAGATCTCTCACTCCTTTCTTTCCACACATAAGAATTAGAACTCCATGCATACACGCACACACCGCTCCCTGCGGCACCTTACCCCTCGAGGTAACGGTGATACCGTAGTATAAAGGACCGGTTGCGCGTGTTTTCCATGGAGGTTAGGGTAAGGATCGATAAAGGAAGGACAAAAACCTAGAGGAAGAAACATCTTCCCAAATGATTCTAATTCACTTTATTGATAATTACCATAATACCTAATAGATCTATAATAAGGCATTGAAAGCAGTGAGGAAACCTTTAATCTCTCAACTTCCCATAAACCTAACCCTAGCATGACTTGGATCTAGATAATCTTAGTATAACTTAATTTGGTAGTTTTTTAGATTTAATAAATCAATCCGACACCCATCGGAATTAACTCGTTAGCGCGATTAGGAAAACACAAAATCCCTGTGGACCGACCCGTATTCACCGGCTAGCTACCAAGCGACACCGTTCTTGATTGCGGTAATTATATTTTTGATCGTTAAAATCCAACTCTAATCACTCACCAGGCGAACGAAGCTGCTGGGCAGGTCGTTAAGACTAGACGACCTTATCCAGAATGGTATGACCAAATAAAGTACCCACCGGGATATACGATCCCTAAAATTTTATGTATATAAAGGGACGGGAAATCCGCATCAGCATGTTGTCCAGTTCAGAGCCTTGTGCGGCAACACCGGAGATGATGATAAACTTCTGCTCCTCCAGTTTGATGGTAGCTTTTCGGAGACGGCATTCGAGTGGTATTCTGAACTTCCAAACGACTCTGTCAAGACTTTTGCAGAGATGGAGCTACTATTCACCCAACGTTTCACGAGTGCTAGTGAACGCACCCCAATAACGGCATTGATCAATGCCAGGGTGAAGCCAGGTGAAACGTGGGTGCAATACGCAATACGATGGCGAAATTTATGGTTAAAATGTGAGCAGCGCATCGAGGAAGCACCGGCAGTGGGTATGTTCGTGGGCACTCTGGACCCTCAGGCAACTATTTCCTAATTCATGATGTTCAAGCCGACCACGTTCCAGGCCTTGATTGACAAACTGGGCCAAATGGAACAGATGGGTCATAGACCGTGTCCTTCGAAGCCGGAGCCACGGAACGAAAAGGGCAAAGGGAAAGCGACCTTCGTCGCGAATACTCAACAGCAGCCCAGTGGCCCAAAACTAACTGATCGCCTAGACGAGAGGCGGCAATTCTATAATGAGAAGATGAAGCGCCCTTATTCGTTTCCCCGGGACAAAACGAAGAGATTGTTCGAGCTAGCGGTGCGCAACAGACTCATCAATCTGCCGAATCCAAAACGACCGTTGCAACCCGGCGAGGCTAATAGTCCCAATTATTGCCCCTACCATCAAACGGTAAGCCATCCAATTGAAGATTGCTTCGTCTTTAAAGGCTGGATTGAAGATCAATACCAACAGGGCAAATTTGCCCTGTCCGAAAATTGGAAGGTGAACCCACCACAACCACACGCTCCCAAGAAGACGGACACACCGGGGGCAACATATTCTTTCGTAGAAGAAGCTCCATGGGAGATCGCTCTTTCAGCCAAGACGAAAAGAATGCTGAAGGATCTCCAAACATGTACGGCGATTCGGTGGAAAAACCCACTGGAACCTGAGATCATCGAGAGAATGCTGAAACCGCGCCCAACTCCAAAAATTGGTGGTGATATTCAAAGCGCTCACACCCAGCCGTCAAAGTCTTCGAAGAAGAAGAAGAAAGACAAAAAGCCAGTGAAGCCTGGTGACAAGCGCACGGACCTGCAAAAACATATTGACGCGCTGGAAGAATATAACCAAAAAGCGTGGACTCCAATCACACTCCAAGAATTTCTCAGCCATGTCCTTAAGGACGGAGATGATGACAATGGAGAAGACTCGTCGGATGAGTCTGAAGATTATGTGGTAAGTTGCCATGTGATCTCTCACTCGTTGATAGATGATGAAGAAGCTCCTTACACAAAGAAACTATGGGCAGATCCTGAGCCGGAACTTCTAGGGCCATCAGACGAAATGATTGATGCATTCCTGAACGAAACTCTTCTTAAAAGCCAAGCCGCTCGAGAGCGTGAGATGGCCATATTTGAAAAAGCCAAACGCCGACGACTGGACGAAAGGATTGAAACACTCCAGCCAGATCAAAGTACATCCGCCGCAAATAAAAGTAGGTTTAAAGCGAGGAAGAGGTTCGCCAAAGCCATATCGATGGGAATGAAGCTGCCACCTGTTTCCCCCAATCAGAGCAAAGCTCTGTTTGAATTTCAAAAATTAAAGTAACTCTTCAAATTCCGTGCGCTGCGCGCAACGCGCCACGTGTCAAAAGCTGATACGCCAGCACAGCGCCCAAGGCAGCACGCCCAATCAGAGCAAGACTCTATTAAAAACAAAATTAAAGGAAGCAACGCTTCAGTCGCGCAAGCGCTGCGCTGCGCGACACGTGTCAGCGCAGTTGCGCTGCGCTGTGTGCTGTGCGACATGTGTCAGCGCAGTTGCGCTGCGCTGTGCGCAGCGCGACACGTGTCAAGCGCTGGGGCGTTTACACCAAACAGAATTAAAATTCCAGTAAGATCTTTCTGTTCTTGTTAAAACAAGAAGATTGCCTTCTGTAAAACAGAAACCCTTGGGTCAAAGATCCAACGGTGGGGAAAATTCCCCAAATCACTCAGAGAATGATCTCTTTAACAAATTTAACAAATTAATGGGCACTATATAAAGGCCCCTAGACCCCAATTCAAAACAGACAGCGAACAGAAAAAGAGGGAGAAATCAAGAATTTCAAAACAGAGAGTGTTAGTGTATATGCCCTAGAGGCCATTACTGTATCATACTAGTTTGTATATTACTTGATGGAAGCTTGGGATATTCACAGTTGTATATACAATCTTGCTCGAAATGGTAATATGCTACTTGGTTTGTCTCTGCTTTAATATGTGCATGTGTTTCTTTTAGCATATCGCTGATATACATATTAGTAGAGCCCTTAGGATCCTTGCTTGATTACCAGCGTTATGATGGTGCTCACACTCGTGGGAGCTGGGTAATCTATAAGCACATCCTTATACAGGTCCCTAGTCGTTGGACTATCGAGACAGGGTATCGATACTCCGGAGTAGACTAGCGTATGCGCTTCTCATCCCAGCGTAGGAGACGGTCTGTCCCACAGCCGTCAGTACGTCGTACTTGAGATAGTATGCGGGTGCTCATTAGGTTACGAGTACACTGGACAAGACTCGTCGGGAACTGTTGGTTGGTATTATACCTATTGTCAGTTATCAGTTCCCAGGTGACATGAGTACAGCTTAGTCCGCTAACTTGACATTGTCACTTCGCCTCAAGTGTGTTCCCACTGCACTTTGATTACTACCCTACCACGGCTCAAAGGAGTCGTGCAAACAGGTAGTTTTTGGGTGCAGTCCCGAAGCACTTGGAGGCAGTGACGGTTAGACAGGATTCGTCTCTCCCGGTATTGGGGGTTGACATCGCGCTGTGTCAAGGAGAGCCATTACACGAGTAGTCCCTGGCCAGGGCAAGAGAGATATACTGGTAGGTTTTCAGTGTTATCTCAGGGTGTTCTGGGCTACACTCCGACACGACTTGTACCGCTATTAGGGGACTGACGTTCACCGCCCCCTAGGCCCGCCATGCGATGTATCAGACGAACAGACCGGACTGTACGGAGATTGTCACATACAAGCTCAGTAGGAGTTCAGATGGGATTCACCTTGTCAGTCTTCTTGTCGACATCTACCTGGGGATCGTTACGTACAGCTAGTGCCGCTTGCTGTCTGTGGTTAAACCCACTGCCAGCGTAGTGTCGAGTCTTTAGAGTCCCACACAGAGAGCTATTCGCCTTTAGGCAAAATGATTAGAGGTCGCATGGTTTTGCGACAGGGTTCGTTCACATCCGCGCACTTGTGCACGTTTGCTGTCCGGACAGCTTATACTAGCGGGCTTTGGTTTAAGCCGGATCCTAGTATATGATTTGGGATTGGTTTTTCTCATTGTATTCGTGTTCCTCGGATCACGAATACGGGTGCGTATGCACAGTTGCTTAAGACAGAGGGAGAGGACTTTCATTAGGGTTAATGACTATTGTCATTTGTATTAACCCTAATGATTATGTGTGTATTATGGTTAATTGATATTAGTTTAATAATTGTGCATGGTTATGGTTGTTGACCATTTGACCCACCTTGACTTGTTGACCTTGTTGACACTTTGACCATCATCATTTCATTTGGAAGATGCTCTTTGATCCTTGCAATTTGCATTAAAAATGAAATGATAATGGTCATGTCTTGATTAACCATGACAATTATCTAGCTAATTATCTAATTACAATAATTCACACATATATGTGAGAATGGTTTATTTTATTCTCATTCTATCATTTACTTTCTCTCTCTTGTTCTTCCTCTCCCT
The DNA here is from genome assembly GCA_030015575.1 of Agapanthus africanus. Lineage (NCBI taxonomy): Eukaryota > Viridiplantae > Streptophyta > Magnoliopsida > Asparagales > Amaryllidaceae > Agapanthus > Agapanthus africanus. Next base: position 49,333 of record JASDDO010000235.1, read on the forward strand.
CAAGCTCTCCCCTCTCATGTGTTGAGAAACACTTGAGCTTGAGAAAAACCCTTTCTTGATAATCTCTACTCTCATCTAGGGTTCAAGTATTAGCACTTCTTGCACGCTAGTTACTTCTAGCTTGGAGTTGAAGCCGAAGGTCGAGGCTTTCGGGTGGATCTTTCTTCGACGTGAGAAGACGATTAAGGTGACCTCCTTCCACTACTCCAAGGAGCAAGGAGAGAAGGACATAAATCCCAAGGTATAACCTTTCTAGCACTTAGCTAGTTTCTAGTTAGTTTTAGCTTGTTTTTGTTTAGTAAAGATCCTTCTTTGTCTAGTCCATGTTGCCTAAGCTCATAAAAATTCGATTTTTATTCCATTTTCCGCCTCCCCGCAAGTACCGGGGTGAGCAACGTGGACTTACAGTGGTATCAGAGCCTAACTAAACATAAACTAGCTAGGTAGTAGAGTGTATCGAAGTTCGAATCGGAAAAATCGAAAAACCGAGTTTTCAAAACCCTAAGTTTCTGTTAATTTTTTTTCTGTTCAAAATAAAATTTGTCATACTCCAAAAATCATCTCAGGGTTTTTTAAAGAAAGCCACCAAAAAAGATCCAGTGATTCGACCAAAGAGCCGCGGTTCCGCGGCAATAGCAAGCTATTGCCGCGCAACCGCGGCCGTCTTGGCTCTTCACTGGGTCGAGTTTGGTGCAGTGTATTTCTGGCTTGGTTTTAGGATTTTTAAGATGGTTTATATGTGCCCAGATTTTCCAGAATAGAAATTTGTTTTTGGGGGCCTATAAATCCGTATTTTTTTCCGAACTTCAATACACTTTGACTAAAAGGTTATATCTGTGATGTTTATATGTATTGAACGTCGGCCAATCGCTATATGTCGATTAGTCGGGGTTATACATATCTGTGATCTGTGATTGATGGTGGTATGTGTATATGAATGGATTGGATTGTCGCGGATGAATAGCCGAGGTGGATGTGAGATGAGTGTTGCTTTTTCTTTCATTCATTGTAACATGTAAATTGATGTAATATTATTATTTGTTTGGCCGCACAACCGGGTCGGGGTTGTAGCCGTCATTGTATAATTCTTTTTACTGTTTTTGCTCCTAGGATAGACCCATGGAGGGGGTGCACAAACTACCGGGTATCTCGAAGTGCCGAGTGGCCTACTCACGGTGGTGAGGGAGGTTGCTTCGCTTTGGGTACTTGGCGGGTAGTTTGCCGCACCCGTAGGGGTCTTGGTTGGGGTATTGGCTATTCACCGCGATCGTGTAATCCGCTTTTCGTTGCAGGCTCGAACGGGTTGCGGATTCCTAGTATATCCAATGTATTCATCTGTGATCTGTAATGTGTATCATTGCTATATATTTATATATGATAACTATTTAGACGTTGCTTATGTTTTACAGCCGCGCTAGCCCAGCCCCCGCTCTGTCGTTAGTTAAGTAACCTAACGGGTGATGACGGGGCCCCGTGGCGAATGCGAATGGCATAAGCGTACATCATATTTTGGTTGTTTTCTGCAATGGTTGGGTTAAATGATGGGACGCATTAAAAGAACTAATGCAAGAAAATAAACCAAGTAAAAGTCGATTGGAACACTTTGAAAACCACTCGGTTCTTTTCAAAACTAAACTTTTAAACGCGGAGCTTGAACCACTCCTTTTAAAAGCTATCTCGTTCCATCGATTATAGCAAGTTCACTACGTTCACGGTTTCGCCAAAACCATCCGTAGCCCTCCATCATTTCAGTTAAATATTCAGTAGTATTCAAGCTATGTATTTTGACCTCACGCCAAGGCATAGTGATTGGTAGCTGCCGGATATTTATCTGTTGCATAGATAGAATGCGTTGGTTTGAGACAGTCGTACTGCCATTTTGGCCTACGTCAAGGGTAGGTACGGGTGGGTTCAAATTAACCGGGATAATGATGGGAAGAACTTGACATATGACTTATGACATTTTGACCTCACGCTAAGGTCATAAGAGCATGGGGCAAAAATCCACATCGGGAGTTTCATAAGTACTGAAACTTGCTAGCGCTGTATACCATTTGGAGTGTGATAATTCGGTAGGATTCCTTCGGTTTTATCACGCGATGATATTTGGATCCCGATCCTACTGTGAGTATATGCTACTCCTCGGGAAAACTCTCACTTAACGATCAATGCTATAAACTTAGTAGGTGTCTAGAAAGGTGTTAGCGGGGATACGCCCCCAGGGAAAAGAGGTTACTTAATTAAGGAACTTCGCGAAAGCGTTGGAAAACCTCCCTCGAAATACCGACACTGGCATGGCTGAACGGTTAAGCAAGTATTGTACGGTGAAATTGATCCTGACTAATCCTTTCTTTACGGTTTGAGAAGGGATTCGAGAGACAGTGGGAGCCATCCAGTTTAGACAAATTAAAAACCACTCTAAAGTTGCAAGAGCATCATGCTAAAGTGTTTCTTTTCTCTCTCCTAATTGCAGCGACCATTCAACATGACCGGACTTAAGTTATTACTAGATAAAAACATATTGACAGGGCCAAACTACAAAGATTGGCTCAGGAATGTCAAGATGGCAATCACTTACGACAAGTTGGGGTATGTCCTTACCACCAAAGCTCCCCCTGTCCCAGGTCCCAAAACCAGTGTCGTAGATAGGGAAATCTACAAGACCTGGGAAATAGATTGCACGAAGGCCAGATGCCTCGTACTAGCCTCGATGGACAATGAACATCAGAGGAGGCACGAGAATATGGACCTAGAGTCCATATTTCTTCATACAAAAGAACTGTATGGAGAGCAGTCTCGTATCGCAAGATACGAAGTGTCGAAGAAGTTATTTTCGGCAAGGTTGGCCGTCGGATCATCGGTAGCGGAACACGTGCTTAAGATGATTGGCTACATAGAGGAGCTCGCGGACCTTGGGACCACGTTGGAGAATGAACTCTATACTGATTTGATTCTCCAGTCCCTTCCTTCCACTTACGCCCAGTTTATTCTTAACTTCAACATGCAAGGAAAGGAGGTTGAACTTTCCGAACTTCTGAACATGTTGAGAAGTGCTGAGGGCACCCTACATAAGGGTAGGGAGACATCCACTTTGTTTGTAGGAGGATCTTCATTTTCTCGGTCCAGGGCGAAAGCCAAGGGCAAGAAGAAGAAAGCCCCCGCCAAACCAAGAGGCAGTGTCGGTAAGTGGATACGAAGGGAAAAGGAAAGGCAACAAAGATAGCGGAAAAGCTGGTGGGGAAGGAAGAATGCTTCTATTATCACAAAAGTGGTCACTGGAAACAGGATTGCAAGGCTTGGAAGGCCAGAACACAAGATTTGAAGCGAGTTGCAGCTTCAGCTTCAGGTGTGTATGTTATTGAAAACTGTCTATCAATAAACTCTACATCCTGGGTATTGGATACCGGATCAGGATCTCATATCTGTAATTCTTTGCAGGCGTTGAGAAAGCGTAGAGTTTTGAAGGCAGGTGACATGACCCTCAGAGTTGCAAACGGTGCTAGCATGGATGCTGAGACCGTGGGGGACTATCACCTGGGATTGTCGGATGGACACTTTTTGGTTTTACGTAGTTGTTATTATGTACCAAATGCAACCTGTAATATCATTTCTGTATCTTTATTATCTAAAGAAGGTTATGAATTTGCATTTGTAAGTAATGTAGTGAACATTCACCTTAATCAAGTTTTGATTGGGTCAGGTACATTGAACAACGGTATATACTTATTAAACCAGCCACAGATTTTCAATGTCCAGAATACACACAAAAGAAAGTCTCCAGAAATCGATAAAACTTTCTTATGGCATTGTAGACTGGGTCACATCAATGAGAGAAGGTTGACTAAGTTACATGCAGAAGGATATTTGGATTCGTTCGAATATCAATCGTATGCAACTTGTCAATCCTGTCTCAAAGGAAAGATGACAAAGACTCCGTTCACTGGACACGGAGTGAGAGCGAGCGAGCTCTTGGGACTCGTACACAGCGACGTGTGCGGCCCAATGTCTACACATGCATGAAGCGGTTATTCTTACTTCATTACTTTTACGGATGATTTCTCAAGGTTCGGACATGTCTTCTTGATGAAACATAAATCCGAAGCTTTTGAAAAGTTCCAGGAATATAAGAATGAAGTAGAAAAACAAACAGGCAAAAGTATCAAGGCACTGAGATCTGATCGAGGTGGTGAATACTTAAGTGCCGAGTTCCTGGGTTACTTAAAAGAGAATGGAATTCTCTCTCAGCTTACTCCTCCATACACCCCGCAACATAACGGTGTATCAGAGAGACGGAACCGAACCCTATTGGATATGGTACTGTCCATGATGAGTAACACTGAGTTGCCGCGATCGTTCTGGGGATATGCGCTAGAATCAGCTGCATACCTTTTGAACCGAGTTCCCACTAAGACTGTGCCTACCACACCATATGAGTTATGGAGTGGGAAGAAACCCTATCTTCAATACCTGAAGATTTGGGGATGTCCAGCTTATGTCAAAAAGCAGTATACGGACAAGCTCGAGGCACGCTCAGTACTGTGCAAGTTTGTGGGATACCCAAAGAACTCCAGGGGGTATCTTTTCTATTACGCAGAGGAACAAAAAGTCCTTGTTTTTCGTAATGCCCATTTTCTGGAACATCAGTTCTTAGAAAAAGAAATAAGTGGGAGCGCAATAGAACTGGAAGAAATTCCAGAACCACAAGCTATTACTGAAAGCTTAGTAGAACCAGAGGGTTCGAAAGATCAAGACATTCCCACGCCACTCCGCAGGAGTAGTAGGCAGTCTCATCCGCCCGAGAGATACTACGGTTTTCTCATTGACGGGGATAGAGAGGATTGCATCATAGACCTTGATGAGCCTACTAGCTTCCAGCAAGCCATTCAGAGCGTCGACTCGGTAAAATGGCTGGATGCAATGCGGACCGAGATGGAGTCCATGTACACCAACAAAGTATGGACGTTGGACATTGCTCCAGATGGGGTAAAACCCGTAGGATGCAAGTGGATCTTCAAAAGGAAGATTGGTGTAGATAGACAGGTTGAGACCTATAAAGCTAGACTGGTTGCAAAGGGTTTTCGTCAAAGACCTGGTTTGGACTATGACGAAACCTTTTCTCCAGTAGCTATGCTGAAATCCATTCGGATCCTTCTTGCCATTGCTGCCTTCTACGATTATGAGATTTGGCAAATGGACGTAAAGACAGCTTTTCTAAATGGACATTTAGAGGAGTGTGTCTATATGGACCAGCCAGAGGGTTTCATTCAGAGTGGGAGCAGCGGAAAGGTGTGCAAGTTGCTTAAGTCCATTTATGGACTAAAGCAGGCATCGCGGAGTTAGAACATCTGTTTTGATGAGACGGTCAAGGAATTTGGCTTTATCAAAAATCCAGATGAAACATGCATCTATTGTAGATTTTTAGCGAGAACTGTAGTATTCCTCGTTTTATACGTGGATGACATTCTCTTAATAGGAAATGACATTCCTATGCTACAATCTGTCAAGGGGTTCTTGTCACACAGGTTCTCCATGAAAGACCTGGGTGATGCCTCATACATTCTGGGTATCCGGATCTACCGTGACAGATCCAAGAGGATATTAGGACTTTCACAGTCCAGGTACATCGACACCATACTGAAGAGATTCAGTATGGAAGATTCCAAGCGCGGTAATCTACCGGCTTGTCACGGGATCACCCTCTCCAAAGAGATGTCTCCCAAGACTGATTTGGAGAGGGATCGCATGTCTATTATACCCTACGCTTCTGCGGTAGGCTCTATAATGTATGCGATGTTGTGTACCAGACATGATGTGGCTTATGCACTGAGTGTGGTAAGCAGGTATCAGTCAAACCCTGGGGAGAAACATTGGATAGCAGTAAAGAACATTCTCAAGTACCTGAGAAGGACTAAGGAGATGTTCTTGGTGTATGGCGGAAAAGACCTCCAGATTGAGGCCTTTGCTGACTCCAGCTTCCAGAGTGACAAGGATGATTCCAAGTCCATGTCGGGTTTTGTCTTCACCCTCAATGGAGGGGCGGTGTGTTGGAAGAGCTCCAAACAGGAAACCGTTGCTGACTCGACTATGGAAGCGGAATACATCGCTGCATCTGATGCCGCAAAAGAAGCTGTCTGGATGAGGAAGTTCTTGAGAGAACTTCAGGTGGTTCCGTCCATTGTTGACCCAATACCTCTGTATTGCGACAACAACGGGGCTATAGCTTTAGCGAAGGAACCCAGGTCCCATCAGAAATCCAGACACATCTTAAGGCGGTATCACCTGATCAGGGAGATCGTGGATCGCCAGGAGATCGAGGTTCGGAGGGTTGCTTCAGAAGATAACACAGCAGATCCATTCACCAAGGCCTTGCCCCAGACTCAGTTCGAGCGGCTGATCGAGATGATAGGTCTTCGATACGCCAGTATATGGCCTTAGTGCAAGTGGGAGATTGTTAGTGTATATGCCCTAGAGGCCATTACTGTATCATACTAGTTTGTATATTACTTGATGGAAGCTTGGGATATTCACAGTTGTATATACAATCTTGATCGAAATGGTAGTATGCTACTTGGTTTATCTCTGCTTTAATATGTGCATGTGTTTCTTTTAGCATATCGCTGATATACATATTAGTAGAGCCCTTAGGATCTTTGCTTGATTACCAGCGTTGTGATGGCGCTCACACTCGTGGGAGCTGGGTAATCTATAAGCACATCCTTATATAGGTCCCTAGTCGTTGGACTATCGAGACAGGGCATCGATACTCCGAAGTAGACTAGCGTATGCGCTTCTCATCCCAGCATGGGAGACGGTCTGTCCCACAGCCATCAGTACGTCGTACTTGAGATAGTATGTGGGTGCTCGTTAGGTTACGAGTACACTGTACAGGACTCGTCGGGAACTGTTGGTTGGTATTATACCTATCGTCAGTTATCAGTTCCCAGGTGACATGAGTACAGCTTAGTCCGCTAACTTGACACTGTCACTTCGCCTCAAGTGTGTTCCCACTGCACTTTGATTACTACCTTACCACAGCTCAAAGGAGTCGTGCAAACATGTAGTTTTTGGGTGCAGTCCCGAAGCACTTGGAGGCAGTGACGGTTAGACAGGATTCGTCTCTCCCGGTATTGGGGGTTGACATCGCGCTGTGTCAAGGAGAGCCATTACACGAGTAGTCCCTGGCCAGGGCAAGCGAGATATACTGGTAGGTTCCAGTGTGTTCTGGGCTACACTCCGACATGACTTGTACCGCTATTAGGGGACTGACGTTCACCGTCCCCCTAGGCCCGCCATGCGATGTATCATACGAACAGACCGGTCTGTACGGAGATTGTCACATACAGGCTCAGTAGGAGTTCAGATGGGGTTCACCTCGTCAGTCTTCTTGTCGACATCTACCTTGGGACCGTTACATACAGCTAGTGCCGCTTGCGGTCTGTGGTTAAACCCACTGCCAGCGTAGTGTCGAGTCTTTAGAGTCCCACACAGAGAGCTATTCGCCTTTAGGCAAAATGAGTAGAGGTCGCATGGTTTTGCGACAGGGTTCGTTCACATCCGCGCACTTGTGCACGTTTACTGTCCGGACAGCTTATACTAGCGGGCTTTGGCTTAAGCCGGATCCTAGTATATGATTTGGGATTGGTTTTTCTCATTGTAATTTAGTTCCTCGGATCACGAATACGGGTGCGTATGCACAGTTGCTTGAGACAGAGGGAGAGGACTTTGATTAGGGTTAATGACTATTGTCATTTGTATTAACCCTAATGATTATGTGTGTATTATGGTTAATTGATATTAGTTTAATAATTGTGCATGGTTATGGTTGTTGACCATTTGACCCACCTTGACTTGTTGACATTGTTGACACTTTGACCATCATCATTTCATTTGGAAGATGCTCTTTGATCCTTGCAATTTGCATTAAAAATGAAATGATAATGGTCATGTCTTGATTAACCATGACAATTATCTAGCTAATTATCTAATTACAATAATTCACACATATATGTGAGAATGGATTATTTTATTCTCATTCTATCATTTACTTTCTCTCTCTTGTTCTTCCTCTCCCTCAAGCTCTCCCCTCTCATGTGTTGAGAAACACTTGAGCTTGAGAAAAACCCTTTCTTGATAATCTCTACTCTCATCTAGGGTTCAAGTATTAGCACTTCTTGCACCCTAGTTACTTCTAGCTTGGAGTTGAAGCCGAAGGTCGAGGCTTTCGGGTGGATCTTTCTTCGACGTGAGAAGACGACTAAGGTGACCTCCTTCCACCACTCCAAGGAGCAAGGAGAGAAGGATATAAAGCCCAAGGTATAACCTTTCTAGCACTTAGCTAGTTTCTAGTTAGCTTTAGCTTGTTTTTGTTTAGCAAAGATCCTTCTTTGTCTAGTCCATGTTGCCTAAGCTCATAAAAATTCGATTTTTATTCCGTTTTCCGCCTCCCCGCAAGTACCGGGGTGGGCAACGTGGACTTACAGAGAGAACTCTGAAGAATTTTGAGAAAAACTCAAGAATAAAAAAGAAAAAGGTAAAAACCTTTATAAAAGAGAAGGTTCTCTTCTGAATAGATCATTGATCTAAGAACAAGATCAATGATCCTCAATAAATAAAAATAATAACAGTGCCTTGCACTTTTTTATGAACCATTGGTTCTGGAATCTTAAAGATTCTTTTCTTGAATCCAAAATTGGATCAAGTTATTGAAACAGTGCCTTGCACTTGCAAAAACTGCACTGTTGCGCTCCTGGGTTGGCGCAAGCCACCAGAGAGCGCCACATGTCAGCGGCGCAACAGCGCAGCGCACTGACGCAGCGCACTGCGCTGTTGCGCTTGCGCTCACCAGAGCGTGACACGTGTCACCTCCACATGCGCTTGCGCTCAATAACTGGCGCAAAGCGCCTGACAAGTCACTGTCAGATATTTAATGCACTGCAGAAGGGCCAAGCCCAATTAAAAAGGGGCCTAACAAGCCAAATTAAATGCAATGCATTATTTTAAAGAAGGGCAGAGCCCAAACTGATGCCCTGCATCATTTATAAAGGGACAGAGCCCAAATCAAAAAGGCCTCGCAGACCAGAATAAAATGCAGTGCATTATCAAACATGGGCAAAGCCCTAGCACAAGCCTAATAGGCCAAAGTTAAAAACGTCGAATATTCTCAACTGGACTTAACCCAATCATGGCCATAAGTCCTCAAATTAAATTGACTGAGCAAGACTGCTCTCTTAAATCAATTTACATCCGGTTCAATGGTACATCTCTGAACTCCTCTGACATCTATCGTTGTAATCCTTCAACGACGTCAGAGAGGTAACGGGTCCCGACGACCACACATCCAAACGGACTGTGGGGTCCTTAAACTCGTGGACTAATGCGTCCTTAAACACAGCCATACGGACTGCGGGGTCCCTAAACTCGTGGACTAATGCGTCCTTAAACACACCCAGATGGACTGTGGGGTCCTTAAACCCACGGACTTATGCGTCCTTAAACTAACGGACTAAAGCGTCCTTAAACACATCCATATGGACTGTGGGGTCCTTAAGCCCATGGACTTATGCGTCCTTAAACTACCTATGGACCACCATGTCCCTAAACTGGCAGTGGACCACTACGTCCCTAAACTGGAACAATAGAGCCCTCAAACGCACTTTTGTCAGATCTAAACGATCCCGTTTATGTTGATCTTAGCCTCAAATCTGGCTAATGTATCCTTAAACATTCAAGCGGACTACATATTCCCTAACCAAACTTTGGTTCAAGGGTACATCTCCAAACTCCTCTGACACCTGTCGTTGTAATCCTTCAACGTCGTCAGAGAAGTGACGGGTCCCAATGGCCATATACATTAAACGGACCACTACGTCCCTAAACTGGAACAATAGAGCCCCTAAATGCTCTTTCCGTTAAGTTGATCTTAGTCTCAAATCAGACTAACGTATCCTTAACGAACGTTTAAGTTGATCTTAGCCTCAACATGGCTAACGTATCCTTAAACTAAAACACCAAACCCAAATCTAAGTAAATACGGATTTGGACTAATCCACGTCCTACGGGCGACAGCATAACTTAGTCTCCGTATACAATCCACGGGCAACCACAAACAAAACAAACAAACACGACACGAAGTGAAATTTCTGGAGAAGGAGAAAGTTGTTACCGCGATGCGGTAGCGTAATTAATTGCAGGGGCTTGCACCTGCAGGGAAGAGCGTCCCTACAATCAAAAACCCCTCAAGCGAGGGGGAATCTGACGAAGTCTGCTACATCGGACGCATCCGTCTAAACCTCCGATACACGGTGTCATAAATCAACTTGGCATCTTCGGAGAGGTGGACGGATAAAACCAAATAGCATCTGCCCCGAATCTCAGGCAAAACATCCATGTCTTGGCCGCCGTTCGGAGGGGAACAGATTCTGGCACGCCCGGTGGGACCTTTTCCTCTTTCCACTCCACACTTTGTGTGTCCTCTTCGCGAACGAATCGCGGTTTGTTAATGGTTGCCTTTGGATTTCAAGTTACTAAGGTTTGGTCTTTTGCCTGGCGCAGAAATCAAGCATCAATGACCTCCAGCTGCTCGAAGTGCAAGTGCAATCAACGCTCCGCCTCACCTGGAGGCGTAGCCTACGGGCCTCACGCGGCCTCCATCCTTGCCATGCCGGTAGAACAGGTGACCCAGGCCACCACCGGTCTGTTTTTTGGGACCATGCTCCCGCCTGCAAGCTTCGCTGTTCCAGTGCCCGCACCAGAGGCGAACAAGAAGTCGATTTCCGATTGGCTCACTGCTACAACGACCCCTTTCAACGGGTCGTCCAATATCAAACCAGCAGCCTCGGTCTTTGCTAGACTGGATCAGAACTCTGATGGGCCCGCCAAGAAGCTTATGAACCCTAAAGTGGCTGTCCCGAGGAAGGCAACAACGGTTGCTCCTGAAGTCGCCAAGGCGGCTTCTCCTATCAAAGAGTCAGTCTTTTCATGGCTGACTATTCCGGCTCCTGAACCTGCTCGAGGATCTGTCTTTGACAGATTGAATATCGCCCCTCAAAGGATAACCTCAGTCTTCAAGAGGCTAAAACCAGCAGTGCCTCATTCGGACAGGGGGCAAGATGAAGCTATTCCTATCGCCGAGCCTGCTGATTCCCCTCTGAATTGCGAACTGCCAGACGAGCATGCGTTTGACGCGATCGATGGGAGCGATACCTGATGGGAGCTTTATTTCGATGGAGCATCTTCCATGAAGAAGCGCAAACAAAATACCCCTATGTTCAAATCGGGGGTAGGCCTTATCTTCGTGACTCCACAAGGAGGGATAATGTGCTTTGCTTTCTCCTTAACAGAACCGAGGACGAACAATGAAGCCGAATACGAAGCTTTGATAGCAGGCCTCGAGCTCGCCATCAACATGGGAATTGAAAACCTCCTCATATACGGAGACTCCCAACTGGTCGTTAGTCAAGTAAATGGCGACTACCAAACGTGCAAGCCAGAACTGGTAAAGTACGGCGAAAAGGTGCAACAACTATTTTCCCAAATCCCTTCCTATACTTTGGAAAACATCCCACGTGCGGAAAACATCAAAGCGGACGCATTAGCCAAGCTCGCTAAAGAACTGGCTGACGAGAATCTCGATGACGTCAGAATTATGGTACAAAGCCGTCGGGTGCTTGCCCCAACAGAAATATCTCCGGAATCATCTGAAGAAAAGGGAGCGACTGAGCAGACGACCCTCAAATAAAAGACCGGGGAAAGGCTGAGGATTGTAGAGAAGTCTTTATAGACTACTTCAAATACCATCGAACGCCCGAAGATGCGTCCTCAAGACATCAGCTTATGAAACGAGCTCTGTCTTTCGCCTTCGTTAATGATACTCTGTACAAGAGGTCGTTTGATTCTCTGTGGTTGAGATGCCTAGGACCTGACGAAGCGAAAAGAGTCGTTCAGGAAGTTCATGACGGACTCTGCGGTTCTCACCAAGCAGGCCCGAAGATGAAGTTAAAGATAAAACGAATGGGCTACTACTGGCCCACGATGATTCAGGACTGTCTCGAATATGCGAAACAATGCCACTCGTGCCAAATCCATGGGGACTTTATCCACCAGCATCCAAATCCACTACATCCAACGATGGCCAGCTGGCCATTCGAAATGTGGGGAACTGACATAGTCGGCCCCATCGAACCAATATCGTCTAGAGGACATCGTTTCATCTTGGCAACAACTGACTACTTCTCCAAATGGGCAGAAGCAGTACCATTGAGGGAAGTGAAGACGAAGAATATCCTCCATTTTTTCAAGACGCACGTCATATATCGGTTTGGAACCCCACGACGGATCATCTCCGATAACGGGCCAGCCTACAGAAGCCACAAGATCAGTCGCTTCGCGCAACAACATAATATAGACTGGAGATATTTCTCAGTTTATAATCCGCGAGCTAATGGTCTAGCTGAGGCCTTCAACAAGACCTTAACAAAGATCGTGAAGAAGACGGTGTCCCGAAATAAGAAGGACTGGCATGAGAGACTGCAAGAGGCTCTTTGGGCGTATCGAACTACGTTCAAGACGGCCACGAACACAACGCTATATGCGTTGGTATTCGGTACGGAAGCAGTACTCCCCCTCAAGATAGAGTTACCCTCTCTACGAGTGGCAGTCCATTATGAGCTAACGGACGAAGAGAATGCTCACATTCGGCTTGAAAAGCTTGATGCCCTTGATGAAACCTGGCTCATAGCGCAACAAAATCTGGAGGCTTATAAAGCAAAGATGACGCGCTCATATAAAAGATTAACCCGGCCGAGGACATTCCGCCAAGGCGAACTCATGCTAGTGGTCAAAAGAACTATGATTCCCAATCGCGCCAAGCGGGGAAAATTCGATCCGAACTATGAAGGCCCGTACATCATAGACAAGGTCTACCAGGGTGGAACCTATCTACTCATGGATATGCACGGTGAAAGGCCTTTCCGGCCAATAAACGGTCGCTTCCTAAAGAAATATACGCCTAACGAGTCACAGCCTAGGTCAATGATAGATGACGACGACTATGTCCGCTCGCTATCTTCCTAAGCCCAAAACTCTATAAGTAAGCCAGCCTTCTTCAACAGCGGACCGAAACGTCCTTAAACTAATGACGGACCGAAACTTCCTTAAACTAATGACGGACCACTACGTCCTAAAACTAGCTGACGACCGAAACTTCTTTAAACTACTATCGCAGCATCCTCAGGCTGACGAGATAAAAAAAGAATAAAAAATATATATATAAAAAAATAATAATAACGGTATGTCCATAAGCAAAATGGGCACGGATGAAAACCCGAAAGGGCTCCGTGAGTAAAAACAGCAGGGCTACCGGCGAGTGTTCGTGAAAACCTGAAAGGGCGCGACCTCGTTAGAAAAAAGAATAAAAGAATAAAAAAAAAAGAATAAAAAAACGGTATGTCCATAAGCAAAATGGGCACGGATGAAAACCCGAAAGGGCTCCGTGAGTAAAAATAGCAGGGCTACCGGCGAGTGTTTGTGAAAACCCAAAAGGGCGCAACCTCGTTAAAGGACACTTGCAGGGTCCTCTCGACCTTGTAAGGAGAAACCACCCGCATGAGATCCTTACGACTCACAAGGGAGCAACACACTTAGGGATCCTCATGATTCCTAAGGAGAAAATACACTTGCGAGATCCTCACGACTCGTAAGGAGAACTCTCTTATGGGACCCTCACGGCTCATAAGATTTGAAAGTCTTAAGTTACAAAGACCTAAACCTGTGCTTAAGCAAACCCCCCAAAACCTTGGATATTGCCCTACAAGCGGCTCATACTAACCGTTGTATACAATCCACGGGAACGAATAAACATTTCCCTAACCAAGTCCCATCCATGACTAGGGATATGTTCGCATGATGAACAACCCTTGTAAGTCCTTTCGACTTACAAGGAGAAACCCCTCTTGTAGGATCCTTATGACTTACAGAGGAACATACACTTAGGAATCCTCACGATTCCTAAGGAGAAAATACACCTACAAGATCCTCACGACTTGTAGGGAGAAATACCTTTATGAGACCCTTACGACTCATGAAGTCAAAAGCCTTAGTCGACAGGACCCTAACCCTGTTCGCTAAGCCACCTTTGTTCGACATCGACAGAGGCAAATGATGGTTCGCTCCTGGAAATATCCCAGTTGTAGCGGTGCTGATGCCGGAATCGGTGTCTAATTTCAGGTTTACGGCGAAAAGCCAGTAGGCTGCACAGGCATACGAAATAACCGAAATCATGGGGTAACTTGCAATAAAAAGCAGCAAGTAAAAACGTATGCGTACAAAATAGCCGAAATGATTAGGCAACTCGCAATAAAAAGCAGCGAGTAAAAATAAAATAAATAGCCGAAATGATTGGGCACCGCGAAAAATAGCCGAAATGATTGGGCAATCACGACCTTCGCGATATAAAAGATGAAATGATAGAGCATCGCGGAAATAAAACAAAAAATATATATGAAACTTTCCCTACAGTTGAGATCACATCGATCCCTGTATACAATCCAAGGGCACAAACAAAGACGGAACCACACCTTCCCAACAGGCTTCGCCAGAAAGCAAAGCCAAATCTCGACAGTTCACCAACAGCCTAGAGACGACCGCGACATTCGTCTCGACACATCAGACACAGTGCCAGCAAACGAAGCGAAGATCAAATTCCTAGCTTCACGGTTTTGACGGTAACTTATATAAAACCTGAAAGACCACCAGAGATCATCTCAACCCCAGGGAAACTAATGTCCCTGGCTAATACCTTAATTCAGGGAAACTAGCGTCCTTGATGAGAGCCTCCTGATTCGCGTCGACCCGCAGGGAAACCAGTGTCTTCGCAGGAATACTCCGATTCGTTTCAACCCCAGGGAAACCAGTGTCCTTGGCAAATTCCTCAATTCAGGGAAACTAGCGTCCTTGATGAGAGCCTCCTGATTCGCGTCGGCCCGCAGAGAAACCAGTGTCTCCGCAGGAATACTCCGATTCGTTTCAACCCCGAAGAAACCAGTGTCTTCGGTAAAATCCTTCGACTCAGGGAAACCAGTGTCCTTGACGAGAACACCCCGATTCGCGTCGACCCGCAGAGAAACTAGCGTCTCTACAGGAACACCTCGACTCGTTTCAACCCCAGGAAAACCAGTGTCCTTGGCAAACTCCTCAACTCAGGGAAACTAGGGTCCTTGATGAGAGCCTCCTGATTCGTGTCGGCCCGCAGAGAAACCAGCGTCTCCGCAGGAATACTCTGATTCGTTTCAACTTCGAGGAAACTAGCGTCCTCGGCAAAATCCTTCGACTAAGGGAAACCAGTGTCCTTGACGAGAACATCCTGATTCGCGTCGACCCGCAGAGAAACTATCGTCTCTACAGGAACACCTCGACTCGTTTCAACCCAAGGGAAACCAGTGTCCTTGGCAAATTCCTCAATTCAGGGAAACTAGCATCCTTGATGAGAGCATCCTGATTCGCGTAGGCCCGTAGAAAAAACCAGTATCTCCGCAGGAATACTCCGATTCGTTTCAACCCCGAAGAAACCAATGTCTTCGGCAAAATCCTTCGACTCAGGGAAACCAGTGTCCTTGACGAGAACACCCCGATTCGCGTCGACCCGCAGAGAAACTAGCGTATTTGCAGGAACACCTCGAATCGTTTCAACCCCAGGGAAACCAGTGTCCTTGGCAAACTCCTCAACTCAGGGAAACTAGCGTCCTTGATGAGAGCCTCCTGATTCGCATCGGCCCGCAAAGAAACCAGTGTCTCCGCGAGAACTTCCCGATTCGTTTCAACTTACAAGATAAAGCCTTAGGCGGCAGGAATTAAAAAGATTGTTTCCTAAGCACTGGGACCCTGCAAGTCAGTCTAAAACGGCCTCTTGTAAACTATTCACGGGTCTCACTCTCCAAAGTCGAATCTCGACAAGGAGGGAAACAACCGCTTACAAGTCCTCTCGACTCGTAAGAGGGAAAATTCTCTTATAGGATCATTATGACCTATAAGAGAAAACACACTTAGGAATCCTCACGATTCCTAAGGAGAAAATCCACCTACGAGATCCTCTCGATCCGTAGGGAGAAAAGTCTCTATGAGACCCTCACGGCTCATAGAATTGAAAAGTCTTAGGCAGCAGATCTGAACCCGCGGCCTAAGCCATCGTTATCTCTTGAAGAAACTAAGATTCTTACTCTATTATCTGTCAACCATGTTTATCAAGACAGCATGTTGATAATAAGAGAAGGGAGAAAGCAAAGAAATAGTACAAGACATTGCAAAGAAAAAATGTGTATCTTTATTTATTAATTCAATCAAGTAAAAGGAGAATCGTACAAAAGAATAAAGAATGGATACATCTTATTCGAAAAAGAAAATCTTTACAAGTATATTGATATAAAGGCAGCTACTGGGAAGGAAGCGTCTTAAATAGCCCTATCAGTTGCTCGCGCACTTCCTTCCATGCCTTTTCCTGATCGGTCACCACCATCAGTTCCGCCTCCACTTGAGCTCGCTGCTGCAAGAAAGATGCAAGCTGCTCCCCAATAGCCTGCTGAGCTGCTTCACGACCTTGGGCATCACGCTCGGCGGCATCAAGCTTCCACTTCAAGTTTAGCCCATGAGAGATGCGTTCCAGGAGGCCCTCGAAGATAGCCTTCACTTGGGCAGCGTTCGCCTCAACCTCAGCACGCAGACGAGCCGTCTCGCTCGAGGTCTCTTGGCATTCTCTCAGCCTTAAAGCCGCTTCTTGTTCCAAGTGGTGGACGTAAGAAGCGCTTTGCTCAATCTACGCTGCTCTTTGATTTCTTGCGGCTAAGGTTTCGGGAGCAGGGCGCATAAACTCCAGTTGATGCAGGCAGGCCTCGATCTCCCTGCAGTGATTAACCCAAGACGCGACGATACCTTCGTTATGGAAGTTTATGAGTATCGCCAGCATTGGGTTAACCGCCGTAGCAAAATCTGCGGTAGACGTAGGAGTCTCGACGTCGAGCTCCTCAATGTAGTCACTCACCATGCGCAGATTATTCGCGGCGCCTTTCGAGGACGGACGTCTCAGGAAAGGGCCTGCCGGCATTATAACGCGAGACTCAAAGGGCGCTGGGATCGGAACGATAGCTGAAAAGAAAAAGTATGATTAGATGACGGTTCGAGAAATACGAAGAAAGTCATCGATGCGATAGTTTACTATACCAGCTGTAGCAGGTGGCAAAGCCGGAAGGGCCGGTGGCGCGACCGATCTTTCATCCCCTCCTTCGATTTATAGTACTGCAATCAGGACGAGAGAGAATTAGAAATAATTCCATTACTGAAAAAGAAAGACATCAATTGGAAACTACACTCACCAACGCCGCCGGAGGAAGAAGAGAGTTCAGATAGGAAGGAGAAGTGTGGGTGCAACACCTGATAAAGATGATCAAAAAGCACTCCTGAAAAGACACAACGGTACGACTTTAGTACATAAATTATGCGGCTGAAAGATAAAACTAATAGGTTGCAAATCCATACCTTCCAACATCTTTGATGGTACAAGGGAGGGCTGAGAGGTGACCATTGCCAAGTCAGTAGTTAACGGCGCTCCCTCGAGTAATGGAGCATCGGCACTGGCCGCACCTGCGTTAAAAACAAGGATAAACTTATCAGAAAGGATTGCAAGATGAAAAAAGGGACTATAACTCAAAATTTACCTGATGAGCCGCCGGCCGAAACGGAGGCGTCTCCCTCTTCCATCGATATGAGTCCACCTCCCGTGGCCTCGTCACCGGACTTGACAGGGGCTGTCGTCATGCTCGCATGACCAGGAGACGGCGGAGGACCGTAGGCAGGGAGAGCAATGATTGGAGCATTGCCAGACTCTTGAGAAAGAGCGGCTGGCTCATCCCCGGGAATCACGCCCATCTCACTCGATACTCCTTCAGGCTCGGCGGTCGCCATTATCTCATCCGCCGTCACCATGGGGTCGCCGGTCTCAAGCGTCTCATCCGCCGCTACCCCGGGCTCAGTTATAGCAGCCGTCTCATTTGCCACCACCTCACGTTCGGCATCAATGACCTTCTCGGGTGCAGCTCCTTCAGCCCCCAGCTCAGGCTCAGCAACCCTGGCGATGTTGCCCACCGTCGTCTTAGGTTCGGCCGGTGCCTCCTCCTATGTTTCCTCGAGTTCGACGGTCTCCGCCTCCCCTTCGGTTGGACTTGGCCTTGCAAGACAAGATATATAAGAACCGATAGGTTTACAATTCTTACAACAAAATCTTGAAAGATACATTACCTGAGGTGGACTTATCATTAGCTTCCCGAACTGCACGCGCCACCTGTTTGCGAGAGGTAGATAGGCCGGCCGGGAGCTCTTCGGAGGGAGAAGCAGCAGGAATAATGGTACTTGGGCCCGCTCCCGTGGCCAAAGCAGCCCTGCTTGCCTTCGCCTCGCGCCTCAGCCGCTTTCTCTCCTCCCGAGCCGTTGAGACGGACCTCACCAAAGCCTCTTTCATTGAGACGTCCTCGTCCGTGAACAGGGATGCCTCAAAATTCTTCAAGGCATCCCTCGTTGACTTGTCGAGTTGAGGCTCTCGCGGCAGCCCCGAAGAGACTGGGACTTCAATAACGAGCCCGGGGAGAGTCCCCGCATCAGTCGGTGTAGCCCCTGCAAAGAAACAAAGGAAGAAGGTTAGGTTGACTATCAGAAAAGATGACAAAAAAATTTGATAAGGCGAGACGTACCAACGCCCATTAAAGCGCGCTTCTTCTCCTCCTCCTGGAAGGTTTTTAAAGAGGCAGCAATGGCTTCTTCGGTAGCGACACTTGTTTACAAATAAAAGAAAGCATTAGCCGAAAATAATGATAAAAATGCGATAAAATGACGAAGAAAGCAGTCAATGATTACCTGACTGAGCGAGTTTATTCAACATCGCTTCGAGCCTCGCTGATCGCTCAGAAACCGCAATAGCAGTCGCCGGATCGGTGTCTGCGGGGTCTACCGAGAAGCCCTTATTGCTGCCATACTCGCTTATTCTTTCGGTAAGAGGGGCCTCAGGCTCTAAACCGAGGATCGCGTCGAGAGAGAGGAGCGACTTCTTCTTCCTCTTCTGCCCGTCAGCCCTGGGTGCACCCGAGATCGACTTGCGCTTTGCAGGCACCTTAGGGCGGCGGGTCCCGATATCCGTGCTTGCGCCAGACTCCGGCGATACCACAATTACCTTCTCCACTAGAGCACGGGGGGCTGGTGGTGCATCCACAGTATCGCGAAGCGGCAATCCGCACGGAGGGCTCAACACGCGCGGAGGTCCAACTCCAGCACCTTTCAATAGAGGAATGACCGGGGTCCTCGGCTTCAGGGGAGCCTTGCGGTCGCCGCCGGGAGGCGCACCCTTGCGGTCAACCAGCATGCGCTTTTCCATATGGATAACTGGACCCATTGCGTGCGCGTACCAGGCCACGTACGCATTAAGGACTTTGGGGACGCAGCTCGGCTCGCTGATGAAGAAATAGGAACCCGTGTTAAGCCGCATAAAATGGTGCATTGCATTCCTTATCCCCTCTCGGCTAACCACGGGCTTTTCCAAGAAAGCTTCCATCGGGATCCCCTGGTTGTAGCTCGATTGCTGAGCAAACCGGTGAGGGTTATACCTCATGAAGAGTGCCGTCTCATTCTGCCTGAACACCAGGTAGCCCGGCCGAATGGAGTAGAGGTGGAGGATCTCCCGAGCCTTCAATATGGAAGCCCCGTCCTTAAAATCATCGCGCAGCGGCACTACCGATTTGGTGGTCTCTGAGCCTATGGTTATGACCTTATCCAAAAAGGAAACCTTCGCTCCGACCAGGTGTGGACGAAGGAGTAGCCCCCTAGCCTCCCGCGGAGGTGCAACCACGATCGAAGCACCGACCAACCGTATGACTCTTGGGAGTCTGCACTTCTCAAAGAACGGAGGGATTTTATGGGCGCCGAACACCCCGTGCACATGCATTTCCATCCAAGAGGTGAAGTAGTGCATCGGGAAGTTAGCGGGCTGCACCCCAGGCTCACTAGCGTCCGCCACTATGCTAAGTCCATTATAAAGGAAAGCCAGCCCAGCGATTCCTACTGACAACTGCAAACCAGCCACCATCCGATACGCTGGGTAGAAGACAGATGGCCGCATGTGGCGCGGGTGCATTGGGAGCGCAAATCCGCACAACCAAAATCCTAAGAACCCTACAAAAAAGGTTTCCTCATCCATGCCCGAGATGGTGATCTCTGACAAGGGCATGACGGCGGCGCCGGGGAGATAAAAGTCTTTGTGGTCATCCTCCGATGTGGGTCAGCGGTCCAAGCCGAAGCCAAAAGGGTCATCAAGCTGGGAGAACTTCTCGCTCCGCTCCGATAGGAACTCCGGTCGAATGAAGTGAGCAATAAAATCTGCGAAACTGACTCCCCGGACGCCCGATTCTAGATAGAGCCCTTCATAGATCTCCAGCACCTTCACCAAGCCCGGGAACTGGTGCTGAATAGCGTTCTCCGGTGTCAGATCAAACACCAACGGCTTGGTGGCAAAGACGTATTCATCAGGAGGAAGCAGCTCTTCGTAAGGCCCCCCCCTCATCGGCAAACCCGAGATTTCAGCATACTCCTCCAAGGAGATAGAGACTTCCCGGTCCGTCATCAGGAATGTGTGGGTGGGGATGTTCCATTGCTCGATAAAAGCCTTAATCCACCACGTTGGAGGAGAGGGATACTCAAAGAGCGAGACGTAAATGGCCGAATACAAACCAATCTTCATCAGATGAGTCCTCTTCGCTGATAGGATGTACCGGGCCCACTGCAAATATCCGGCAGGCGGTCACGGGATCAATCCAATGTTATAGGCCTGTCCCCAAGGGCATGCTTCACCCTGACAGATTCGCCTCCCTAAAAAATCTCGGCGGCTGCACGGGGATAGCTCCAATCGCAGGCTGGAGGAGGTCATCCGAATTCCAATTTTTGACCTCCACGGCATACTTCACCGGGGGTTCATCTGCGTAGGGGAGTGAAGATATTGGCTCGGACGGCGTGGCGGAACTGAAACTTCGGCGACCCTGGATGATCTCATTGTACCACCTACCCCACAAGTGAAGGCTCTTGTGCTCGGGGTCATGATCCTTGATGAGAGCGAGCACCACTCGGTCCACCGGTGCCTGGGGAAACCCTCCCTCCGAGCGAACAAACGGGAATGACAAATTAGCAGACATGTTTCCTGCGGAGGGACAAAAAAAATTAGCCGTCAGTGTTATAATTCCAACGCTTGACATTTTAAAAATCTACACCATGCTGCAATACAGTGGGTAGGGGACCAAATGGGGACCCATAAAATCTGGATAACAGTGCATCATTTAATAAGACAGCCCCATCATTGGGTGAGACTGTCAATTAATGAAAGGATCCCCAAGAGAATATTCTCATTAATAGGAAATCCCTAGAAACAAGGAGAAAATCTCCTCTTTTAGAGCAAAGCTCTGTCACAGAGTGACATTTGTCAAACTCTGGTCTCAAAGGAATAAAATTTCCAAAAGAGCCTAGCTCTGTAATAATGAGGGAAAGATCCATCAGAAGAAAAAAAATAGTTTAACTCCTGAAGATTAAAAATTTTTGGAGTCTTAAAAAATTCATGAAAACTTATAAAAAGTTCTTCATTTTCAGATCTAAAAGATCTACATTTGATCCATGAGCAAAGCTCTGTTCATGGGTTAAAACCCATGAACAAGATCTCTGTAGATCTATAGATTTTTGAGAGCAAGGCTCTGTTGATGAAACCCCAAAGGGGTTTTCTTTAGATCAAAGATCTATGAGAGCAAGGCTCTGTTAATTAAATTTAATTTAATTTAATTTAAATTTTTACCTAAGATGATTCTAGGTTCTGAACTTTGAAGTTCTTAGAAAGAAACAAGAGCAAGGCTCTAAAATTCTTAAGCAAGAGCAAGGCTCTGAAAATCAAGATTCTTGAAAATGGTAAAACATTTTCTGAGGACCAAGGGTCCTATTTATAGGCGCTTGCGCCCTTTCAACTTATCAGTTGATCCAATGGCTAGGATCTTGCCACCGCTGCACTCACGTGTGCTTCACGTGAGCGCAACGGTGGGGGGGCATTTGTTTCCCCCAATCAGAGCAAAGCTCTGTTTGAATTTCAAAAATTCAAAAATTGAAGCAACGCTTCAAATTCCGTGCGCTGCGCGCAACGCGCCACGTGTCAAAAGCTGATACGCCAGCGCAGCGCCCAAGCCAGTGCGCCCAATCAGAGCAAGGCTCTATTAAAAACAAATGTAAAGGAAGCGACGCTTCAGTCGCGCAAGCGCTGCGCTGCGCGACACGTGTCAGCGCAGTTGCATCTGCGCAAGCGCTGCGCTGCGCGACACATGTCAGCGCAGTTGAGCTGCGCTGTGCGTTGCGCGACACGTGTCAGCGCAGGTGCACAAGCTGCACTGTGCGCTGCGCGACACGTGTCAAGCGATGGGGCGTTTGCGCCAAATAGAATTAAAATTCCAGTAAGATCTTTCTGTTCTTGTTAAAACAAGAAGATTGCCCTCTGTAAAACAGAAGCCCTTGGATCAAAAATCCAACGGTGGGGAAAATTCCCCAAATCACTCAGAGAATGATCTCTTTAACAAATTTAACAAATTAATGGGCACTATATAAAGGCCCCTAGACCCCAATTCAAAACAGACAGAGAACAGAAAAAGTGGGAGAAATCAAGAACTTCAAAACAGAGAGAACTCTGAAGAATTTTGAGAAAAACTCAAGAATAAAAAAGAAAATGGTAAAAACCTTTATAAAAGAGAAGGTTCTCTTCTGAATAGAACATTGATCTAAGAACAAGATCAATGATCCTTAATAAATAAAAATAATAACAGTGCCTAGCATTTTTTTATGAACCATTGGTTTTGGAATCTTAAAGATTCTTTTCTTGAATCCAAAATTGGATCAAGTTATTGAAACAGTGCCTTGCACTTGCAAAAACTGCACTGTTGCGCTCCTGAGTTGGCGCAAGCCACCAGAGAGCGCCACGTGTCAGCGGCGCAACACTGCGCTGTTGCGCTTGCGCTCACCAGAGCGTGACACGTGTCACCTCCACATGCGCTTGCGCTCAATAACTGGCGCAAAGCGCCTGACAAGTCACTGTCAGATACTTAATGCACTGCAGAAGGGCCAAGCCCAATTAAAAAGGGGCCTAACATGCCAAATTAAATGCAATGCATTGTTTTAAAGAAGGGCAGAGCCCAAACAGATACCCTGCATCATTTATAAAGGGACAGAGCCCAAATCAAAAGGCCTCGCAGACCAGAATAAAATGCAGTGTATTATCAAACATGGGCAAAGCCCTAGCACAAGCCTAATAGGCCAAAGATAAAAACGTTGAATATTCTCAATTGGACTTAACCCAATCATGGTCGTAAGTCCTCAAATTAAATTGACTGAGCAAGGCTGCTCTCTTAAATCAATTTACATCCGGTTCAAGGGTACATCTCTGAACTCCTCTGACACCTATCGTTGTAATCCTTCAACGACGTCAGAGAGGTAACGGGTCCCGACGACCACACAACCAAACGGACTGTGGGGTCCTTAAACTCGTGGACTAATGCTTCCTTAAACACAGCCATACGAACTGCGGGGTCCCTAAACTCGTGGACTAATGTGTCCTTAAACACACCCAGATGGACTGTGGGATCCTTAAACCCACGGACTTATGCGTCCTTAAACTAAAGGACTAATGCGTCCTTAAACACATCCATATGGACTGTGGGGTCCTTAAGCTCATAGACTTATGCGTCCTTAAACTACCTATGGACCACCATGTCCCTAAACTGGCAGTGGACCACTACGTCCCTAAACTGGAACAATAGAGCCCTCAAACGCTCTTTTGTCGGATCTAAACGATCCCGTTTAAGTTGATCTTAGCCTCAAATCTGGCTAATGTATCCTTAAACATTCAAGCGGACTACATATTCCCTAACCAAACTTTGGTTCAAGGGTACATCTCCGAACTCCTCTGACACCTGTCGTTGTAATCCTTCAACGTCGTCAGAGAAGTGACGGGTCCCAATGGCCATATACATTAAACGGACCACTACGTCCCTAAACTGGAACAATAGAGCCCCTAAATGCTCTTTCCGTTAAGTTGATCTTAGTCTCAAATCAGACTAACGTATTCTTAACGAACGTTTAAGTTGATCTTAGCCTCAACATGGCTAACGTATCCTTAAACTAAAACACCAAACCCAAATCTAAGTAAATACGGATTTGGACTAATCCACGTCCTACGGGCGACGGCATAACTTAGTCTCCGTATACAATCTACGGGCAACCACAAACAAAACAAAAACAAACGACACGAAGTGAAATTTCTGGAGAAGGAGAAAATTGTTACCGCGATGCGGTAGCGTAATTAACTGCAGGGTCTTGCGCCTGCAGGGAAGAGCGTCCCCACAATCAAAAACCCCTCAAGCGAGGGAGAATCTGACGAAGTCTGCTACATCGGCCGCATCCGTCTAAACCTTCGATACACGGTGCCATAAATCAACTTGGCATTTTCGGAGAGGTGGACGGATAAAACCAAATAGCATCTGCCCCGAATCTTAGGCAAGACGTCCATGTCTTGGCCGCCGTTCGGAGGGGAACACCACCCTTCGAAGGAAACACTCTTGGTGAAGCGGAAATACATCCTAGCTACTGCTTATATCATCGAAAGATGACGCACCCTACCGAAGAGTGCGACGCTTTTAAAAGATGGTGGCAGGGATATGTTGCTCACCGGCAACATTTCAAGCGGATGAAACGCAAAACTCATCGGGAGCAAAGAAATATGACCGAGGAGCGTAAAAGAACTGTCGGCAACTGTCACATGATCGGCGCTGGGGGATCGCAAGTTCTCACCTTCGGGAGAGACTCTGACGAAGAAATGACTCTTGGCCCTCTCTTTAAAGAATCCACCTCAGGAAAAGAGGAAGAACCGAAGACCTGTGAAAATATTCAGCTGCGCAATCGTACGCTGGCCGAAAAGAATCTTGGGCCCTCGAACAGTGGGTCAAATAGAAAAGATAAGGGGAAAGAAAAAGTGCCTGAGGATATCATCCTTGATGACCAAGCCATCGAAGAGCTGATAGCCAAAGGCCCGCCAAAGAAAAGTAAAGTGGACTACAACGTTCTTGCACACCTGAGGAAGATACCCTCATAGCTCAGCATTCTCGACGCCCTTCTGCTATCCAAAGAGGCGAGAGATTCTCTGATCAAGGCACTATAAGAGCCAGAGCAATTCCAAGCTTTCCTCTCTGAAGAAAAGATGAAGGACGAGCTGGAAGAAGTGCACACAGCGGATATCACCTTCGGCGATGAAGATCTCCTCCTTGGAACATCCGAGCATAACCGTCCCCTTTATGTCTCCGGATACTGTCACGATATCAAGATTGGCAAAATCCTGGTTGACAATGGGTCCTCCGTCAATCTCCTCAATGTGAGAGTGTTGAAGGAAATCTGCATGAGCGTTCAGCACCTCGCTCGTGATAAGATCACTATCTCCGGGTTTGACTCCCAGTCATCACGGACGCTTGGGTCTGTAATATTGACACTACGCTTTGGGATGCTTGTCACGGACATTAAGTTTCATGTCATCGACGCCAAGACATGCTACAATGCTTTACTCGGCAGGCCTTGGTTACACGAGTACAACATTATCCCTTCTACACAACATCAGTGTATGAACTATTTCAAGGATGGTCTCGAGTATACCGTAACGGGAGAGTTGAACCCATTCTCCGTAAACGAAGTCCGAAAGTACGAAGATACAAAATACTTCTTACCAGATTTCGAGGACACGGAAAGATGTCACAAACCGAAAATCAAAGCTATCACTACTATTCCGGTCTTCGGGAGTGATACCGAGGAGGAGGAAGAAATAGTTTATTCAGGTCCTCCCCAGTGCAACAAGCCGAGACCATCCACTCCTATGTTGATCTTCGGCAGCGACTCGGAAGATGAAGTCAATACCGTATTTTCTATTCGGCCATCAATTCAAGCCTTTGCTGCTGATGATCGGAGTTTGCAAATCACCATGGTTCCGCGAGAGCATTACAAAGAGCTTGATGCACTTGAAACTTATAGTGTGCAAGAACTGCAAACATTCTATGCCCCCCCCCCCAGGAAAAAGGGTGAAAAGGCTATCCTATTCTACCGATCCGGGGAAACCAAAGTAGAAAAAGAAATTTGGTATGGTGCCGGTTCTCACTTGACAGGCTCCAGCCCATCCGTCTGCCTAGATATTACACAGAAGGCTTGAAAAGACTGTTGAGGCGCCAAGGTGTACCCTTCAAACAGACCGCTCGACAAGCTCGGTTCTACAACAGGATTTAGGATGTCCCCGGAACTCGGCGAAAGTTGCCCAATGGGAAAATGGAAACGATCGGGCTTGGATATGTTCAATCCAAAAAACGGGAGTGAGTCCATGGCAACTATGTCATACATGACTTCGATGAAAAAGGAGACGTTCTATTAAAAGACGCCGATCCTGAACCAAAACACGATCCTGCCATCAAAATGCCGAGTCCATCGTTTGAAGAACGGATGGACAAACTAATCAGGGAAGCGGGTCAAAAAGTCCAGGATGACCATAACCGTGAAATGGCCATTTATGAAAAAATCAGGACGCAGCGCCTCCTTCAGCAGGCCGTGGAGAATGACAATGCTCCTCGTCGCCAGCCCGTCATACAGAAGACCCGGCACAGAGGCAAAAATAAACCAAAAAAACGGAAAAAAAAAACGTTCGACAGCAGCCCAACGGGTCTAAGAAGCCACGCGAGCAAGGGTCAAGCAACCGGGATCCGTCCCTTATAAAAAAGATGGGTCGGGAATATTCTTTTCCCCAAGACAAGACAAAGAAGATATTCGATCTCATCGTAAAGCACCAAATGATGATGCTCCCGGAGTCCAAGCACCCCGAGGAAGCGAACGAGATCTCCCACCCAGACTATTGCTCCTATCACCGAGCAATAGGACATCCTCTCGAAGACTGCTTCACATTCAAAGACTGGGTAGAAGACCAGTATCAGCAAGGCAGGTTCGCTCTATCCAGCAGTTGGAGGGTAACTCTGCCACAGAATCATGAACCAAAAGCCGAGCCCACGACGAGAGTAGAAGCAGATCAACATCGGTCTTGGAAGTGATCTCGTACCTGCCACGTGATAACGATGTCGGAAGAAGAACCCGAGAATATGGGTGACCTTCCCTGGTGCTTCGAAAACGATGATGGCAAGGTGATCTCAAATTTCCACCGGCGCCAAAAGAGCTGGAAGATGGGATACATACTACCGCAGATAACCTCATAAAAATTGACTTAGGAATGACAAACGACCCCCGGCCAACGTTCGTCAGTGAGCTGTTGTCTGAAGAAAGGGTAGCTATGCTAAAAGACGTGCTCATGCAGCATAAAGATTGCTTCGCATGGAACTATTCCAAGATGCCAGGACTAGATTCAGAGATTGCTGTCCACAAATTGGCAATATCCCCGGACGTCAAGCCGATCAAACAAGCACCGAGAAGAATGTGGCTCGAGCTTGAGATGGGCATCAACGCCGAGGTCAAGAAACTAATCGACTCTGATTTTATCCAAAAGGTTCAATATCCTGACTGGATCACCAACATCGTTCCGGTGGTGAAGAAAAATGGGACGGTGCGCATATGTGTGGACTTTCGGGATCTCAATAAAGCTTGCCCAAAAGACGACTTCACAGTTCCAGTTACCGAGCTGATGATAGATAACATATCCACTCACGAAGTTTTCTCATTCATGGACGGCTCGTCAGGATATAATCAGATAAAGTTGCATCCCGAGGACCAGAAGCATACCGCTTTACGGACCCCTTTGGGCATATTCTGCTACAAGGTGATGCCCTTCGGTCTAAAGAACGCCGGGGCCACCTATCAGAGGGCCATGACGAAGATCTTCGATGACCTCATCCATGAAATCGTCGAATGTTATATCGACGACCTCGTAGTTAAAAGCAAATTATACGAGGAACATCTAGAGCATCTGAAGATCGTATTTCAACGCCTTCGGCAATACAACTTAAAAATGAACCCTTTCAAATGCGCGTTCGGAGTTTCCTCGGGCAAGTTCCTAGGATTCGTCGTCCGACACCGAGGCATCGAGATAGACCCGTCGAAGATCAAGGCGATCATGGAAATGCCTCCGCCAAGGATTCTCAAGCAATTGCGGTCTCTCCAAGGGAAGCTCGCGTAAATCCGGCGATTTATAGCCAATCTCTTCGGCAAATTCCGCCCCTACAGTCACTTAATGAAGAAAGGAACTCCGTTCATCTGGGATAACAAATGCCAAAGCGCACTGGAGGAAATCAAGCAATACCTGCAGAATCCGCCAGTACTGGCCGCCCCCGTTAAAGGAAAACCTCCCGTCCTGTACACGACAGCTCTCGAAGATTCTATAGGGGCGCTGTGGGCACAAGAAAATGACCAAGGGAAAGAGAGAGCCCTTTATTATCTGAGTCGAGTTCTTCTAGGGGCAGAAAGCAATTACTTTCCCATTGAAAAACATTGCCTTGCGTTGATCTTCACGATAACGAAGCTCAGACACTATGCGTTGGCACATGAGGTCTATCTCATATCGAAGGTGGATCCTCTCAAATATTTAATGTTAAAGGCTATATTAACGGGACGACTCGCTAAATGGGCCCTGCTCTTGATGGAGTTCTCAATAACTTATCGACCCCTCAAGGCAGTGAAAGGCCAAGCCATCGCCGACTTCTTTGCTGAGCATCTGATACCTGCCGAATCTCCCTTGAACTGCGAATTGCCAGACGAGCACGCATTTGACGCGATCGACGGGGAGAGTAGAGAGAATGATGCCCAATGGGAACTCTAATTCGATGGAGCATCTTCCATGAAGAAGCGCAAACAATGCAACCCCATAATCAAATCAGGGGTAGGCCTCATCTTCATGACTCCACAAGGAGGGATAATGCGCTTTGCCTTCTCCTTAACAGAGCCAAGAACGAACAATGAAGCCGAATACGAAGCCTTGATAGCAGGTCTTGAGATCGCCATCGACATGGGAATTGAGAACCTCCTTATATATGGAGACTCCCAACTGGTCGTTAGTCAAATAAATGGCGACTATCAAACGTGCAAGCCAGAGCTGGTAAAGTACGGTGAGAGAGTGCAGCAACTGCGGACTCAAATTCCTTCCTACATCTTGGAAAGCATACCGCGTGCGGAAAATAGCAAGGCGAATGCGTTAGCCAAGCTCGCTAAAGAACTGGCTGATGAGAGCCTCGATGACATGAGGATCGTGGTACAAAGTCGTCGGGTTCTCGCACCAGCAGAAATATCTCCGGAGTCGTCCGAAGAAAAGGAAGCGACCGAGAAAGTGACCCTACAAGTAAAAGACCAGGAAAAGGCTAAGGATTGGAGGGAAGTCTTTATAGATTACTTCAAATCCCGTCGAACACCTGAAGATGCATCCTCAAGGCATCAGCTCATGAAGCGAGCTCTGTCTTTTGCCTTTGTCTATGATACTCTGTACAAGAGGTCATTTGATTCTCTGTGGTTAAGATGCCTGGGACCTAAAGAGGCAAAGAGAGTCGTCCAAGAAACTCACGATGGACTCTGCGGTTCTCACCAAGCAGGCCCAAAGATGAAGCTGAAGATCAAAAGGATGGGCTACTATTGGCCCACGATGATCCAGGACTGCCTCGAATACGCGAAGCAACGCCACTCGTGCCAGATTCATGGGGACTTTATCCATCAGCATCCAAATCCACTGCATCCAACGGTGGCTAGCTGGCCATTTGAAATGTGGGGAATTGACATAATCAGCCCCATCGAACCAGCATCGTCCAGAGGACATCGATTCATTTTGGCGACAACTGATTACTTCTCCAAATAGGCAGAAGCAGTACCGCTGAGGGAAGTGAAGACAGAGAATATCCTCTATTTCTTCAAGACACACGTCATTTATCAGTTTGGCACTCCGCGACGGATTATCTCTGATAACGGGTCAGCCTATTGAAGCCACAAGATCAGCCGCTTCGCACAACAGCATAACATAGACTGGAGATACTCTTCAGTCTATAATCCCCGAGCTAACGATCTAGCTGAGGCTTTCAACAAGACCTTGGCGAAGATCATGAAAAAGACGGTGTCTCGAAATAAGAAGGACTGGCACGAGAGACTGCATGAAGCTCTCTGGGCATATCGAACTACGTTCAAAACGGCCATGAACACAATGCCATACGCATTGGTATTCGGTACGGAAGTGGTACTACCCCTCGAGATAGAGTTACCCTCTCTACGAGTAGCAGTTCACTATGAGCTAACAGACGAAGAAAATGCTCACCTTCGGCTTGAGGAACTCGACGCACTTGATGAAACCCGGCTCATGGCGCAACAAAATCTGGAGGCTTATAAAGCAAAAATGACGCGCTCATATGAGAAATTGACTAGGCCGAGAACTTTCCGCCAAGGCGAACTCGTGCTAGTGGTCAAAAGACATATGATCCACAATCGTGCCAAGCAGGGAAAATTCGAGCCGAACTATGAAGGCCCGTATATCATAGATAAAGTTTACCAAGGTGGAGCCTACCTATTTATGGACATGCATGGTGAAAGACCTTTCAGGCCAATAAACGGTCGCTTCCTAAAGAAATACTACGCCTGACGAGTCATGGCCTAGATCAACGATAGATGACGACGTCTATGTCCGCTCGCTATCTTCCTAAGCCCAAACTCTATAAGTAGTAGCCGGTTTTCGGACCGAAACGTCCCTAAACTAACGATGGACCACTATGTCCTAAAACTAGCGACGGACCGAAACGTCCTTAAACTAACAATGGACCACTATGTCTTAAAACTGGCTGTTGACCGAGACATCGATAAACTACTGTAGACTGCAGCATCCCAAGGCTGACACAAAAAAAAGAGAAAGAATAAAAATAAATAAAAAGAAAACAGTATGTCCATAAGAAAAATGGGCACGGATGAAAACCTGAAAGGGCTCTGTAAGTAAAAACAGCAGGGCTACCGACGAGTTTTTATGAAAACCCGAAAGGGCGCAACCTCGTTAAAAGACACTTGCAAGGTCCTCTCGATCTTGTGAGGAGAAACCACCTGCGTGAAATCCTTATGACTCACAAGGGAGCAACACACTTAGGGATCCCCACGATTCCTAAGGAGAAATTACACTTACGAGATCCTCACGACTCGTAAGGAGAATCCTCTTATGGGACCCTCATGGCTCATAAGATTCGAAACTCTTAAGCTACAGGGATCTGAACTTGTTCTTAAGCGGCCGCCACAACCTCCAATACTGCCCTATAAGCGGCTCAATACTGACCCTTGTATACAATCCACGGGCGCGAATAAACACTTCCCTAACAAAGTCCTACCCGCGACCGGGGATATGTCTACATGGTGAATAACCCTTGTAAGTCCTCTCGACTTATAAGGAGAAAACACTCTTGTAAGATCATTACGACTTATAAGAGAACACACACTTAGGAATCCTCACGATTCCTAAGGAGAAAACGCACCTACGTGATCCTCACGACTCGTAGGGAGAAACACCTTTATGAGACCCTTACGGCTCGTAAAGTTAAAAGCCTTAGGCGACAGGATCCTAACCCTATCTACTAAGCCACCTTTGTTCGACATCGACGAAGGCAAATGATGATTCGCTCCTGGCAATATCTCAGTTGCAGCGATACTGATGCCAAAATCGGTGTCAAATCCCAAGCTTGCAGCAAAAAGCCAGCAAGCCACACATGCATACGAAATAGTACGAAATAGCCGAAATGATGGGGCAACTTGCAAACAAAATCAGCAAGTAAAAATGTATGCATGCAAAATAGCCGAAATGATTGGGCAACTCGCAATAAAAAGCAGCGAGTAAATAAAACAAACAGCTGAAATGATTGGACACCACGAAAAATAGCCAAAATGATTGGGCAATCGTGACCTTTGCGATATAAAAGCTGAAATGATAGAGCATTGCGGAAAGAAAAATATATAATATGAAACCTTTTTGCCCTACAGGTGATATCACATCAATCCCTGTATACAATCCAGGGGTGCAAACAAAGAGGGAATCACACCTTTCCTCCCCAGGCTCTATCAGAAGAAGAAGCAAATCTCAACGGTTCACAGATAGCCTGGAGATCATCTCAACATTCGTCTTATTACAATAGACGCAACATCAAGCAAAGCGGAACCGCGGCAATTCCCAGTTCCATGACTCGGCGGTGCACAGATGGCCGAGAGTCAAACCCCGACTCCATGAAATGCGGATAAAGTCAACCCTTCCTGGTTATGTAGAACACGGCCTATGTCAATCCTGACCCCGTGGGAAGCATCCAGAGCGGAGCCTGGTCCTCGCAGAACACGGCTATGACTCCGTGGGAAGCATCCAGAGCAAATTCCTGGTTACGTGGAACGCGGACTATGTCAATCCTGACCCCGTGGGAAACATCTAGAGCGGAGCCTGGTCCTCGCAGAACATGGCTATGACCCCATGGGAAGCATCCAGAGAAAATTCCTGGTCACGTGGAATGCGGCTTATGTCAATCCTGACCTCATGGGAAACGTCCAGAATGGAGCCTGGTCCTCGCAGAACATGGCTATAACCCAGTGGGAAGCATCCAGAGCAAATTCCTGGTCATGTGGAACGCGGCTTATGTCAATCCTGAACCCGTGGGAAATATCCAGAGCGGAGCCTGGTCCTCGCAGAACACGGCTATGACTCCGTGGGAAGCATCAGAGAAAATTCTTGGTCACGTGGAACGCGGCTTATGTCAATCCTGACCCCGTGGGAAACGTCCAGAGCGGAGCCTGGTCCTCACAGAACACGGCTATGACCCCGTGGGAAGCATCCAGAGCAAATTCCTGGTTTCGTGGAACACGGCGTTTGTCAATCCTGACCCCGTGGGAAACGTCCAGAGCGGATACTGGTCCTCGCAGAACACGGCTATGTCAACTCTGACCCCATGGGAATCATCCAGAGCAAAATTCCTGGTTACGTGGAACGCGGCCTATGTCAATCCTGACCCCGTGGGAAACGTCCAGAGCGGATCCTGGTCCTCGCTGAACACGGCCTATGTCAATCCTGACCCCGTGGGAACTATCCAGAGTGGAGCCTGGTCCTTGCAGAACACGGCTATAACCTCGTGGGAAGCATCCAGAGCAAATTCCTGGTTACGTGGAACACGGCCTATGTCAATCCTGACCCCGTGGGAAACGTCCAGAGCGGATCCTAGTCCTCGCTGAACACGGCCTATTCAATCCTGACCCCGTAGGAAGCATCCAGAGCAGAGCCTGGTCCTCGCAGAACACGGCTATGACCCCGTGGGAAGCATCCAGAGAAAATTCTCGGTCACGTGAAACACGGCCTATGTCAATCTTGACCCCTTGGGAAATGTCCAGAGCGGATCCTGGTCCTCGCAGAACACGGCTATGTCAATTCTGACCCCGTGGGAAGTATCCAGAGCGGAGCCTGGTCCTTGCAGAATACGGCCATGTCAAACCGACCCCGTGGGAAGCATCCAAAGCAACTCCTGGCTCCGTGAAATGCGAATAATGGTAACCTCACCCATCACTTATGGGTCCTCACGACTCGTAAGGGAGCAAACTCTCTTGTGAGATCCTTACGACTCTCAAGAGAAAACACACTTAGGAATCCTCACGATTCTTAAGGAGAATTTACACCTACAGGATCCTCTCGACCTGTAAGGAGAAAATTCTTTATGAGACCCTCACGGCTCATAAAGTTGAAAAATCTTAGGAGGCGGATCATAACCCTGAATCCTAAGCCATCGCTGTCCTACAAAGAAATCAAAATAGACTATCCACAGAATACACTTACTAAAAGGGACACATCATCATGAAGCAAAATATGTTTTTTATTCATGAATCAAAATGAATACAAAGTACAATTTATAAGAATGAAAAAAAAATATACTCTCATTCAGGAGTATGTACAAAAGAAGAATAAAAAATATATATATAAAATTCTTCAAGCCGGCGAGAGATTTAGTAGATTTGCCAGTTCGTCCCTTTTCCGCTGGGCCCCGGCTTCATGATTCATTATCGTCAAAAGACGGGCCTCCTTTTGAGCCTGTTGGGCCTGGTATGAGGCAAGACGGCCTTCAAGCTCTTTTTCAGTAACCTTATGGGCTTCGACCATTTCACGAGTAAAAACGGCGGCCTTATCAATGGCTACCACCTCCTTGATAGCTTCTTGAAGCACCCGCCAAAGTTCATATGCTCTAGTGGACTTGGCCGTAAGGTTGGCTTGAAGCTCCCTCTCCGAAAACTTGCGGCTGAGCCTCTTCTCACATGATATCATGTTCGCAGCGCACCGCTGAATCAGCCCCCGCAAGCTCGCCTTTGCAGCCACAACCTCTGAAGGAAGGCGTGTACATTCGAGAATATGCAAGCAGCCTCCACCTGCCGACAAAACTCAACCCAAACTTGCACCAAAGTTTCACTATGGTAGGTGACAAGAAAAGGAAGAGAACCGTTGGCTTCAGTGGCAAACGATTCGGCTGTAATCAGACTGCCGGCACGAAGGTCTTTAATTAGGGCTGACAGGGAGTGGAGGCTTAGCTTTGCCATCCATTCCGAGGCACGTAAAGCATAGGGGCCGGGTGGCATGACGATGCGAGACTCCGGCGTGGTAATAACTAGCAAAGCTGTTCAGATTTATGAACAGTCAGCGAAACTTGTAAGCAAAGAGTAAATGGAACAACGTTGAGACTTTACTTACCTACAGTCATGCAAGAGGGGTCTGAAGGCTCCCCAGGCCCGTCAAGAATCTCAACCTCGTCATCAGCTTCCAGAACTGTAGAAGACATCAATGTCATTATGTGAAATAATAATAACACCATGAGGAGAGGGCAAAAGACACTGACCTTGCTTGGAAGAGAGGACGATACGTTGAGGAGATATCGCCTGCGGAGCGGCCATCTCCAACAGGCGCTGAAAAGACTTCCTGGGAGACAGATCGGCAATAGACGCCGCCAAGCCACGCAATTCTGAAAAGACAGAAGGGTTCAAATAATGGAGAGATTATTAATGTAAAATATAGAAGGCTACCTTTGATACTTCTCCCATCCTGGGCTGGAGGGATAGCAGATTCGGCGGCCTCCTCCGTGCCCCCAGGCATATCATCGGGGACATGGGCTAGTGTAACGACTTCTGAGCGAGGAGCAGTGGCCGCCACTGCAGGCTCCAGCGGAAGGACGGTAGCCTCGACTACCTGTCCCCTAATCTCCGGGCTGCCCCCAAAAAGATCCACTGGATCGGCGACCAACAAAGATGCCTCTCCCGGGGGAGCAAGCTCTTGGGGAGCGGGAATCACCGAGGGAGGCTCCATCACAGGAGCAACGGTTGCATCGACCCCCTCCACACTGATTAGTGTTTCATTGGGGATATTAGCGGAGTCTGCAGTCAAAGCGCGACTCGAATTCAGATCATCCGCCGTCGCCGAAGTCCCTGCAAAGTTTGTACGAGGATAAGGATATGTGTGTGTGTGTGTACGAGCAATACAAAATATTACAAAGAGATACATGAACATACTGATGCGCAAAGGAGCCTCTAATATGGCTTGTTCAAGCCGACGCTCCTTTCTGAGGAGGTATGCTCGCCGAGGTTCGAGAGTAGACTCGTGGCCACCGGTCCATAATGAAAGTGCGTCTTCGGCGTCGGCTAAAACAGCCTGCTTAAGGGCCCTCTCACCCCATTCTTCCAAAGGGCCTATGAATAGCCGACGTATCGATGGAAGGTCTTCGTAAAAAATGATGGCAGGATAAGGCCTCTTCGGGATCCTTACGTTCTCGGATTTATCTTGTGAACGTCTTATAGGCTCAGCCAATTGTGCGGCTTCCTCGGCAGATGAACCCGGGAAAAGTAGACCACCATCCGATTCTTGCATGGCTAGTGGTTCATCTTGAAGAATAGGCTCGAACTCCACTAAAGAGTCGAGCAGGTTGGTGACCATCTTCCTCCGCCTCTTGGGCCCAGAACTAACCGCCGAAGACGATCGCTTTCTTCCCCATAGAGCTTTAGTACGGCGTTGACCCACTTCACCTTCAATGTCCTCGCTCGGTGGTGCTACCGATGACGACACGGCCATTGCTGACGCCGCAGCTGATGACACTGCTACTGGCGTCCTATTGGCTCTTGATTGAGCCCTAGTACGCAGTGGCATACCAGCTGTGGGAGTTAAATCCACTTCCGTCGCCTCCGGAATAAGCACGACGCCGGTATCTCTCAAGGGAGGGCGAACCGCTGCACGCGGTTGCGGCGGAACTCCCGTGGCTTGAATCGGAGTGGGAGCCCTATATCCGAGAAGCACCCTCCTCTCCTCAGCAATAATTGGACTGACCCGGTGGAGGTACCAGCCCGTGAAAGACCCTACACATCGAGGAATATGATCAGCTTCAGGAATCATGAAGCGGGAGCCAGTGTTCAGCCGCATGAAGTGATGAGCGGCGTCACGAACAACTTCTGGCGATAGGCTAGGCTCCACCATAAATGCCTCAAAAGGGATGCCCTGGTCATATCCAAGTTGTTGAGCAAAGCGGTATGGGTTGTACCGCATAAAAAGGGCCGCACCGTTCTGACGAAATACCAGATAACCTGGTCTGATCAAATATAGGTGCATGGCTTCCCTGGGCTTCAGAGAAGGTACCCCCTCTTTCAACGAGTCGCAGAGCTGTTGAGCCGGTCCTGAGGGAGCAGAGAGAACTCGGTCGTTGAATACCATCCCGCCTGTATTGGCATAGGGATTAACCAGCACGCGAATAGCCCCAGACTGAGTCAGGTCAGGAGCAGAAGCGTCCACCAGCTGCATGAGTCGCGGAAAAGTGCAAGCGTCATAAAAGCTGGGTCTTTGGTGCACAGCAAATGCCCCAGCACGTGCATCTCAATCCAGGACGTAAAGTAATGAAGAGAGAAATTTACCACATCTACGCCTGGAGTTGAGGTATTGGCCGCGGCGCTTAACCTATGATATAAATGCGCTAGCCCCGCAATGCCCACAGCTAGTCGTGTCCCCTCAGCAATGCGATGAGCAGGGTAAATAACTGAGGCTCTCATGAAACGACGATGCATGGGAATGGTGAACCAACTGAGCCAGACACTAATGAAGCCCACGAAGAAAGTCTCCTCACTATACCAGGAGCTGCGATCGACTCGAAAGACACGGCTGATATGATGGGAATGTAGAACTGCGACAAGTCCTCTTCTTTAGCAGGCCGCTTATTTAAACCAAACCGAAAGGGGTCGTTGATGTTGGCGAACATCGGAGTCGTCTTTGACAGAACGTCTTCACAAAGGAAGCAAGCGATAAAGCTTTTGAAAGTGACGCCCTGCTCCTCTGACTCTGCGAATAACTTCTCAAAAATGCTCAGAGTCTTGATCAAACTTGAGCGCTTGTGGCGGACGGCATTCTCTGTCGATAAGCCGTCAAGCATGGCAGGCTCGGTTTCTAAGACATACTCATCGGGAGGCAGTAGTTCCTCATAGAGCGTCCCCCTAACCGGCAACCCTGAGATTTCGCGAAACTCCTCCAGGGAAATTGAAACTTTGCGGTCCCCTAGAAAGAAGATGTTGGTGGGAAGATTCCATTGGTTTAAGAAGGCCTTAACCCACCAGACATGAGGAGACTGATAGTGGAAAAAAGACGCATATACCGCCTGATAAAGTCCGACCCTCTGTAGTCGCGCACGATGGGCGGACAGGATATAACGGGCCCAGAGAAGGTAGCCCGTGGGATGTCGAGGGGTAAGCCCTATCTTGTAAATCTGTCCCCATGGCTGGGCTTCGCCTTGGCAAATGCGGCACCCTAAAATGTCTATAGCCGGCACAGGATGGTTCGGAATACCAGTTGTTGATGGCTCAAGCCGTCCCATAGGGGTCCAATTCAGCATCTCCACAGCAAAGGCGGTCCATGGAGGATCCATCGGCAAAAATGGACAGGTAGGCTCTGTTGGTATCTCGCAAAGAAAACTGCGGCCACCGCGGATGATGTGACCATACCAGGTCCCCCATAAAAGTAAATTGGTGCAATTCGGGTCATGAGCCCTAATCATCGCCATCACCTCTTCGTCAGATGGTGACTGAGGAAAGGCAGCCTCCGAGCGGGTGAAAGGGAAGTATGGAACAGAAGTCATTGTGCCTGAAATAAAAGAAGGGGAAACTATTAAAGCAAAGCCAGCACGTGTATATATATATATGTTTATAAATGTATATATATAAAAAGACAGTGGAAGAAAGCGACAGAGGAATTATTTTATGGGACCATTGGTTACAAAACACATGGGTCCCACAAAATCAAGATGGCGGCTCACTAATAATGAGGCCAAGCAATCATCATGAGAATAAAGGCAAGATTCTCAATGAATTCAAATAACTCTACACATTCCCCCAAGGAAAAAAACCATTACAGAAGCTTTGTGCAAATCGAGAAGGATCTCTCTGGAAATTTTTTATATTTTTTAAAGAACAACTCAGAGCAAGAAAACCCCAAGAAGTTCTCTGTGAAGAACCGAATTCTTTAGAGGAATTAAATTCCTTTTGAGCAGAGGAATTAAATTCCCAGAAAATTGGCAGATCTAAGTTCTTGGAAGTGGAATTAAATTCCAGAGGGAGGACAAGTATCATCATCAATTCCTTAATATCAGAGAAACCCTAGCAAAAGGGGTTTATTATTTAAAGATTGGACATCTTTGAAGAACTTAGAAAGATGGGTTCTTTGAAGGGGAAAACCCTTGGTGTGGATTTAAAATCCAAAGATTTTTTTATGTATAAAGGTTCTTCGGTCATTCAGACCCATTACCTGAAGAAAAGATTCTTTCTTGGACAGAGTTAAACTCTGAAAATTTTGGAACAGAGAACTGAGCTCTGAGAAAGAGAATTAAATTCTCAAAAGAAAATGAACGAGGAAGAAGATGAAAGAGTGGAGGCGCTTCTGAAGGGACTCCTGCATTTATAGGATGTGATGGGGAACGGTTCATCTCCCCTATTCCCTAGACAGATCCAACGGTCACAAAGATGACAGCGTTGCAGACACGTGAGAGTAACATTGTGGGGGCATTTGTTCCCAGATAAAATATCAGGAAATACCCCAATAGGGTATCACATGCTCACACGTGACCAAGGGTCACGTGTTGACACGTGATGGGTTCCTGTGATCTCTGCTTTATAGAATTAAATTCTAACCAAACAAAAATATAACAAAACAGCCAGGAAATACCCCAATGGGGTATCACATGCTCACACGTGACCAAGGGTCACGTGTTGACACGTGATATGTTCCTGTGATCTCTGCTATATAGGATTAGCTTCTAGTCAAACAAAAATATAATAAGACACTAAGGAAAAACCCCAATGGGGCATCATGTGCTCACACGTGACCAAGGGTCACGTGCTGACACGTGATGATTCCTTAGCTCTGTTAAAAGGCAGAATTAAATTCTGAATAAAATGTTTAATCAAGAGGGTCACGTGCCAACACGTGACAGATTCCTAAACTCTTTAATTGATAGGATTAAATTCTATTTCAATGATCAAACATTGGGATCACATGCCAACACATGATGGGCTGTAAAAGCCTTCTGAATTAATAGAATTAAATTCTAATCAAGGGAAATCAAAGACCCTAACTGGGAAAGTGTTTCTTTAAATCTTTCCAAACAAAAAAGATTATACTCTGTAAAGTGGAGCACCGTTGGATTAAAAATCCAATGGTGATTAAAAATCACCAATTTATGGAAAGATTTTATACAAGGAAAGATTTCCCTAAAATTCACTAAGAATAACAAACAGGATATCCTTTGGATTAAAAATCCAATGGTGAATAAAATTCACTGAGTGATCAAAAAGATCATGTTGGTTACAAAAACAACCAAAATCTTTCAATGAAAAATTCACTAAATAAATTGATTCTTTTCCTTCTCCTATAAATAGGAGCCAAGAAGAGGAGAGAAGGGATGATTTTTTGGATCCTTGGAATCTTGATTTTCTGGAGAAAAAACAATAACAGAGAGAAAAAAGAGGAGAATTTAATTCTCAAGAAAAGAAACCCTAGGTGAGAAAGGGGAAAGAGATCTAAGCTCCATAAACAAAAAGAGAATTTAATTCTCAATCTAAGAGTTTAACTCTTCTGAATAAGAACTTAGTTTTTCCTCTGGTTGAAGATCTGCAGAAGCAAATCTCCCTACAAGTTGAGAATTTAATTCTCATCGGGGAGATTTTGCCATGCAGATCCAAAACTTAGAGGGAGAATTGAGTTTAGAGGATTTAATTCTCCCAAATTCACAGGAATTTAATTTCTCCAAATAAAACTAGGGTTTAACCCTATATAAGAATTTAATTCTCTCAATTTCACAGGAATTTAATTCCTCCAAATAAAACTAGGGTTTAACCCTATATGAGAATTTAATTCTCCCAAATTCATAGGAATTTAATTCCTCTAAAACAGAACTAGGGTTTAACCCTATATGAGAATTTAATTCTTCCACATACATAGAAATTTAATTCCTCTAAAACATAATTAGGGTTTAACCCTACAGAGAATTTAATTCTTAAAACAAGAGACTTAAAACCTCTCCATGCACATAAAGAACTTGGTCACGTGGTGACACGTGACCCCCATTCTCAATAATCAGAAAAGAAAGAACAAAATTAGGTCACGTGCCCTCACGTGACCCCTAAACAGATCCCCCAAAAAGAGAAGGAAAGAAGCTTGGAGGCAATGCCTCACGTGCTCCCACGTGACTTCCAAAACAAAGAGAACAAAAGCAAAGGCAGTACTGGCTTTGGGCGCTCTCACGTGTCTTCACGTGACCCCTAATAAATGCTTTAATAATCAATGCATGGGTACCCATCACGTGCCCGCACGTGATGGCATGAAGACCAAAAGTTTTTAACACTTATCTGAATATTCTGAGAATAAAATAAAGGAGGTCTGGCCCTACCTTTGGGTGCCCTCACGTGCCCCCACGTGACCCCTTCCTTTCTAGTGTTTAACACTATTTTAAGCATTTTGTCTCCAGTGTTTAACACTGTTTTAAATACATCATGTGAGGACACGTGACCACCAGATGTCCTCTAGTGTTTAACGCTATATTTATGCCAGCTTAGCCTAAATTGGCTAAGTTTTCTAGAGGCAAAATCTCCCCTTCAAATGAACTTTAAAATCCTGAGCTACAATGTTTAAATGCTCAACCAAAGACAAAAATGTTATCAGAGCCCTCAAACTCTTGTTTAGCATTGCTAAATAATGAGGGGCTGAACCCAGACAAATGTTCAATAGTCCAACAACGAGCCAACGTTTCAAACTTAATTGGACTTAGCTCAAATTGGCCATAAGTCCTCAATTCAGATTTAACTGAGCCAATGTGCTCATAATCTAATTAATTTATCTCAATTCCAAATTGGACTACAGATCTCCCAATCAACTTTAGTTCAAGGGTACATCTCTTCACTCCTTTGATATTTGTCATTGTAATCCTTCAACGTCTTCAGAGATGTGACGGGTCCCAACAACCATACATTTCACAGACTATGACGTCTTTAAACTGGACTATGACGTCTTTAAACTGGACTGTGGGGTCCTTAAACTCATGGACTATGATGTCCTTAATCTCGGACTGTGGGGGCCCTTTAAACCCACGGACTATGATGTCCTTAACCTTGGACCGAGATGTTAAACTAACAATAGACCGTAATGTCTTTAAACTAACAATGAACCGCAATGTCCCTAAACTAAAACAATAGAGCCCAAATGCTCTTTTGTTGGATCTAAACGATCCCGTTAAGTAGATCTTAGTCTAAAATTAGACTGACGTATCCTTAATAAACGTTTAAGTTGATCTTAGTTTCAAATGAGACTAACGTATCCTTAAACCCAAACCCAAACCCAAATCTAAGAAAATACGGATTTGGACTAATCCACGCCCTACGGGCGACGACATAAATTAGTCTCCTACAATCCACGGGCAACCAAAAAACAAAACAAACACCCACGACACGAAGTGACCATATGGAGAAGGAGAAAGTTGTTACCGTGATGCGGTAGCGTAATTAAC
Source organism: Agapanthus africanus (assembly GCA_030015575.1). Classification (NCBI taxonomy): domain Eukaryota; kingdom Viridiplantae; phylum Streptophyta; class Magnoliopsida; order Asparagales; family Amaryllidaceae; genus Agapanthus; species Agapanthus africanus. Next base: position 91,440 of record JASDDO010000235.1, read on the forward strand.
AGGAGGGGCTTGCGCCTGCAGGGAAAAGCGTCCCAACAATCAAAAAACCCTCAAATGAGGGGGAATCTGACGAAGTCTGCTATATCGGCCGCATCCGTTTAAACCTCCGATACGTGGTGTCATAAATCAACTTGGCATCTTCGGAGAGGTAGACGGATAGCACCAATTAGCATCTGCCCCGAAATTCAGGCAAGACGTTTATCACGTCTCCGATTTTTCAGCGGGGAACAAGGAAGCATCTTTATTTGATTATACCCTGAAGATCCATCCATGAAGGAGAAGATCTCATGGGTGGACGTGTTATCGATCATTAGCTCGGTAACAGGTACTGGGAAGTCATCCTTCGGACAAGCTTTGTTGAGGTCCCGAAAGTCCACACAGATGCGCACCGTCTCATTTTTCTTCATCACTGGAATGATATTGGCGATCCAGTCAGGATATTGAACTTCCTGGATGAAGCCGGAGTCAATTAGTTTCTTGATTTCGGCATTGATATTCATCTCAAGTTCAAGCCGCATTCTTCTTGGCGCCTGTTTGATTGGCTTGACGTCCGGCGATATCGCCAGTTTATGCACCGCTATTTCTGGATCTAGTCCTGGCATCTCGGAATAGTTCCATGCGAAACAGTATTTATATTGCATAAGCACGTCCTTTAGTGTGTCCACCTGTGTTTTAGACAACAGCTCACTGACGAACATTGGCCTTGGATTGTTTTCCGTTCCCAGGTTAATTTTCCTTAGTTTGTCCGCCGTAGTGTGTATCCCATCTTTCAGCTCCTTTGGTGCCGGTGGAAATTCTGAGATCACCTCGTCCTCATCCTCATCTTTGAAGCAGTAGGAGAGGTCATCCATATTCTCGTGCTCCTCCTCCTTTGAGAATGTTATCACGTGACAGGTACGAGTTCGTTTCTAAGCTCAATGTTGATTTGGACTTACCCTCGCGACATGGGTTGCTTTTGGCTCATGCTTTCATGGTGGGGTTACCCTCCAACTGTCGGATAGAGCAAACATGCCTTGCTGATACTGATCTTCAACCCAGTCTTTGAAGGTGAAGCGGTCTTCAAGAGGATATCCTATTGCTCGATGGTAGGAGCAATAAGCCGGGTGATGGACCTCGTTTATTTGTTCGGGGTGCCGAGACTCCGGGAGCGTCATCATTTGATGCTTTATAACAAGGTCGAATATTTTCCTTGTATTGTCTTGGGGGAAACAGTATTCCTGACCCATCTTCTTTATTAGAAATGGATTTCGGCTGACGTTTCCTCAATCGCGCAGCTTCTTGGATTTGCTTCGCTGTTTTCGAACGCCATTCTCGTTCTTCCCCTTGTTATTGCTTTTGTGTCAGTCTTTTCCTTGCCATGAGAGCGCACGGCGGGCTGAGGGTGAAGGGCATCGTAGTCTTCTCTTTCCGCAGACTGCTGAGAGAGACGCTGCGTTCTGGTGTTCTCGTAAATGGCTATTTCACGGCTGTGGTCATCCCGAGCCTTTTGACCGGCTTCTTTCATTAGCTTGTCAATTTGTTCTTCGAATGACGGACTTGGCACTTTTATGACGGGATCTCGCTCTGGTTCAATGTTATGACCATTGGGAAAAATGTTCCCTTCTTTACCGAATCCATTTATGACGCGGCAATTGTGGAATCGCTCTCATTTATTTGACCGAACGTATCTGATCCCAATCGTTTACATTCTCCCGTTGGGTATCTTTCGCTGAGTCCCGAGGACGTCCCAAATCTTTTTGTAGAACTGGGCTTATCGAACGGTTTGTTTGAAGGGTACGCCTTGGCATCTTAATAGCCTTTTCAATCCCTCTGTGTAATATCTGGGTAGACGGATTGGTTGAAGTCTGTCAAGCGCAAGTTCGGCACCATGCCAGACTTCCTTTTCCACTCTGGTCTCTGTAGACTGGTAGAAGAGGATCGCCTTTTCACCTCTTCGCCTGGGAGGGACGTAGAAGGTCTGCAGCTCTTGTACGCTATATGCATTGAGCGCATCAAGTTCTTTATAATGCCGCGATGGAACTATAGTGATTTGTAAGCTCTGATCGGCTCTAGTGAAGGTCTGCATTGACGGGCGGACGGAGAACACTGCGTTGACTTCGTCTTCAGAGTCATTGCCAAAGACCAAAATAGGAGTAGATGGTCCTGGCCTGTTGCCTTGGGGTTGCCTCGAGTAGACTATTTCTTCATCTTCCTCGGTATCGCTCCTAAAGATTGGGATAATGACGACGGTTTTTTGTTTATCCTCCGGTTTATGACATTTTTCCGTGTCTTTGAAGTCTGGCAGGAAGTACTTGGCGTCTTCATATTTGCGGACTTCATTTACGGAGAACGGGTTTAGCTCCCCCGTAACGGTGTACTCGAGACCATCTTTGAAATACTTCATACACTGATGTTGTGTAGAAGGGATGATATTGTACTCGTGTAACCAAGGCCGGCCGAGCAGGACACTGTAGCAAGTCTTGGCGTCAATGAAATGAAATTTGATGTCAGTGACAAGCATCCGAAAGCGTAATGTCAATATCACGGACCCAAGCGTTCGTGGTGACTACGAGTCGAACCTGAAGATGGTAATTTTATCCCGAGCCAGGTGTTGAACGTTCATGCAAATCTCCTTCAGCACCTTCGCGTTGAGAAGGTTGACGGAGGACCAGTTGTTGACCAGGATCTTCCCTATTTTAATGTCTTGACAGTACCCGGTGACATATAAAGTACGATTGTGCTCGCATGTTCCGAGGAGGAGATCTTCATGGCCGAATGTGATGTCGGCTGTATGAACCTCTGCCAGCTCGTCCTTCATCTTTTCTTCTGCAAAGAAAGCTTGGAACTGATCAGGCTCTTATAATGCCTTGATTAGAGAATCTCTTACTTCTTTAGACAGGAGGAGAGTAACCAGTATGCTCAGTTGTAAGGGTATCTTCCTTAGATATGCCAGGACATTGTAAGCCACCATGTTTTTCTTAGGCGGATCCTTGGCTGCGAGCTCTTTGACGACTCTGTCATCGAGGGAAATTTCCTCATGGACTTTTTCCTTCCCCTTGTCGCTTTTGCTCGAACCATTGTTTGTAGGCCCAAGGTTATTTTCAGGTAACGTACGGTTACGCAGCTGAATGTTCTCGCAATTCTTCTCCTCTTCTTCTTTTCCAGAGGTGGATTCTTTGAAGAGAGGCCGAGGGTTATTTCTTCCTCAGAATTGCTCCCGAATGTAAGAACCTGAGATTTTCCTTTTGTCAAACTGGTATCGACCATATGACAGTTTCCAGTCATTCCTGCACGCTCGTCTGTCGCGCTCCTTTGTTGTCGACGGGTTTTACGCTTCATCCGCTTAAAGTGTTGCTGGTGAGCAACGTATCCTTGCCACCACTTCTTGAAGGCATTGCACTCTTTGGTAGGGTGTGTAACCCTCCGATGGTATAAGCAGTAGTTCGAATGTACATCCGCTTCGTCGAGGCACGTACTCCCAGGAATGTTTTCCATAAAAGGGGGCAACTTCATTCCCATTAACAAGGCTTTAGCAAACCGCTTCTCCGCTTTGATCCTGCTCTTATTTGTAGCAGGTGTGCTTTGGCTTGGATGGAGTACTTTACGACTCATCCTTACCGCAACTTCTTCATCCTGACGCCGACGCTTGGCCTTTTCGTATATGGCCGTTTCATGTTCTCGGTCAGCTTTGCTCTTTTGAAGAGATTCGTTTAGCGGCCTTTCAATTGGGACTTCTAGCAGCTCCGAGGATTTTGGCACCGATCCTGTCCCCAGTTCCTCTACATTACTTTTCGGCACGTGAGGGAGTTTCTTCATTATTTAACGACAAATGAAAAACCATGTGGAAACTTGCTACATAATCTTCGGTTTCTCCTGACGAGCCATTTTCCTCATCATTGTCACTACCTCTGTTCTCAAGTATATGGTTGAGAAACTCTTCAAGTGTGACTAGGGTCCGCGCCTTCTGGTTGTACTTCTCCAGCGCGTCGATATACTTTTGCAGGTTCGTGCACTTGTCGTCAGGCTGTACGGGCTTCTTGGTCTTATCCTTTCCCTTTGAAGACTTTAAAGGCTTGACCTGGGTGTTTTGCCCATCGTTACCAGCTTTCGGTGTTGGGCGCGGTTTAAGCATTCCCTCAATGATCATGGGCTTCAGCGGGCTTTTCCATTTGATTGCTGGATATACTTGAAGATCCTTCAGCATTCTTTTAGTTTCAGCTGAAAGGACCACTTCCCAAGGAGCTTCTTCCACAAACGAGCATGATGCCCTTGGTATATCCACCATTTTAGGAGCGTGCCTCTGTGGCGAGTTCACCCTCCAGTTTTCTGACAGGGCGAACTTCCCTTGACGATACTGGTCCTCGACCCAGTTTTTTAAAACGTAGCAATCCTTAATTGAGTGGCCCACTACTCTGTGGTAGGAGCAGTAGTTGGGACTGTTGACGTCACCAGGCTGCAGCGGACATCTCGGATCCGGCAGTGTGATGAGTTTGTTGCGCATTGCCAATTCAAACAATCTCCTCGTTTTATCATGGGGAATGTGTAAGCACGTCCTAGCTTCTCTTCTAGGGATTGGCACGGGCATACGTTGTTTTGGCGAGCAACCAGTTTCGGGTCATTCGGTTGTTGTTGAGTGTTGGCAACAAAGGTCGCTTTCCCTTTACCCTTTGCATTCCGAGGGTCCATTTTTGAAGAGGGAGGTCCGTAGCCCATCTGGTCCATTGGGGCCAGCTTTTCGATCAAAGCCTGGAAGGTGGTCGGCTTGAAGAACATCATAAATTGGGATACAGTCGCCTGAGGATCGAGGGTCTCTATGAACATCCCCACGGCAGGAGCTTCTTCTATGCGTTGCTCGCATTTTGACCATAGGTTCCGCCACCGGATTGCGTATTGAACCCAGGTCTCTCCTGGCTTCACCGTGGCATTGATTAATGCTATGATCATGGTGCGTTTGCTTGCGCTTGCGAACCGCTGTGTGAATAGCAGCTCCATTTCTGTGAATATTTTGACGGGGTCATTTGGGAGCTCCGAGTACCATTCAAACGCCGTCTCTGACAAGCTTCCAATGAACTGGCGAAGCAGCAATTTGTCGTCGCCTCCAGTATTGCCGCATAATAATCTGAACTGGGCGACGTGCTGATGCGGGTTGCCTGTCCCCTTGTATACGTGGAATTTGGGGATCGTATATCCCGGCGGGTACTTGATTTGATCGTACCAGCGTGGGTAAGGTCGCCCGGTCCTGACGACTTGGCTAGCCGCTTCACTTGCCTGATGAGCTCGTATTTGCTAAGCTATATAGTCATCGAGGGCAGCTTTAGAGATCGTTTCCTCCCTAGCTGCTGATAAAGCCGGAAAAGGGTTTGATGTTTCCCCTCTGTCGTCCTCGATGATTATCGGTGGATCCTCGGCTGGAGGTTCTGGTTGGATCATCATTCCAACCATGTCCTGGAACAGTAGCGCCATCTGTTTTATATTAGCCGTATGTTCCGCGGCCTCCTTATCCTTTCTCTCCAGCACCCTTCGCAAGAACTCCGTATCGGTCTCCTGCTCTTGGCGCTGTTCAGATGCTGCTTCCGGGCTTTCTTTCTACCCGGTGAATGCTGCCATTTTCGTCAGCATCTCCTGGAGCTTTTGTTGCTGCTCCTGAGCTTTCGTCAACGAACGAGTTTGCGACCGATGAGCCATAGAATCACGGCTTTCCTCTTTTCTGGAAGCCATATAAACCGTTTGCACGATCATTCCCCCAGACTTAGGGCGTTTGGATCCATCATCCTTAGGATTTGCCACTGGCGGTGGGAAATTCTCCGGCCTTCTCTTTTTGTGGGAGGTCGAAGTTGAGGGGTCATTATAACAAGTGCCTTCATGAAAGAATTCCCTCGCTGCATGGTGGAGGGACGGTTCTCCTCTTGCCGAGCCTTTGTTTTCTTCAGTCGGCGAGAGTGGTTTTTGTTGATCACAGAATCTTAAACCTTCCACCAGACCCTGTGGACTTGGGACAACAGCCGCTGAGGGGGCTACTCTGGCTTCGCCTGTATCATGTTTTCAACATGTGGGGGAGATTTCTTCAGCACTGTGGTCGGAGAGTTCTTTCGCACCCTCCTGAGCAGTTCAAAACTGTTCCCGGTTGGAACAGCCGTGTCAATTTCCACCACTGGAGCTGGTAGAGTAAGTCCAGAAGGGGAGTTGCCCCCAGCTCTTCTCGCCCGGCGCTAGTGGCGACGTTGAGCGTGCCTTGTAGATGGGACCACCTCAGTTGTGTAAGCGACTTCGTCGTGCCCCCTGCCTTAGTGAAGGGCTACTGCTGGTGCTAGCCTGTTGAATACTGACGTCCGTTGAGAGGGGATGGCCAATCTTTCGAAGGCCGACTTTCTGGTAGGGGAAGCTCTTTTGATGACTTGGCCCGTAGTAGGAGTTAGAACGGCCAATCTTGCGAAGACCAATCCTTTAGTAGGAGAAGTCCCTTTGACGACTTCACCTACCGGAGCTGGAACAGCTATCCGTTTCGGGATAACCCCTTCTGGTATTGCTGGCCTCTTTGCGGGCCCACTTGAGCTTTGGCTCATCCTGTTGAAGACTGAGGTGGCAAACTTGGACGACCCGTTGAGAGGGGCCGTAGTGGTTACAAGTCAATCGAAGACCGACTTTTTTGGAGCTTCCCCTTGCAGCACTAAGGCACTGAAGCTTGTTGACGGGAGTATGGTCCCGAAGAACAATCCAGTGGTGGTCTGAGTCACCTGCTCCATCTGTATTGAAAAGATGGAGGCCGCATTGGGCCCATAAGTCACTCCTCCAGTCGGAACGGAGCGAGAGTTGATGTTGCAGATACACTAGGAAGCCAATGATCTTCTTTTCTCTGCACAGGAGCAAGACACCAAATCTTAGTATCTCAAATCCAGGGGCAACCATAGTAAACCGCGATTTGTTTGCGAACACGACATACGAAGTGTGGAGTGGAAAGAGGAAAAGATCCCACCGGGCGTGCCAAAATCTGTTTACCGCTGAAAATAGAGACGAGTCGGGATGGATCGTCCTGCCTGAATTTGGGGGCAGATGCTATTTGGATTTATCCTTCCACATATCCGAAGATACCAAGTTGATTTATGGCACCGTGTATCGGAGGTTTGGACGGATGTGGCCGTTGTAGCAGACTTCGTCAGATTCCCCCTCATTTGTGAGGGGTTTTTGATTGTGGGGGCGCTCTTCCCTACAGGCGCAAGCCCCTGCAGTTAATTACATTACCACGTCGCGATAATCACTTTCTCCTGCTCCAGAAGTTTACTTCGTGTCGTGTGTGTTTGTTTTATCTTTGGTTGCCCATCGATTGTATACGGAGACTAATTTATGTTGTCGCCCGTAGGGCGTGGATTAGTCCAAATCCGTATATCTTTGATTTGGGTTTGGATTGATTTAAGGATCGTTGATCTATTTTGAGATCAAGATCAACTTAAATGTTTATGAGCAGTTTGGGGCTCGATTGGTTTTTTGTTAAGGATACGTTAGTCCAATTTGAGACTAAGATCTACTTAACAGGGTGTTAGGATCATTTTTGTTTCAAATCCAACAAGAGAGTATTTGGGCTCTGTTGTTAGTTTAAGGACGTTTCGGTCCCTTATCGCCGTTTTGGAGGTGAAGTTATAGTTTAAGAACGTTTCGGTCTGTAGGTCACCGTTTTTTAGGTGAGAGTTTAGTTTAAGAACGTTACGGTCCGTTGTCGCCATTTTGGAGATAACGTTTAGTTTGAGGACATTTCGGTCTGTAGGTCACCATTTTTTAAGGTGAGAGTTTAGTTTAAGGACGTTACGGTCCGTTGTCGCCATTCAGGAGACAACGTTTAGTTTTAGGACATTTCGGTCTATAGGTCACCATTTTGAAGGTGAGAGCTTAGTTTAAGGACGTTATAGTCCGTAGATCATCATGCGCGCATGTGTATTTGTTACGTGTCGGGATGAGCAACGATGATATGGGAGACACCTAGCTTGGGGTGTGGTTTGATCTGGGGTGTGCACATCAGTGTGGGAAGTGCACTGAAGAGCAGTTGGTTGTCGGGACCCGCCACCTCTCTGAAGAGATTGAGAAATTACGACATGTATCAGAAGTGTGGAGAGATGTACCCTAAACCAATTCCCGTGTTTGGGGGAAAATGAATTAATGGTCAACCCAGAATCACTAGTCGTATTTTGAAACTAAGATTTTCTCGGGGGAATGTGGGATGAATATCGTTTTGGATATCATCAGTTGAGGGGCTATCAGTCGTGTTTGAGACTGAGATTGGTTTGGGAAAACATGAGCACATAGGCTCGGTTGATTTGGAGATCGAAGAGGTTTTGACCTCAGGAAGACTTAGCCAATTTGGGGCTGAAATCTGAGTCTTATAATGCTAAGCATTGGTGTATGTTCAGCACTCATGTGTTCCCACGTGAGGCTCTGAATCAGTGTTAAATACAGAACTTTAGAGGCGCTCATGTGTGAGCACGTGAGGCGCCCTAAAGTGGGAGCTGCTCTCTAGGTTTTGTTCCCCGTTTTCTTATAAGTGTTGAGCACTTGGTTATTATGGCGCTCACGTGTGAGCACGTGAGGCGCCCTAAAGTTGGATACTACCTTTTGGGTTTTATCCCCCCTTTTTATATAGAAGTGTTAAACACATGATTCCTGTGGCGCTCACGTGCGAGCACGCGAGGCAGTTTGTGTCTTTCCCTTTTTATTCATTAGAGACGCTCACGTGGAGCACGTGAGATCTTATTGTAGTGTTACTAATGAATCACCAATCTTTCCTTCTGAGTGTTTGGAGATTTTGATCTCATGCTAGGATTTTGGAGGATCTCATGCCTTTTGTTTTTGTAAGAATTAAATTCTTATTGTAGGGTTAAACCTTGAATTTCAAAGGAATTAAATTTCCATATATTTCTGTAAGAATTAAATTCTTATTGTAGGGTTAAATCTTGATTTTCAGAGGAATTAAATTCCCATATATTTCTGTAATAATTAAATTCTTTGAACTCAGTTTTTTCCCTTAGGTTTTGAATCTGCATTACAGAATCTCCCCGATGAGAATTAAATTCTCAACATATGGGGAGATCTGTTTCTACGGATCTCAACCAGAGAAAGAACTAAGTTCTTATGTGAAGGGTTAAACCCTTAAAAAGGTCAAGAAAAGATGGAACAATCTTTGTGTATTTCTTTTTTTTAACTAGAATGTTATGATGAAACAAGTCTTTTCTGAGACTTAAATTCTCTTCTTCCTTTTTTTTGTCTTCTCTCTCCTCTCTCTTCTTTTTTTGTGTTTTTTTTTCTTCTTTTCTGTTTGCTCCTATTTATAGGAGAGGAGAAGAATCAATTTGTTAAGAAAATCCCCCATTAAGAGATCATGATTGATTTCATAATCAATCCAATTGTTCTAGTGAATTTTATTCACCGTTGGATTTTTAATCCAAAGGCTCTTTGTTTAACAGAGAAAATTTCTTATTTGTTTTTAAGCAAATTATCAAATATTTTCCTCAGATAGAATTTTATTCTATCACATGAATATCTTGTTAGTTTAACAAGATTAGAATTTTATTCTATCATAGAATTTTATTTATATGAATATCTTTTATAGAATTTTATTCTATCAGACGATCACCGTTGGATCTTTGATCCAAAGGTCCTTCGTTTAGCAAAAAAGATCTTTCTAATTTAAGGAAGATCAGGAAAATATTTCCCACATATATAGAATTTTATTCTATCAGATAGTTCATCCTAGATTCTTTGTTAGAGAAGGATCTTTTCATATTAGAAAGATTTAAGGAAATATTTTCCAAATATAGTTTTAATCCTGTTATTTAGAATTTAATTCTATCAGCTTCGAAGGTTTTAAGAGCACTCACGTGTAGCACGTATTCCCAATGGGATTAAGCTTGTTTGCTTATATGCAACAGCATATGAATATATCACGTGTTAACACGTGAGCCTTTTTAGTTTGCCATCTGTTTGAATGTAGCGTCTATATACTTTGCATATAGGCGCTCACGTGATTACACGTGAGGCTCAATTTTAGCTATCGATTGCTTAAATGCCGTGCCTATATGCTTTGCATATAGCCGCTCACGTGTGGGCACGTGAAACCTGCACAGTGGGGAGTTTTTCCCTTTTTCTTTCTATATATATATTTTTATAAAGGAACAGAGAACAAATAATATTCTTTTTCTATCTACCCTCACATGGAAAATTACCCCATATCAAGTCGTTGCGCCTATATATCATGTTCATATCCTCAATTATAGACAGACAAATAATTTAAGATCGTTATGTATATTTACATAGATTTTTGGGGGTATATGTATTTAATTACAAAATATTGCATTATGATTAAAATTCTTGTGTATGCTCGTTATATTTATAAACTATATTTGTAAAGGGAGACGGGTAATATTTGAAGTAATCTGGTATTATCTGTAAAATATATATATATATATATATATATATTACCATAACTAAAATATATATAACAGTATATATATATATATATATAAATATACATTATATTAATAAATATAATTTTTATAAACACACACTCTCCCCCCCCCCCCCGTCCCTATTGCTCTATCTCTCTCCATATATATATATATATATATATATATATATATATATATATATATATATATATATATATATATATATATAAACTCCCTCTCTCTCTCGCCGAACCCTGACCCGTGCCAAAACCCCACGCCGTCGACGTTCCCCTCTCGTCGTCGTCCCCACTCCTCCATCCTCGCCTCCTCATCACCACCACTGGTCACACCTCCTCCTCCTCTTTCCCCGAGGGCTCACCGAGCCGACCCCAACGCTGAGAACCCATCACCTCCCCCTCGCCGTCGACCTCGCAGCCTGACCCGACCACCTCCATTGCCTTCTTCTTCTCATCATCCTCACCGCACCCCACCATCTTCTTGACCTCCTTTCTTGGCCACCTCGTCTCCCTCATAGTGGCCAGCTCCCTATACTCCTCACATCTTCGCCATCCTCAACCGGCGACCATCACCCTATCTCCAACCCTGCACCTCGCTGAGACCTCACCGGCACCTCACCGCCATCAAGCCATCATCTTTGTCAACCCCGACCTCATCTTCTTTCTTCTTTCTTCTTTCTTCATCTCTTCACCGACTTCGCCGGAGTTGTTCACCGTCGACGAGCATGATCGAGACGACCCAGTCACCGTCGTCGTCTAGTCCAGTTACCACATCACACAGTTGCTCAGTCAGGTCAAGTTTTACGTACGTGGGTTTTGCATTGTGATGTTATTCAGCGTTCGGAACGTGACATCCGTATGCTCGTCGTGAGATTTCGATCAGCCAAGTTCTAAACTTGCAACATGCTATTTTGTTTATATTAATATTTATATGATTAATTATAGTACATGAGTTTTAATATTCGGTAAATATTACCGATTTATAGTTTTATAGCATCCATCTGTATCCGTACCAATAATGGTTTATCTAGTTGCATACCAGATCATCACAATATTATCATACTACTATATCAGTTCAGTATTTTATCTAGATTGCAATATACCTGGTAACAAAAGTAAAACGGTTATTACAGATAGATACATATACATCCTAGCGTTAGTTATGGTTACCGTGTTTAGATATTGGTTACGGTTTTACATTTGGTATCTATTTTAGTTAATATATATTGCCTGACTTGTACACGAGACATTACCAGACCTGTTACTTGGATTGTTGCTAATGCCGACAATCCTGACTTGTTGTCTTGTTGGACATGACTTGTTGTCTAAATAGACAATACCCGTACCTGCTTAATCCTGTGTTGGCATTAGATTCATATCATCAATACCCAACTTGAACACAAGAAAAGGGGAAATCAAAAATGAAACTTGACTCATAACTCAACAGTTCGATACATCTAGAGACTGATCAGTCAATACGGGCTTCGGCCTCGGAATGATGCTGTTAACATCATTCGTCTGTACATGAACCCTATTTTTACTGCTTAGCGGCACGTCTTGGATTCAACCCTGAGAATCTTAACCGTGGTCCCAGGCACGCACGTGATACTATTGAGTTACATCGATGATTCCATTCAATTGATTTCAAAGACTTATAGAATAGATAACCTAGAAGCACAGACTTTAGGATACACATCACGTACATATAGCTCACTGTTTTACACCTGTGTTTATTATTTACACTCATATTTAATCATAGCATCCTATTCTGGTTATTAATATTATTTGATATTATGACGCACTGACGTCTGGGTTTTGCATGGCCCGGTTCCTTTGACTTTTTCGCGAGAAAATCAAGAGTATTTTAGTAAGCAAGCCGAGCAATGAGGAGCTAGATGTTTAGTTTTAGAGATGCTTAGTTTATTTTATTTCCGTAGTTTTATTTATCGATGTGATCCCATAAGGGACGTGATTCGGATATTATTTTTATTAGTTCTTGATTCGTGTCATGCCCCGCTTCCAAAGATGCGTAAACTACGGCACGTGACAGAGTCAGCCATATTATCTGTGGCTAGGAATCATCTCTCCATAATCACATTACGGCTGTCTATAGGATATCAAAAACAAAAAATACATAATCTATCTATCACATGTCCAATTGCCACAAGAACAATAACTGGAAAAGGTAGCGGAAGTAATAAAGATCCAAGAAATAACTAACCCGCTTAAGAGCTATATCAATGAGATGGTCCTCACTGATCGGCAATCCTGTCGAATACTCACATGCTATGTCAAGTATCTGGGCCATGCAAAACCCAAACGTCAGTGCGTCATAAATATCAAAATAATAGTATTAACCAGGATAAGATACTATAATTAAACATGAGTGTAAATAAATAACACGGGTGTAAAACAATGAGATATAGGTATGTGATATGTATCCTAAACTCTGTACCTCTAGATTATCTATTCTAGAAGTCTTTGAAATCAATTTAATGGAATCGTTGATGTAACTCAATAGTATCCTGTGCGTGCCCAGGACCACGGTCAAGACTCTCGGGCTGAATCCAAGACATGCCGCTAAGCAGTAAACAGGTAACATGTACAGACGAATGATTTCAGCGGCATCATTCCAGGGCTGGCCGAGCCCATAAAGACTGATCAGTATAAATATCGAACTGTTGAGTTACAAGCCAGGTTTCATTATTGATTTCCCCTTACCCTCAAGGTTTTGTGTTCAAGTCAGGTATTCATGATATAAATCTAATGCCAACACAGCATCAAGCAGGTATAGGTCTTGTCTGTATAGACAACAACTCACGTCCGTCAGGACAACAAGTCAGGATTGTCGGCATTAGTATTGAGATCCAAGTAACAAGTCTGGTAATGTGTCGTGAACGTGATATGTACTGTATATTAACCAAAATATATACCAATGTAAAACTGTAATCAATATCGAAACACAACTGATGCCAAGATGCATATGTATCTATCTGTAATAACTTTACATCCATGACTATGATGCAAACTAAATAACATGTTGTACTGATGTAGTAGTATAATGATATCATGATGTTCCGGCATGCAACTAGATATGCTATTATCAGTATGGATATGAACGGATAACGTAAAACTGTAAATTGGTAACATTTGTTGAATAATAAAACACATGCAGTATTTTTTATTCATTTAGATATCGATATAATAATATAGCATGTTGCAAGTTCAAAACTTGCCTGATCGGGTCTCACGTCGGGAGACGGATGCTATGTACGAAGTTGGAATAACGTCGTGATGCAACTCACACGTGCAGGACTAGACCTAACTGATCAATGACGTGACGTGGTGACTACGCTGGACGATGATGGTGATTGGGTCGTCTGGATCGTCGGCGACACGTGTGACTCCGGCGATGTGGCCGGCAAAACCAAGAAAAGAAAGAAAGAACAAGAAGAAGAAGAATGGAGTTGCATGGCTCTAGGCTCTGGGTGGTGATAGCAAAAGCGAGATGACGGTGATGATGGTGGGTTGCCGTCGGCGACGAGGGGCAGTGGGGTTTCTTGAGTTGGAGTTGGGTCGTCGGTAAGTCGGAGTTGATGGTGGTGGTGGAGGGTGTGATGCTAGTGGAGAAAAGAGAGGGATGAGGAGGTGACGGTGGTGACGACTATGAGGTGGTGAGGTCTCCGGCGAGGGGTTGAAGTTTCTGCAGTTGGGTCGCCTGGGTTGTTGGGATGGTCGGGAAGAAGGGGGAAAGGAGAGTAGGTCTTGGAGGTGGTGAGGGTGACGAAGGTGACGTTGGGCTGAGGTCGACGACGTGGTTTGGTGATTGATGGCGATGGCTTGGTGAGGTTTCTGGAATTCTCGGGTTGGGGGTTGGGGGTTCTCGGGGAAAGGAGAAGAGAGGATGTGGTGAAGGTGGTGATGAGGATGGCGAGGTGATGAAGGTGGTGGTGACAATGAGGGTAGGTCGATGGCGAGGGCTGGCGGTGAGGGGTACAGGCGTGGGCTTGGGTTTCTCATCGCAAGAATATAAAGGAAGGAAGAAAAAAGAGAGAGAGGAGAGAGGTGAGGGTAATATTAGGTTTATAATATATATATATAGGAGAGGGAGAAAGAGAGAGAGACGGTGAGCGAGAGGCTAAGGGATTAGAGAGAGAGAGAATTAGTTAAATATAAATATATATATATATGTATATGTATATATATGTATATATATTATATGCAATATATATATATATATATATATATTCTGGGTTTAAACAACTAATTTCAAAATACCCCGATAATTATTCAGGTTTCTTCTAAAAATCTAGTTTTTAAGTACGGAGAATATACATACAAGTTAAAACCATAATGCGAATAAAAATGCATACCCCTAACTACGGATATACGTAAATATACATAGCGATCCAAACGAGTCTGTTTTAACAATTTGGACATGAACATGATGTATGGATGCGACCATATGATATGGGGTATGATAACATACCATGCTGGATATTAAAATATATTATCTGGTTTTTATTTGTATTATTTAAAAGATATGTGGATACAAAATATATCATGTAAGTGTGTATAGAATCTAGATGTGCATGGATCCTCTGTACTAGCAAATACATGACGTAATCTTGAACCATAATGGGTTTTAAGAATGCGGGTCGGGTCAGATACTAACCACAGTTGCCAAATGCATTATCCGCACCCAAAAGCAATAATAAACAAGAAGTTGTCGCAAAATTTGAAATACCCCAAATAAAATATAATATATATGCACTAGGGTGTTATAGTTCATTTCCGCTATATGCATTTCTTGACTTTTATTGACTGTGGCAGATGGACATATGTTAGTTAGATTTTATTTACTGTTCTTGATATCTGCTTGACAGTCGTAATGTGACTATGGAGGGATTATTCCTAACCATAGGTAGCATGGTTGGCTCTGTCACGTGTCGTATTTATGTATTTTGGGAAGCGGGGCGTGACAAGATTTGCTTGGTATCAAAGCCATAGGATTTAGGGTTAGTCGGGTTTGGTTCTTTTGTAGTTAGGTATTGAACCCAATACACTAACCAGGAAACTCAGAATTAGGAACTTGTCATGCCGCATTACTATCTTAGCAGTCTTGAATCTATAGCTATCGATATCTTGTTTATTGAATCATGTTTACAGTTACTAATCCCCTTCAGTGTCTTAGCTTCAGAATCATGGCGGATAGGGATTTGCGGTCATACCAAAGGCGTGTAGATAACACCGCATTACTTGGAGTTGTGCGTGGTATGCTAGAAAACTAGAAGCGTCAAACTGAGCTAAATCGTTAGCAGGCCGAGGCTTTCCAGGAGGGTCTGCAGACGGTCCAGCAGTCCGTGGTTACAGCAGCTGAGAGGGCAGTAGCGCCCAGGACAACACAGCGTGAAGGCACCGTGGCAGACTTTTGGAAGCTCGGTTTGTCCACATTTACTGGATTGGAGGAGCCATTGCCAGCGGAGCAGTGGCTAGTTAATACAGAGAACCTACTCGTTACCACGCAGATTCCAGATGAGAAAAGGGTGGATGTAGTATGCATCCAATTGGTAAATTACGCTCGCGAGTGGTGGCTCATATAGGAGACCTGTCTGACCAAGCCGATCAGTTGGACAACTTTTTCGCAAAGTTTCTTGGAAAAGTTCTTTCCGCGGTCTACTCGGGAGGAAATGGAAGAGAAGTTCATTAGCTTGAAGAAAAATGTCAGATCCGTTGATACACATGCAGCTGAGTGGACCCGGCTCAGTCGATACACATGCGGCTGAGCGGACCCGGCTCAGTCGATTTGTAATTGATCGTGAAAAATTGTTTGTAGAATAACCGCAATCAATAACGGTGTCGCGTGTAGCTAGCCGAGATGAGTACGGGTCATCCTCAGGGATTCGTGGAACTTTTAATCTTGCTTTAGACGTATTGATTAGAAAAGAGAAAGGAGAATAGAGAATAGTGAAGAATAAATTCTAGATCTAGTTTAAATAAGCATATAGAATATATAAAAAAAAGGCTTGTAAGGTTCATTAGGATTTAGTAGTCATGGATGACTAATAAAGATTACTCATTTTATCTATTGATAGATTTAAAACTAGATTGATAGCGATGAATGAGAATTAGGGTTCTTAGAAGAAACTAGGGTTTCCACACTATTTACCCTTGTTCTTTCATTGATCTCTATTCATGTCTAGCCCTTAACAAAACAATTGTTAATATGATCTCAAATCGCGGTCGAGACTAGCAATAAATTTGTAGCACACCCGATTAGGATGTTAACGATTCTTTTGCTAAAGTTTATAAACTTCATAAGATTTAAAAGAAGTTAAAATATTTTCTCATCCATTGTTCTACCATAATCCTACGAACCCTACCAAGTTAGGAATTACTCACGCATGTTGTGAGAAGAAGAAGAAGAAAGGATAGAGAATGAGATCATAATTAAAATGCAGAAAATAAATAATTAAACAAAATGATCTACCTTTATTAATCAACTTCACAAGTACAAATCCTACGAATTTAGATTACAAGAGGAAGAAGTTGCTCTCGGTCTCTGCCTCATAGTAAGTAGATGCTCCGTCGATTTTCATATCGCTCTATCACGTTGAATCGTGGACCTGTCGTGGATCTTTTGTTCTTTGACGATGATTTGCTTAGTGTAAAGGTGATGAATTCTAATTTTAGCCATCGGTACTTTATATAGCCCTCAAATCAGAAATACTAGATCTCATAAGTTTAGAATTGCCATAAAGATCAACTTTCCAAGTTTTCAGATCCTGCGATTTTATTGGCAGATTTTTTATCCTGACATCTTGAATATCTTGATCTCTTGACCTGAGCTAAATCTGCACAAAATCTCCATGAATAATATTAGTAATATTTATTAAATCAAAGAGAGTATCTTAATTACTTTATATGGTAATAAATCATTAAGAAACTTGATTAAGAATATTTGGTAAGATATGCATCGATTAATTACTAAAATATTATGCATATATTTTGAAATATTATTCTAACCATTTGTATGATATTATATCTTTTAAGAATTGTGATTAAAATATTTGAAATGATATGCATATTTTAATTACCAAAATATTATATAAATAATATATGCATATATTTTCCTTCATAATGTTAATTATAATATATAAACATATGGTAAATAGTATTTTGCAGATAAACCCTAAATATGTTTTATATTTATAATAAACACCTTTTATTATTTAAGAAAAATAAGGAAAATGTTATATCAAAAGTGCAATATTTTCGACTGAACAAATACCCCCAAACTTAACTTTGATCGTCCCGATCAAACTATTTATTCAAGAGAGGGGAAAAAAAGAAAAACCTAGCACACTTTCGTAGGCAATCACGATTGCACTGAGCACGTGCAACAAGCCTTTAAACCTTTAGGTGTCCCTAGTAGGAGGAGCGTTGTCTCCTGAGGGTTTTCAGCGGATTACACCCACAAAATCCCATTATAAAAGAAAGAAGATGAAACTTACATACAAAGATAAGGATATATAAATAAAGAACTTGAAAAGAAGAGTTTCCAACTACACTAGTTTTTCAGTTGCGATGAGCCTTATCTTAATGGTCGTGAAAAGATATTAGAAATCACATTTTCCCTCAATAAAACATTGCCTTTAGTCTTCCTCCCTACCTTTTATCCAAACATCGATCATATACCCCTACGTGTGTGTAAAAGACATCCTTGCACTTAGAGAATTCAATTCAAGCTATCATACTGTTGTCCATCTTCCAAAGCACTTTATAGTCGGTGAATATATTAGATGGAATTGCTCACACATCCTTCATGCGACCGTTAATACTTCTTGAGGTACTAACCAACCGATTACAAAATGTGCTCCCGCATTTAGACTTAATTTCTCGTCTTACAACACCTAAGGCTTAGCAGTGGCTCACAAACCAGTTGGTCTAAGGCACTAGGTGATAAAGCACCATCGCTATATTTTTTATGCTGCCTTAAGTAATTACAAAACCAGTGTTCATTTTTTTCTTCACCACTTATAATTATTTTATTTTATTTTTCATACTAAGGCTTTTAGACAAGAGAATTTCAAAGTATCCTCTACTATCCCAAGTTTCGAGATGTGTGTAAGTGGGTGTAGTAGGGTATCAACGTTCAAATATTTAGACTCAAGAATAAAGACTATTTTTCAGACTTATTTTTATCCCTAGATTAGTAATTTCCTTCATCTTACCAACCCTTGGGACAACGGCTCATAACTACTTATTACTAGTTTTGTTTAAGAAAACATCTAATTTTCTTACTTTTCTTAAACTATTCCTATCTTTCATATGTAAATTTTCACCATCTAATCTTTCATTATCAAAAAAAAAATTTGTGCTTATATATATGATAATGCAAAATAATGCGTGAATAAGTAAAAACCTCCTCCAAACCTGTTTGCAGCAGTGTCCTCACTGATATCATCTGTTAAGCTTAAAAAACTGTAGACGTGGGAGGAAAAATTAGTAATGGGGACAATAATTAATGAAAGTGAAATTCTCCTCCAAACTTATTTTTGGCTCATAATTATGTAAAAAAATTCTTTTCGTTCAAGAGCCAAAATATACCCCCTTCCCCCCAACTTGAGTAAAATCATATTAAGCATTGAAAATTATGGGGGGTTAAAGTTATTGGTCAAAGTAAAGCCTTACAAATACCAAAATTTAACACCAACCATTCAAAAATTTTATCAATGTAGCACCAAGGTTGGTAGAAAAATCATGTCACCTATTAACGTGAAGAAGTGGAGAGGGGATAAGAGATGGAATAGAACGAGTTTATGTCTCGGTGTATAGAGACGAAACAGTGACGGTGGATTACTCGCATTCTCGTTCTTAATAAGAAGAAGAGGTGGCGGTTCAATTTCTTTGTGTTGGGGTTGACTCATCACAACGCCCATATTTTCTAAGAATGTGAGTTTCTCAGCGAAGATTTCTTCAAAACATTCATCGATATCCCGAATAATAATTTCATTGGAAAGAACTGTATGATACTCGGACTCTATAAACGGTTCATATTTAACGTTAGATGTTAACCCGGATAGCTTGACAAAAGGGTCCGCATGTGTATAATAAAAAGCAGGGTCAAACAACAACGTAATAACGGAGTCGAGATCAGTATCGTGAAGCTTTTCAAGTTCGTTGTTGTCGGAATTTATCGCTTCGACAGAACATACTTGAGCCTAGGATTCGAAGGGTTCGCCTCCCAACTTATAAATGTTAAGCTCAATTGACATATTCCCGAAAGATAGGGTCATAGAGCCATTTTGACAATTGATTATTGCGTTGGAAGTCACGAGAAAAGGTCGACCTAAAATCACTGGAATTTGGTTTCGTGGGTTCGCCACAAGCTGTATATCTATAATGATAAAGTCCACAGGGAATATAAATTTCCCGACTTTGATTAACATGTTCTCTAGCTCACCCCTAGGTTGGGTGATAGATCGATCGGCCATCTGAAGCGTGCAGTGCACCGATTTTAACTCTCCGATCCCTAATTGCTCATAGACAGAATATGAAAGCAAGTTAACACTAGCGTCTAAATCGAGTAGAGCACGATTGATATTTTTACCCCCAATAGAAATAGATATGGTAGGACTTCTAGGGTCCTTTCGTTTCTTGGGTAGTTGGTGTGTAAAAGCAGTGCTCACGTTACTCATTAAGAATACCTTTTTCGGCACTTGAGTTTTTCTCTTCCTAGTGCATAAGTCCTTTAGAATTTTTGCATAAGACAGAACTTGTTGAATAGCATCTAGGAGAGGAATGTTTATGTTAACTTGCTTAAAAATTTCTACAATCTTCTCCATTTGTGGACTTGGTCTGTTGCCCCTTAACCTGTTTGAATAAGGTGCTTTATTAATAAGGGTTGGGACCAACATTGGAGAGGATTGTGGGGATGGAATGGATCCCAGAATTGGAGTGGGGATCGTTTTAGGTTGACTCGAGGAAGTGGATGGAGGGTTCAAGCCTTGGGGAAAATGGAGAATAGGCTCGGAAGATGGTGGACTAGACTAAATAGGAGAAGAAGTAGAAGCCGGGGTATCATCAACGTCATCAACGTGTTCACCCACTTGATTATCCAGCACTCTTCCCGATCTCAACGTGGCAACGGCACTCACATTAAAACTTTGTGAGTGGCCAGGATTAGGTATAGGTTGAGATGGAAGTTTCACTTTCTCTCTCGCACTCATCGCGGCATTTAACTGTGCAAGTTGTGTTTCTATCGATTTTATGCTTTCATCGTGGGAAGCAGTGTTCCGCATTAACGTTTGGATAGAAGATGTTAAAATAGCAGTCGTTTGCATGGAATGTTTAATGAATGTGTCGAGAGCAGAGGGTTTATCGGTACCGGCAAAAGAATTATTATAAGGATCAAAGTTGTTGGCCGGGTTTTGCAAAGGTTGCGGTTGAAAGGGGTGCTAATTCGGTTGTGGTGGTTGTTGTCGCTGTGGAGGAAGTCTTTGATAATTGCTTTGGAACTGGTTTTGATTTTGGGTTTGGTTTTAGTTCCAAGAAAAATTAGGACGGTTCCTCCATCCCTGATTATATGTGGAAGAATAAGGACTATTTCTAGGTTGCTGCTGAAAAAAAGAATTAATTTTTTCTTGACCTTGAAACGGTGGATTCAAAAGACATTCTTCTATCAAATGCAATGGGTTGGAACGGCAACCACACACGGTTTTGGGGAGCGTAAATTGGCTTAGAGAAGCTGAAGAGACTTTGTTTTCTATAGCATAGAGATTCCTTTGTATCGCGGCCATTTCGGCTTTCACTGCGATGGAAATATCGAGCTGATGGACAACTCCCCTAGACGATGTAGGTCTAACGCTTTCCCATTGTAAAGTTTATTCAGCGAGATCTTCCAGAAATTGTCAGGCTTCACCATCATCTTTAGACAGGAAATGATATTGACACATGGTTTCAAACATTTGTTTTGTTGCAGGATCAACACCCTCATATATAATGCGACAAAGGTCCCATCTATTGATTCCGTAATGAGGACATTGTAGAAGAAGATCCTTAAACCATTCAAAGCATTTCCAAAATGGTTCATTGGGAAGTTGGGTAAACTGGTGTTCATATCATAATATTGCATTATTATATTCCCCATTCCTAGTCATTTTACAAATAAACAGGTGCTTTTGACCCATGTCTGCTACTTAGTTGCAGGTTACAGGTTCTTAGAATAAAAACAGTGAAAACAATGGAAAAAGATGATACAAAGTGAAACTACGAATGATAAATGGTGAAATCTTGATCGCGCCTACATTTTGAGGAACAATGAAGAACAATGAATAACAGTTCACCGAGCATAAAGGCAGCGACATGAAGAAACGGTAAAAGTCCACTACAATGTTCACTGGAAAGATCTGGAAGAAAACCAGAAGACGTTTTGAAGAAAGAACTGAAGAAAACAGAGAAAAACTGCAAGAAGACCAAATCCAAGAAAATGGAGCTCACAAGCCCCACACATGGTCGCGGAACCGCGGCCAAACGTGGGGTTTGGCGGTGGAACCGCGGCCATCAAGTGCCCGTGTCGGTGCAAATTGAGTCGGTGCGCTGGCGGTGCGTGGAGCGTTGACTAGGTCTTTTTCTTAAGGGGTATTTTTGTAAAAGCAGATGTGCGAGTCAATTGTAACCTAGGGTTTCTATGAATCTATAAATAGAAACCCTAATACCTCTTTTGAGGTATGCCTCCTTTCATTAATAAAATTCAGATTTCTTTTGGAGAGCATCAATTTGTAAGTTCTTAATTTATTTTCTGCCCTAGTTAATTTTCTTATCTGCCCTAGGTAATTTCTATTCTTGCCCTAGTTTAGATTTGATTCCTTGTCCTAGTTTAGATTTAATTCCTTGCCCTAGAAAGCTAGTTTAGATCTGTTCTTCAATTCCCTAATGAGTGAGTAGTCTCCTCGCTTGTTAGGATTAGCTTTGGGAAAGGCTTTTGAGAGATGAGATCTCTCATCCCTTTCTTGCCCATCACATATAATCAATAGGACTTCATGCATACATACACACACCGCTCCCTACGGCACCCTATCCTACGAGATAGCGGTGATACCGTAGTATAAAGGCCCGGTTGAGCGTGTTTTCCATGGAGGTTAGGGTAAGGATTGATAAAGGAAGGACAAGAACCTAGAGGAAGGAACACATTCCCGAATGGTTCTAATCCATTTTATTAATAATTACCATAACACCTCATTGATCTTAATTTGGGTATAGAAAGCGGTGAGATTTATTTACATTTCCAAACCTACCCTAAACCTAACCCTAGCAAGATTTAGTCATAATTTAGATCTATATAGATTTAGTTTTTAGATTTAATCAATCCGACACCAATTAGAATTAACTCGTTAGAGCAATTAGGAAATTCACAACATCCCTGTGGACCGACCTGTACTCACCGGCTAGCTACCAAGCGACGTCATTCTTGATTGCAGTTTAGAAATATTTTTGACATACAAATCAAATGGCGCCGTTGCCGGGGATCGCGTAGTATTTCCTTTTTTGCAATTTCGGGTTAATCTAAATTAAAAAATCATAAAAACAGAAAAAGAAAAATTATAAAAATTTTATCATTTATTGTTTGAAGGGTATTTTTTTGTGAATCTTTGCAGGATCGACGGATCTGGAAAAATCCAGAGTGCTAAACAAAAAAAGGTACATCAGAACAGAAAGGAATTGGGAAAACAGAGCAGCACAATTTTTTCCGAGACCTGAAGCTTTATTTCCGCCGCGTAAGCTGTCTCCCGCCGAGGATCCGCGTTCCCACTGCCACGTCAGTGCGCGAAAATTCACTGTTTGTTTCCTATTCCCCCTCTCTGCAAATCCCCATATATCTTTTTGCCAAATCTTCTGCAGGATTCTTTGCGCTAAAAAATCTTCCCCCTTCCAATAATTGATTTTCTGCAGGATTCTTTGCGCCGCGCATAAAATAAAAAAAGATTTGATTGCAAGTGATTTGTTGTTTTGCATATCTTTAATCGGACTTTAAGGGGCTTTTGACCAATTCAGATTGGGTGGGGATTTCATCACCCTTCTCAGGACCCCAGAAATCTAATAAGGCATTTGCATTGAGCAATCTTTAATTAAAAAATATTAGACTTAGCCCTAAGGACTTCAAGCTCAATAGGACAGAGGACTAGTTATAAGCATCGACCGTTTATCCTAACCTGACTTTGCAGTGTCCAGGCAAGTGTGTCAAAGGCAAGTGGTTATTAATTAGGCCCACTACTGTGGTTCCTTCCCACTTACATGGCACTTAGCTGGCCGCAATTGGCGGTGAAGAGGCGGTTTGAGGTCCTATCTCTAGCCCCTTGGAACAGTTAGGAGCTGTCTAGCTGACCTAGGTGACCCTAGATCTAGGCCTGATTGTGCATTTTTGGTTGATCGAAAGTGTGACTTAGCCCTTTATCAAAAAAAAAAATTTGCAAACAGTTCCAAATAAAAAAAAGAGGAAAAAGGAAAAATCTTTTATAAACAACTTGCAAATTTTTGCCGCTAAGAAATCCTTGCACCACCCAACCTTCTTTCTTTTTCCCTTTCTTATATCATGGGTACCCCCACATCATAAATCTCTTGCTGAATTTTGGTATCCCGAACCTAACTTTGCTTCGTACGTCAATTGTTTCGGTCGATTTCAAGAAAATCCTACCATGCCAAAAATATCTTTGAAAGATCAAATAGAAGCGTCTAGGAGAAACAGTTCGACTTTGCAACCCACTTTGTGTCAACCAAGTCAACCTTTACCACCTTCATATGTTGATACCACGTTTTCAAGTCCTGCTGTAACTCCTAAACCGATGTCCATTGCTGAGCATATTGCTCAATCTCGTAGCCGATTGTTCATATCAGTTTTATGCATTTTTATACCGTCCAATTTTTATCACATTACTTATCGGTAGGTACTCTTGAGCCGTGTTTGCTAGTTAATTGCAGGATACAGATTCTCAGCTCTAAACAATGAAATTCATGGAAAAGCACGACAAAATCCGGATTACTGCCAACCACAGATAAAACACGGGTCTCCGCTCTCTATCCGTATGTTGCCGCACACCAGTTTAAGGAACAAAATGGCAAATCGATGTCATTTTCATGCACAAAACTCAATGTCAACACAAGATCCAACATATCTGAGCGGAGCTCAAGAAAAATCATGGCAAAAGATCCACATCAAATCACCTTTTGATCTGCCGAAATTCTGGAAATATTGTTAAGAGTTTCTGAAAAAAAACATATACCACACTGCAGACAACAACAAACAGGGGAACCTCACCAAAACTGAAGGCCCAACTCTCTACTATGGCCGTGGAACCGCGGCCTAAGCATGCTTAGGCCGTGGAACCGCGGCCGTACGGTGTCGGCAGTTGACCTATTTTCAGGGGCGTTTTGGTCATTTCATTTTATGGCAGATTGTTGCCCTAGGTTTCCAGTTCCCTACCTATAAATAGTCCAAAACTTGCCAAAACCAAGGGGGCTTATTCTTGTATTTAGATTTTAGAATACATGTTGTTGTTCTTCTTCCTCTTCTCATCTCTTCTCCATTAAAACCTTGTAGTGAGTTTTTGTGAGTGAAGTGATGAATAAAGAGTTCTTGTTGTTATCATTCTTGTCTTATTGTTAATTATAATTGCTTGTAATTTTCATTTGCTAATTTAGTTGTTATTATTTGTTGTTTGTTTCTTTCTACTTCTAGTTTTTCTTTATCCTTAACAACAATGATGCTTAAGCTTGATCCTTACCAAGGTGAGGTCTCAAATAGCTAGTTGTAATCTTCTAAGCTCTTTCTTTCTATCTTCCTCCTTTTGTTGTATTTTCTTTTTCTTATAATGGGTGAGTAGTTTTCTTACTTGTTAGGGTAGGATAAGGAAAGTTTGAGAGAAGGAAATCCCTCTCACTCTTTCCTTGCCCAACATCTTAATTCGGACTCTCGTTAATTGAACCACAATCCGCTCCCTACGGCACCCTATCCTACATGATAGCGGTGATTCCTTAGTGAGACCGGTTGTGGTTGAATTAACCGGAGGTTAAGGCTAAGAGCCAAGAACGGACGGACAAGCACCAAAAGAAAGAACTTAAGCGTTGGAAAGCCTAGCTTATACTCGCAAGTTCCTTCCTAGTCGTGCTAATCCCCGTTGTTGTCAATTACCGTAACACCGATATTAAGAGTGGCAACGAAAGAAGTGAGCGACTCCTAACTCAAACTAACCTAATCCTAACCCTAACAAGCTCTCTTTATATATCATTTTAGCACATAGTTAATCTCAAAACAAACCTGTACATTTGGACTTAACTCGTTAAAGCACAGAGAAAAAGATTCCCATCTCCCTGCGGACGACCCATACTCAACCGGCTCGCTACAAGCGAAACCGTCTTGATTGCGGTAATTAACTAAGAACGCAAAAACTCTAACAATCACCGATCTTTCACCCCTCTCCACACATCTAGTTCTAAGGATCAACAAGTCCATTCACCTTTTTATCCACATGTTGACCCTACTCCTGTCCAACCATCCAATTTCTACCAGTCCTACCCGACTTTCCCACCTTCACTAGATATTGCCTCTACACAGCTATTAGGGAGTTTCACGTATCCAAACAGTTTTGAATCTTTTACCGAAACCCCTCCACAACCCATGTCTAGTTTGGAACAGTCGTTGGAGGCGTACATCGCAGCAACAAACAAAATGATTAGGAATGTGGATGCGTCCGTGGCCGCCCTTATGCAACCTAGTGAACCGGCAGCTAGTTTCCAACTGGCTCCAAATTTTTCAATGTATGAGGAGGCGGTTGGCCAGAGTGAGAATGTGAGAGGATTTCCAAATCAAACCTACCCATACCCAATTGAATCCAACAACTCTAATTTTCAAACATGTGTCCAAAATGATGAGTTGTGCGACTTTGTAGTGCTTGATTTGCCAGATTATGAGGAACCCCTTTCGAGTGAAACCGCACCTAATCTGTTTGATCTTTACACCTCCAATCTAGAACCTAAATTGATAAATATCCATGCTTTTGAGGAGGTGTCAGAAAAAATTGATTTTCACTTGATTGAGGATATAGACACCGGGAATATTTTGGATGATGAACCTGTCGATTTGATTGAAATTTTATGTCCAATTCATCATCCCGAGTCATTAGATGTTTCTCCCGAACTTCATATGCGTCTTGATTTTGATGATAATGGCATGGATGAGTTAAATATTGAGGAGAATTATGTGGATAGTATTGAGGAGAGTATTAAGAATAATATTGAGGTTGAACCATTTTTCTTTGATGTGTTGGATTTTCTAATTCATCCTCCTGAACCTTTAACTGTTATATCACCCTCCCTCCTTTCCATCGTTCCGACCACGCAAAAGATCACGCTTGAAGACTGTGAGCTTGAAAAATTTTCCTTTGAATCTGACACAGTACTCACAGCCGATAACACTTACGAGTGTTTCACTTTTTCGTACGATGTTGATATCTCACCGCCCGAGTTTGAGTCCTTTGAATTTTCAGATGAGTTAGTTGAACCATCAGACTCGGTTGCTTACAGTCGTTTCGAACCATTGATGGAATCTTTCAAGTTCGAGACAGTTTACTACGGTGAGAATGAGACTATCCCTAATTCACTCCCTTTCGTCCTTCCTATCGTTCCGACCGTACAAGAGACCGTTACGCTTTCATCTCCAATACCAAGTTTGGCGTACCCATGCTTTCTTGCGAATCTTGAGGGATTTAACCCCATTTCTCGACGGGTTGATAGGTTAGCACAATCGCTTTTAACACATAGGTCATCACAAATTGCGCTAATTTATTCACTCGATTTACACCCTCAAGATCGTACTCCACTTCTTTCTCTTTTCCGTCATTCTTCTCCTCCACCGAGACCATATTCCACTCTTCTTTCCACACGGTCTCGTGTGCTTCTCATCTCTTTTCTTTCCACTTCATTCTTTCACCAACTCGACCATTACCACGATAAGATTTTTGAATGGTTGGTGCTAACCTTTGGCTTGTGTAAGGCCAAGCTTAAGTTTGGGGGGAACCTTGTTGTATATATGTGCATATATTTTTTTGTTTTCTTTTTCTATAAAAAATAAAAGAAATTAAAAAAAAATAAAAATTATAAATAAATAAACAGGGAAGTGCCGACAATTTTGACCCTCTTGGTGTAGCATGACAGTGAGGACACTGTCAAATTTAAGTTTGGGGGTATGCTCGGTAAGTCTTCTTTCCTCACATTCATGTGTACATTTTTTTGCATTTGCATAATTATTTTAAAACCCATAAAAAATTGAAAAATTTTCAAAAAATTATAAAAATTAATGTATTCAATATTGGCTTAATTGACTTAAGTTTGACAAAAAGGTTAACTAGGTGGGAACAACTAGATCTTAGACCTAGTAAATTAAAAACCCTAAAAATGACCTTTCTTAAAGTTTAACGGTAGAAAGTATATGTCTTTGTAGTTTATTTAGAAATAGGCAAATTTTGGGTTCACTTCTTGGGCTAAGTCAAAACAAAGGAAAAGTATTGATACTTTTATTAGAGTATAAGTTTGAAAAATAATTCCTAGTTTAAGTCTAGATTCTGAAAATGTATACCCTACAAATTGCACCAACACGCACCTTGAAACTTGGAATAGTAGAGAAGACCTTGAAATGCTCTTGTCTAAAGTCCTTAGTACGAAGAAAATAAAAAAAATATACAAGTATGAATAAAGAAAAAAAAATGAACACTGGTTTTTGTGATTACTTAAGGCTAAAAAATAGAAAAATATTTAGCGAGGGTGCTTCATCACCTAGTGCCTTAGACCAACTGGTTTGGGAGTCACTGCTAAAGCCTTGGGTGTTGTAAGACTACGAATTACGCTTTAATGTGCAAACACGTCTTGTAATCGGTCGTTGGTACCTCAAGAAGTATCAACGGTCGCATGAAGGATGTGTAAGCAAAATTCATTTAAAAATTCACCAATTAATAAGTGTTTTGGACAACGGACAAGAGTATGATTGCTTGATTTGAATTTTCAAGTGTAGGGGTGATATATACACACACGTAGGGGTATATGATTGGGGTTTAGATAAGAGATAGGAATGAAGAATAGGACTTGTATTTTTAATAGAGATGATAAAAATTCCTAAGTTGAGATAGAACCCTAGAAGGAAAGCTTAAAAGATGCCAAAAGCTAAGTAAGTCTACAGAACATATATAATCTTAAGTTGAATGATAAGAATGCGTGAAGAATGTAGGTAGATAATTTACGAGTTGAAGATAATAGAGTTCTTGTTGGAAAACCTAATTGAAGAATAAAAGTCAATGGGCCTAATTGATAGGATTTTGTGGGTAGTACCCGCTGAAAACCCTCAGGAGACAACACTCCTCCTACTAGGGACACCTAGAGGTTTAACGGCTTGTTGCACGAGCTCAGTGCAATCGCGATTCCCTGCGAAAGTGAGGTTAGGTTTTTGTCGAGAATAAAAACTAGGTTTGCTCGAGGACGAGCAAAAAATAAGTTTGGGGATATTTGTTCATATCATAATATTGCATTATTATATTCCCCATTCCTAGTCATTTTACAAATAAACAGGTGCTTTTGACCCATGTCTGCTACTTAGTTGCAGGTTACAGGTTCTTGGAATAAAAACAGTGAAAATAATGAAAAAGATGATACAAAATGAGACTACGAATGATAAATGGTGAAATCTTGATCGCGCCTACATTTTGAGGAACAATGAAGAACAATGAACAACAGTTCACCGAGCATAAAGGCAGCGACACGAAGAAACGGTAAAAGTCCACTACAATGTTCACTGGAAAGATCTGGAAGAAAACCAGAAGACATTTTGAAGAAAGAACTGAAGAAAACAGAGAAAAACTACAAGAAGACCAAACCCAAGAAAATGGAGCTCACAAGCCCCACACATGGCCGCGGAACCGCGGCCAAACGTGGGGTTTGGCCGTGGAACCGCGGCCATCAAGTGCCCGTGTCGGTGCAAATTGAGTCGGTGCGCTGGCGGTGCGTGGAGCGTTGACTAGGTCTTTTTCTTAGGGGGTATTTTTGTAAAAGCAGCTGTGCGAGTCAATTGTAACCTAGGGTTTCTATGAATCTGTAAATAGAAACCCTAATACCTCTTTTAAGGTATGCCTCTTTTCATTAATAAAATTCAGATTTCTTTTGGAGAGCATCAATTTGTAAGTTCTTAATTTATTTTCTGCCCTAGTTAATTTCCTTATCTGCCTAGGTAATTTCTATTCTTGCCCTAGTTTAGATTTAATTCCTTGCCCTAGTTTAGATTTAATTCCTTGCCTTAGAAAGATAGTTTAGATCTGTTCTTCAATTCCCTAATGAGTGAGTAGTCTTCTCGCTTGTTAGGGTTAGCTTTGGGGAAGGTTTTTGAGAGATGAGATCTCCCATCCATTTCTTACCCATCACATATAATCAATAAGACTCCATGCATACATGCACACACCGCTCCCTACGGCACCCTATCCCACGAGGTAGCGGTGATACCGTAGTATAAAGGCCCGGTTGAGCGTGTTTTCCATGGAGGTTGGGGTAAGGATTGATAAAAGAAGGACAAGAACCTAGAGGAAGGAACACCTTCCCGAAAGGTTCTAATCCTCTTTATTAATAATTACCATAACACCTCATAGATCTTAATTTGGGTATAGAAAGCGGTGAGATTTATTTACATTTCCAAACCTACCCTAAACCTAACCCTAACAAGATTTAGTCATAATTTAGATCTATATAGATTTAGTTTTTATATTTAATCAATCCGACACCAATCAGAATTAACTCGTTAGAGCGATTAGGAAATTCACAACATTCCTGTGGACCGACCCGTACTCACCGGCTAGCTACCAAGCAACGCCGTTCTTGATTGCGGTTTAGAAATAACTGGTTAATCTCGCTTCGAACGCGGGCATTCTTATGATTGGGATAAAATTTCTTATGGAATGCTATAACGAATTCATCCCATTTGGCAATAGAATGTGCGGCAGTGTTATAAAGCCATTTTTTCTGCTAGATCGCACAAAGTAAAAGGGAGAAGACGTAATCTTATAGCATACACAGAAAGTTGTGACGTGCCTATCATTTCACATATGTTTTCGAATTTGTTTATAAAAACTTATGCGTCTTCGGATTCAAGCCCATGAAATTTGGGCAACAGTTTGATGAAGTGGGGTTTAATTTCAAAATTATCCCCATTGGCTAGTGGAATAGATAGACAGGTAAGAAGGGGTCCACACACGGGGTAGCATCTTTCTTGGAGAGAGATGCGCGGTGGATTCTACGTACCTACGGGTGGTGGTAGGATGGTGTTATAACCTGATGGAGAACCGTCCATCTTGGTCGATGTGGTGGGTGGAGGGGAAAAAGAAAAAGAAGAAGTACCAACTTCGGAGTCGATAGCAGGAACGCGGACAAGACGGGCACTAGAATCTCGTGTCCATCCGAGCATGCACTAAGCGGGTTTAGTGTAAGTGGTAGCGTGTGAACGATAAAAAAAATATGGTTTGTTTTGAAAAAGATGGACGTGAGACAAATCACACAAAAATGCACAATCAACCATAAAACTAAGGTCACCTAGGTCAAGTCACTAGACCGCTCCAAGACTTCCAAAGGACAAGCCGCAGGATCAATACTCTACCACCTCTTTATTACTCTTGTGACCAGGTAAGTGGCAGGTGAGTGGGAGGTATCTACTATACGAATCACCGTAAATAGCGAGCCTAATTAAATAACCACTTGCCTTAGACACACTTGCCTTAGACACCACGAAAGCAATGCAGATAAGCGAAAGATTATCCACGACCTTTCTCTGTCCTAATTGAGCGCGACGGTCTTTAGAGTCTTGGTCTAGATATTTTTTAATTAATGTAGGGTGATGAGGATGCTCGTTTTTTTATTTATGGGGCCTAGGAAGGGTGATGAAATCCCTACCTAATCTGAATTTTGGTCTTGCCCCTTAAAGTCCGTATTAAAATATGCACAAACCAATTACAAAACACGCAAAAAGTTTGTTGAGTGGCGATATTTTGTAAAGAATCCTGCAGAAAAATATATTATTGGATTTTCCAGAGGAGGGAAAAAGAGATAGAAAAGTTACCAGAGAAATTTGGATACAGAATTCCCCAACTCCGACGCCCAACCGCCGCAAAATGCATCCTTTTGTCGCGGTTCCGCCGCTATTTAGGGGGTTCTTTGTTTAATTTTTTCACTGTGGATTCCGTTTCTCCTCTGTGTCTTGATGAATATCTCTGAATCTTTATCTTCTCGCTCAAATGACTCCAGATTCCCTCGCAAAAATCGCACACTAATCGTTAAATACACAATTTGCTGTTTTGTTTTGTTTTTATGATATGAATCGAATAAGAATTCAACACGAATAGCAAAAAAAATTACGCACGTATCCCCGGTAACGGCGCCATTTGATTGATCGTGAAAAAGTGTTTGTAGAATAACCGTAATCAATAACGGTGTCGCGTGTAGCTAGCCGAGATGAGTACGGGTCGTCCTCAGGGATTCATAGAACTTTTAATCTTACTTTAGACGTATTGATTAGAAAAGAGGAAGGAGAATAGATAATAGTGAAGAATAGATTCTAGATCTACTTTAAATAAAGATATAGAATATATAAGAAGAAGGCTTGTAGGGTTCGTTAGGATTTAGTAGTCATGGATGACTAATAAAGATTACTCTTTTTATCTATTGATAGATTTAAAACTAGATTGATAGTGATGAATGCGGATTAGGGTTCTTAGAAGAAAATAGGGTTTCCACATTATTTACCCTTGTCCTTTCATTGATCTCTATTCATGTCTAGCCCTTAACAAAACAATTGTTAATCTGACCTCAAATCGCGGTCGAGACTAGCAATAAATTGGTAGCACGCCCGATTAGGATGTTAACGATCCTTTTGCTAAAGTTTATAAACTTTATAAGACTTAAAAGAACTTAAAATATTTTCTCATCTATTATTCTACCCTAATCATACGAACCCTAGCAAGCTAGGAATTACTCACGCATGTTGTGAGAAGAAGAAGAATGGATAGAGATGAGATCATAATTAAAATGCAAAAAATAAATAATTAAACAAAATGATATATCTTTATTAATCAACTTCATAAGTAAAAATCCTACTAATTTAGATTACAACAGGAAGAATTTGCTCTCGATCTCTGTCTCGTAGTAAGTAAATGCTCCGTCGATTTTCACGTCGCCCTATCACGTCGAATCGTGGACCTATCGTGGATCTCTTGTTCTTTGACGGTGATTTACTTAGTGTAAATGTGATGAATTCTAAGTTTAGCCATCGGTCCTTTATATAGCCCTCAAATCAGAAATCTTAAATCTCATAGGTTTAGACTTGCCATAAAGATCAACTTTCCAAGTTTTCAGATCCTGCGATTTTATTGGCAGATTTTTTACCCTGACATCTTGAATATCTTGATCTCTTGACATGAACTAAATCTACAGAAAATCTCCACGAATAATGTTAGTAATATTTATTAAATTAGAGAGAGTGTCTTAAT
The DNA here is from genome assembly GCA_030015575.1 of Agapanthus africanus. Lineage (NCBI taxonomy): Eukaryota > Viridiplantae > Streptophyta > Magnoliopsida > Asparagales > Amaryllidaceae > Agapanthus > Agapanthus africanus. The sequence continues at coordinate 124,434 of JASDDO010000235.1, forward strand.
TACTTTATATGGTAATAAATCTTTAAGAAACTTGATTAAGAATATTTTGTAAGATATGCGTCTATTAATTACTAAAAATATTATGCATATATTTTGAAATATTATTCTAACCATTTGTATGATATTATATCTTTTAAGAATTGTGATTAGAATATTTGATATGATATGCATATTTTAATTACCAAAATATTATATAAATATTATATACATATATTTTCCTTCATAATGTTAATTATAATATATAAACATATAGTAAATAGTATTTTACAGATAAACCCCAAATATGTTTTATATTTATAATAAATACCTTTTATTATTTAAGAAAAGTAAGGAAAATGTTATATCAAAAGTGTAATATTTTCGACTGAACAGTTTGCGAGGCCCTTGGTTGCAAATGAGGCAGATAGGGCAAGGCAGTTTATGCGTAGCTTGGATGTGGAGATTCAGAGACGCATCATAACTCTGAGATTGACCACCTTCTCCCAAGTTCTCAGGGCAGCCGGGAGCAGCAGAGTTTATCGGTAAAAGTAAAAGGTAATCTATAGCAAGAGGTTGTAGTGCGTAAGATGGCGTTTACGCTAAACAGAGCTCCTGTACGTAGAAGCATTCCGGTAAACAAACGAGGTACTGTACCTATGAAGAATCCTTTTGTATCAGACCAGAAAAGGGGTGCGATTTGTGACTTTTGCCATCTACCCGTACACACGCAGAAGGACTGTCGAAGGAGGCTCGGACTTTATTTAGTTTGTGGATCAGCTGATCATGCCATCAGTGCTTTCCTTTCGAAACTACGATCGAGAGACGATATTCAGAAACCATCGCAGAAGTAGACCTATGGGCAGAAGCTGATCACTCAGAGGCCTAACCAAGGACGGGCCTTCACCTTGACGGCCGAGGAGGCTAAGGCGTCCGATGATATTGTTTCAGGTATCCTACTTGTTTATAATTTCTGCATTGGTATTATTTGATTCAGGTGCATCCCATTGCTTTATGCTGTCCAAGTTTATTAGTGCACACTCTATTCCACACACGTCCCTGTCTAGTTATTGGGACATACACACTAGAAATAGGAGGATTGTATCCAGCAGTGAGTGTAAGGGTTGCTCGATTATTATTTGCGGACGGGAGTTATTCGCGGATTTCTTGGTAATTGATACTGGCAACTATGATGTTGTCTTGGAAATGGGTTTCCTTGGCATTTTCCACGCTCACATTGATTGTAGGGCGAAGAAGGTGATTTTCCAGATTCTCGGACATCTGGAGTTCATATTTTCGGGAGGTAGCAGATCTGTCGGGCCAGTCAAATTTAGGGTCAGGCCGACTAGTGTCGTTCTTTCGTCGATGGAAGTAAACAAGGAAGAAGTACCAGCAGTAGTTCAGGATTTTATGGATGTGTTCAAGGACATCTCGGGTTTACCGCCAAAACGAGATGTGAAATTCACGATTGATCTTATTCTTGGAGCATCGCCGATTTCAAAGGCTTATTATCCAATGGCGCGGATGGAACTGGAAGAGGTAAAGAAATAAGTTGTCGAATTACTAAAGAAGGGTTGGATTCGTAGCAGCGGTTCACCATAGAGAGCTCCAGTTCTTCTAGTCAAGAAGAAGGATGGCACACGACGGATGTGCATCGACTATCAAGAATTAAATCGGGTGACTATTAAGAATAAGTACTCAATCCCTCGCATAGAAGAATTATTCAAGCAACTCGGTAGCACGAGGGTATTCTTGAAGTTAGATTTGCGATATGGGTATCATCAAGTTCGGGTGAAATCAGAAGACGTTTGCAAGACGGCATTCCGAACTCAATATGAGCATTACGAGTACTTAGTGATACCATTTGGAGTTACTAATGCACCGGCAATATTTATGGACTTGATGAACCGAATCTTTTCACCATATCTGGACCAGTTTGTAGTGGTGTTTATTGATGATATTCTGGTCTATTCTAGGAGCAAAGAGGAGAACGAAAAACACTTGAGGATCGCACTGCAAACGTTGAGACAAGAAAAGTTATATTCTAAAATGAGCAAGTGCAATTTTTGGCTCGAAGAAGTAAAGTTCTTGGGTCATGTGGTATCCGGAGATGGAATTGTGGTTGACCCGGAAAAGATTGCAGCTGTTCATAATTGACCAATTCCAAAGAATGTAGGGGAGATCAGAAGTTTCCTTGGACTTGCCGGATACTATAGAAGGTTTGTGGAGAACTTCGCCCGAATAGCAGAACTATTGACCAAGCTAACACGAAAGGAGGTACCGTTCGTATGGACTGAGAAATGTGCATCAGCTTTTGAAGCGTTGAAGTAGAGGTTGACCACCGCTCATATTATGACAATGCCAGATAGTTCCGGAGGACTAGTTATACACAGCGACGCGTCTGGGAAAGGCTTGGGATGTGTTCTAATGCAGCATGGGAAGGTCATAGCATATGCATCGAGACAATTGAAAACTCATGAGAAGAACTACCCAACTCGTGATTTAGAGTTAGCATCAGTGATTTTTGCTCTGAAGATTTAGAGACACTACTTATTGGGCGAAATGGTAGATATATTTACTGATCACAAGAGCCTAAAATATGTGCTCACACAAAAAGAGCTCAATATGAGACGACTTGGATGGTTAGAGCTGATGGATGACTATTATCTTGATCTAAAATACCGCCCGGAAAAGTTAATGTCATGCCGGATGCTCTAAGTCGGTTGCCAGTAATACGGATGTTGACTGCACAGAAGGAGATTATAGCTTATCTTCAGAGGTTCGAGTTGGAGATTGTACTACCAAATTCTTCATGATAGTTGATGCAGTTGCAAGTACAGTCATCCTTGATCGATAACATTAAAACAGCACAGTCGCACGATCCAAGATTGCAAAAGTTTTGAGAACAAATAGAAGCGGGACTTCGAACAGATTTGGTGATTCATGAGAATGGTTCGTTACGATATGGTAGTCGATTATGTGTGCCTAAAGGAGATGTTCGTGAAGAAGTCTTGAAGGAGGCTCATAGTTCCGTGTATTCCGTACATTCGGGGGGCGCGAAGATGTACCAAAAAGTACGACAACATTTCTAGTGGAAAGGCATGAAAAGGGAGATTGCTCACTACGTATCAAGGTGCCTGGTGTGTCATCAAGTCAAGGCTGAATATCAAAGGGTAGCTGGTTTGTTGCAACCACTTCCGATTCCTCAATGAAAGTAAGAACATATAACCATGGATTTCATGACAGCTTTACCACGGAGTCCAAAGGGCAATAATGCAGTTTGGGTGATTGTCGATCGATTGACAAAAGCAGCTCATTTCATACCATTTCGAGTTGGTCAGTCGACGGAGGCTTTGGCAGAGCGATACATGCAGGAGATTGTGAGATTGCATGGAGTACCCGTGAGCATCATTTCCGATCGTAATACTCGATTTCTATCACACTTTTAGAGGAGTCTACAGGAAAGTTTTGGAACTCGCTTGAAGTTTAGCACAGCCTATCATCCTCAGACAGATGGCCAGTCTGAAAGAACGATCAAAACTCTTGAAGATATGTTGAGAGCATGCATGTTAAACTTCAAGGGTTCATAGGAGATCATTTGCACTTAGTGGAGTTTTCATACAATAACAGCTTTCAGGCGACTATATAGATGGATCCATTCAAAGCATTATACGGTCGTAAGTGTCACTCGCCTGTCTGTTAGGATGATGTTGGAGAAAGAAAATTATTAGGACCGGATATTATTGTGCAAACGGTGGAGAAAGTTAACATGATCCGAAATCATATGAAGGCGGCACAGGATCGACAGAAAAGTTAGGCCGATATTAGTAGAAGATCTTTGGAGTTTGTCGTTGGTGATCTGGTGTTCTTGAAGATATCACCGACTAGAGGAGTAATCCGATTTGGCAGTCGAGACAAGCTTAGTCCTCAATTCGTGGGACCTTTCGATATCATCGAGTATGTCGGAGAGGTAGCTTATCGATTCACTTTACTACCATCCTTGATGGGTGTTCATGACGTGTTTCATGTATCTCAACTCCGTAAGTATGTTCGAGATAAGACGCGCGTCCTAAATCACTCGGAACTGACAGTAAGAGAAGATTTAACGTATGAAGAGCGACCAATGGCTATTATGGATCGACGAGAAAAGATCCTCAAGAATAAAGTAATCCCACTAGTGCTCGTTTCATGGGGAAATCATTTGCATGGAGAATCTACTTGGAAACGTGAAGACGAGATTCGACAGAAATTTCCACACCTATTTTCTTAGATCCGTATCTTTTGTATTTTTCCTGTTCCATGAATTTCGAAGACGAAATTCTTTTGTAGTTGGGTATAATATAATACCCTAGTACATTTATACTATATAATTTGGTATTTTAAATCTTGCGGTAAAATTCTTTATTATTGTTGCTATTGGGTTGCGAATGATGCAATTAGTAGCTGTGGTTATTATCCGACCCGACCCGCATATTTGAAACCCAATATGGTGCGAGGTTATATCAAATATTTGTTAGTACAGTGTATCCATGTAGATCGAGTACTAAATATATATAATATATATTTTAAGCTCTACATATCTCTTTATAATACAAGATAAGAACAAATAATATTCTTTTTCTATCTAGCCTCGCATGGCAAATTACCCCATATCAGGTTGTTGCGCCTATATATCATGTTTATATTCTCAATTATAGACAGACAAATAATTTAAGATCGTTATGTATATTTACATAGATTTTTGGGGGTATATGTATTTAATTACAGAATATTGCATTATGGTTAAAATTCTTACGTATGCTCGTTATATTTAAAAACTATATTTATGAAGGGAGACGGGTAATATTTGGAGTAATCCGGTATCTATAAAATCCTACAATATATATATATATATATATATATATATATATATATATATATATATATATATAAATATATACATTATATTAATAAATATAATTTTTATAAATATAATTTTTATAAACTCTCTCTCTCCCTCCGATGCTCCGTACCTATCTTTTTATCTCTCTCTCCCCCCTTGTCTTCATATCTCTCTCTCTCTCTCTCACCAAACCCTAACCCGTGCCAAAACCCAACGCCGTCGCCATCCCCACTCCTTCATCCTCACCTCCTCATCACCACCACCAGCCACACCTCCTCCTCCTCCTTCCCCAAGGGCTCATCGAGCCGACCTCGACGTCGAGAACCCATCACCTCCCTCTCGCCGTCGACCTCGCTGCCTGACCCGACCATCTCCATCGCCTCCTTCTTCTCGTCATCCTCACCGCACCCCACCATCTTCCTAGCCTCCTCTCTCGACCACCTCGTCTCCCTCACCTCGTCGTCATCCTTAACCGGCGACCATCACCCCATCTCCAACCCTGCACCTCGCCTTAGCCAGCGCCCTATACTCCTCACCTCGTCACCATCCTCAACCGGCGATCATCACCCCATCTCCAACCCTGCACCTCGTCGAGACCTTACCAGCACCTCACTGCCATCAAGCCATCATCTTCGTCAACCCCGACCTCTTCTTCTTTCTTCTTTCTTCATCTCTTCGCCGACTTCGCCGGAGTTGTTCACCGCCGACAAGCATGATCCAGATGACCCAGTCACCGTCGTCTAGTCCAGTTACCACGCTACGCAGTTGCTCAGTTAGGTCAAGTCCTATGTATGTGGGTTTTGCATCGTGACGTTATTCGGCATTTGAACGTGATATCCGTATACTCGCCATGAGATTTCGATCAGGCATGTTCTAAACTTGCAACATGCTATTTTGTTTATATCAATATTTATATGATTAATTATAGTATATGAGTTTTAATATTCAGTAAATATTATCGATTTATAGTTTTATAGCATCCGTTTGTATCCGTACCAATAATAGTTTATCTAGTTGGATGCCGGATCATCATAATATTATCATACTACTATATCGGTTCAGTATTTTATCTAGATTGCACTATACCTGGTAACAGACGTAAAACGGTTATTACAGATAGATACATATACATCCTAGCGTTAGTTATAGTTACCGTATTTAGATATTGGTTACGGTTTTACATTTGGTATCTATTTTGGTTAATAAATATTGCCTGACTTGTACACGAGACATTACCAGACCTGTTACTTGGACTATTGCTAATGCCGACAATCCTGACTTATTATCCTGATGGACGTGACTTGTTGTCAAGATAGACAAGACATGTATCTGCTTAATCCTGTGTTGGCATTAGATTCATATCATCAACACCCGACTTGAACACAAAACCTGGGGGTAAGAGGAAATCAATAATGAAACCTGACTTGTAACTCAACAGTTCGATACTTCCAGAGACTGATCGGTCGATACGGGCGTCGGCCCCGGAATGATGCTGCTGACATCATTCGTCTATACATAATATCTGTTTTTACTACTTAGCGGCTAGTCTCGGATTCAGCCCCGAAGGTCTTGACCGTGGTCCCGAGCACGCACGGGATACTATTGAGTTACATCGACGATTCCATTCAATTGATTTCAAAGACTTGTAGAATAGATAACGATGAAGTACAGACTTTAGGATACACATCACTTACATATAGCTCACTGTTTACACCTGTGTTTATTATTTACACTCATATTTAATCATAACATCATATTTTGGTTATTACTATTATTTTGATATTATGACGCACTGACGTCTGGGTTTTGTATGGCCTAGTTCCTTTGACTTTATCGTAGGAAGGTCAAGAGTATTTTAGCAAGTAAGCCGAGCAATGAGGAGCTAGATGTTTGGTTTTATAGATGCTTAGTTTATTTTATTTCCGTAGTTTTATTTATCGATGTGATCTCATAAGGGACGCGATTCAAATATTATTTTTATTGGATCTTGATTCGTTTCCGTTATATGCATTTCTTGACTTTTATTGACTGTGGCAGATGGACATGTGTTAGTTAGATTTTATTTACTGTTCTTGATATCTGCTTGACAGCCATAATGTGACTATGAAGGGATTATTCCTAACCATAGATAGTATGGTTGGCTCTTTCACATGCTGTATTCATGTATTTTGGGAAGTGGGGCATGGCACTTTATAACCGTATATTGTTGATATTTTGTAATTGAATACATCATGACTGCATGTTTCAAATCTGCCTTACATTGAAACTGTTGACGTTTGTACAGTTCCAGACCACTACCTCCGGTAACATCGTGTGCTTCGCTATTGTTCAGTACAGTATCTCCAATCTAATCTGTGGAAGTAAACGCGGCTGCTGTGCACTTTAATAAGTCATATTCACCGTGTTCTGCGCAACTGGATCATCTTCATCATCATCGTTAGCTACTTCATGAATGTCCTCATCATCATCATTGTATATCAATTCATTATTCACGTAGGCAGTTGCAAATAATTCAAAATGATCATCATTCAACGAACTCATAAATGTTACCATACCACCACCTTCACCGCCAGCATGCGCCGGTGATACGACATGCTCACTTGCTGGAAATTCATCAAAAACATTCTCACTTGGCGGATTTACTTCATGCTCACTTGCCGGGACTTTATAAAAAACATTCTCACTTAGCGGATTCCCCCCGTTAGTGGAACTTCATTCTGTGACGGGAATTCAGGCTGTGCCGTGAACTGCGCTTCAGAATGCAGGCATTTTTCAACATACAACTCCGACGCACCCCACGGCGAATTTAGCGATGATACATACTCGATCATAAACTGTAGAGATTCATCGTCTACGATATTCACAAGTTTGAAGTGTGATCTTCCCCCCCTCCCCCTCCTTACCAAACATCATATCGTGCCTAAATTATCAAATAGCATGTTCTAAGATCGGGTGCTAATTTTTTTAAAAATCAACCCAAACAATTCTTCCAAAGTTACATGCCGACGGAGGCAAATTGATTCTTGAATAATAGAGTCCTCATATTCAACATCATGAGTTCTACTATTCACAACTCGTTCATCGAAATACAACCAAGCCGAAATAAGATTGTCCTCCATAATTACGATATCGCCACCCTTCAGTAATAACAGATTTTCATCAATACACATTTTGAATACAAACGAATATATTACTAAACGATAATTAATTGCATAAAAACCCCTACAACGTTGCAAAAAACTCCCTCTACTTCACCATCTGACCAAAAAGTTAGGCATCCTTGAATATGAATTACCAACTACTTCACCATCTAACCACAACAAACCCCTCTATTTCACCATCTACCCTTCACCGATTTAAATTTGGATTACTTCATTTCAAGATACATTGGAACTTGAGCAATTTTAAAATTTTACTGTAATTTAATATAATTTTTTCAAATAACTTTTTCACAGTATCATGATTTGTAAGAATCTGTTACCCAACAAATTTAATTTTATACTTACCTTGAATCGACGGCAGAATCAAAGAGGAGAGCGACAAGCGAGGACTGTAAAGAGGCACGGGGGAGGGAGGCTGCAGAGAGAGAAGCATAGGATGGCTAAATTGTAGAGATTCATCGTCTACGATATTCACAAGTTTGAAGTGTGATCCCCCCCCACCCACACACACCCACCTACCAACATCATATCGTGCCTAAATTATCAAACAGCGTGTTCTAGGATCGGGTGCTAATTTTTTAAAAATCAACCCAAACAATTCTTCCAACGTTACATGCCGACGAAGGCAAATTGATTCTTGAATAATAGAATCCTCATATTCAACATCATGAGTTCTACTATTCACAACCCGTTCACCGAAATACAACCAAGCCGAAATAAGATCGCCTTCCATAATTACGATATCGCCATCCTTCAGTAATAACAGATTTTCATCAATACACATTTTGAATGCAAACGGATATATTATTAAACGATAATTAATTGCATAAAAACCCTACAACGTTGCAAAAAACTCCCTCTACTTCACCATCTAACCAAAAAGTTATGCATCCTTGAATATGAATTACCAACTACTTCACCATCTAACCACAACAAACTCCTATGTTTCACCATCTACCCTTCACCGATTTAAATTTGGATTACTTCATTTCTAGATACATTAACTTGAGCAATTTTAAAATTTTACTGTAATTTAATATAATTTTTTCAAATAACTTTTTCACGGTATCATGATTTGTAAAAATCTGTTACCCAACAAATTTAATTTTATACGTATCTTGAATCGACGGCAGAATCAAAGATGAGAGCGACGAGCGAGGGCTGTAAAGAGACGGGGGAAAGAGGCTGCAGAGAGAGAAGCATAGGGTGGCTACGGAGGGGGAGTCCCGGCGAGGGAATCTGCGGTGAGGGGATCTGCGGGCAAGACGAGGTCGCCGGAGGAGGGAAGGTGAGAGGTCAGAGGAAGGGGAGGCGGGTATGGAGGGGGCTCACTTCTTTATATTCGGAAAGAATAAGCTTCGATCAGGGCTTCGATCAAATATAAAGAAGTGGGCCCAAATGAAAACGCTAATGTCAGAAGCGTTTTTCTCTAAATAAAACGCTACTGACATTAATATTTTTATTTGCTTTAATTTACCCCAACCCGAGACACTCCTTCCAGCCCAACCCGAAGCATCTAGATATGTCTGTTTGAAAACGCTACTGACAGTAGCGTTTTCGTTAGCGTTTTCCTTCCCCATCCAACTGCCGCGCGAGGCCTATTTCTACGTGGCAGTACGGAGGTCTATTTTGGGAAATAGTTTTTGTCCGGTATTAGTTTGGGAAATATTTTACTGTATAGTTTTATTTTGGTAAAAAAATCCTCTTTTTCTACACATACGTTCCTTATAAGCTAGATCTCACTAGTTGTGGACTGCGGCCCCACATTTAAGTCTGGAGAAGGGGAATTGTCCTCTCGACGCTCCCTCATCATTTCCCGAGGGCGGGGGATTTCTTCCCTTCCGCTTTTCGTTCAGACACTCCTCCCCATCGATGGTTGTTCTCTTAATTCGTTTACTCCCTTCTCAAACTCTGGAGGCAGGATTGCGTGTGGTGGCGATGCGTTGTTTGGTTGGTTTTTCTTGCTGGTGAGTGTCCATGACGGAACCCCTCTGAACCGACCCTCCATGTGGTAAGAGTCTATTTCCTAGGGAGCCTAACCCCTACAACTTAACATTTTCTCCAAGGGATATGGCTGAGATGGGTCGATCCTCGGGAGGTTCTGTCTGGGCCCTAATATATTTGTTGATCCGAGCGGCGTACTATTGCCTCTAGGGTAATAGCAAGCCTGTCGAACCACGTCCGGAGGGTGCTAGAGGAGATGTTTTCTAACCAGTGGAGCTCGATTGTCCCCGTTGCCCTAACAGTGGAGAGGAACCCCGACTCTTGGTTCACACTAGAGTTTCAGTGTCTTTGAGACCGGTTTTCGTTTGCACTATGCACCACGGGGCTGCTCGGACTAAAAGCGCCATGATGTTACCCAATAGTGGAGAGGAGAAGATAGCTAGGCAGTGTACCAACTCCTGTCAGAGATTTCTCCAGCACCATCCCTCCATCCCTCCGATGCTCAAGTTAGTGTTATAAAGATAGTTGCATGCTTTAGTTGAGAATCTTGACTACTTTGTTGAGAAGTTTGTTGATGGTAGTGAGTCGAGGATCTATAAATAGTTGAGTGTGTAATAAAGAAGATTATGATGATGATGAAAATGGTGTAGTCAAAAATATAATGCCTTTTCTAAAAAAAATCCAGGAGCCCATGTATATGGCCGGCCCATTCAAAATGTAGTATGCAAATATAAAATGAAAAAAATAGAAATAAATGTAAAAGAAAGTGCAAAAGGCCAAGTGCAAAGTGTACACGTGTAAGATATAAGAACCCACCAAAATGAAGAAATGAATATTATACTCTCCTCTAAAATTTACTAGGGTTTTGTACCTCCACCTCATCTCACTCGCATCTTTTCCCTCAGCAATCCAAAAAAAAAAGAGCTCTTTTCTTTAAAAAAAAATATATAAATAACACAACATCAAGCTCCAAACTTAAAGAAAATGGATTTTCTTTACTCATCAAATCTAAAGCAGACGAGCTCTCGGGATCAAAGCCCGTAGCTTTCATCCCGAAGAAGCATCTCCAATGAAGAACCACATTGAAAGCCATCATTTTTCACCATCAAACTATCCAAAGGCAGGGACTTTGGGGTGAAGGCTTATGGTTTTCGTTCCATAGAACTTCATCATCATCGGATCTCTCATAAGATCCATGGAAATATGGACTGCGACCCATGTTCCCTCTCGGATACCCCCTCCAAAGAGGAATATCCGTCTTCAGATACCCCCCAATAGATACTAATATCCCCAAAAGGGATATCCACATTCGGATACCCCCTAAGGGGTATCCGGCATCGCAAACCCCTCCAAAAGGGTATCCTCCATCGGATACCCCTTGAGGGATAACACTTCCTACCTAAGGAAGAATGATGGATAGTTCTCAAATATCTATCCGACCTACCGAAAACTCAAAGCAGGCTTAAAAGGGTTTTCTTCAATGTTTGTCATGCATGAAAAACAACAAATCCGGTTCGCGTCCCAACCAAAGCAAACACAATTCCACAAATACACACATTATAGAGTGAGTTCGCATGATATGCATGACTCGTTAATCAGATGTGCTCTTGTGTTAAAAGGTAATTAACAGCAATTTTATCCGCGGCTACTGAAAATTAGAACTCCACAATCAATAAACCCATGCCTGTAATAGGCAGGAGAAATCTGTACAAGCCAAAAGTACTCACATATCCATTAACCGTTTACGACGAAAAACACCCTGCAGAAGATAATGAAATGAACCCCCTCTTTTAACAAATGCTCTTTTAGTCATCTTCTTCATCTTCTATTGAATCCCTTCAATGCAATTTCTCTCCCCTTTTTTCCATTTTCTTGCAATTGTTTTCAAATTCTTGATTGAATTCTTGAAATCAAGTCCGGTCCAGCATATAGGGTTCCCAACAAATACCACCATATTGATAAGAGAGAATTGTATGTTTCCCTCATTTTTATTTTTCCCTTCCTGTCAAAACTAATTTTGTTTTGATTCTAGTTGTTCATTATAGTAGTTATTTAAATTTTATATATTTAATATTGAATTAGATTAATCGTTGCTATTTTAATATCAAAGGATGGGATAAGAATTACCTGCTTAAACATGGACACACCTTGCCTACCACCACAAATATACGTATGTGTGTCTGTTTGTGGGTCACCACGTGTGGTTACAATATCTCATATGTAGTGAATGACTGGGTTGATAAATATGAAGAATCAGAAACTTGAATATCTCATATTGCTGATAAACATGAAGATTAAACTTGGAAGCAACAGTGCTAAACAAAAGCACACGCCTACTAAACACATAAGAATAAATTAAAGCAAGCAAATTAGAGAAAGGAATCAATAACTTCCTAGCACATAAGAATAAATTAAAGCAAGAAAATTAAAGAGAGGAATCAATAACTTGTAAGCCCCACAAGGATCGCTTAAACGAGTAATTACCATCATTTGAAGATCAAATAGTACTGACGAACAAATACTAAAAGAATAGGACCCCCTAAACAGCTCCACATTCTAATATTATGCATGGAAACTAGAGAAAAACCGAGAAGCAAGCATTTATTTTGTTGAGAGAATTTGAGAACGAAAGGAAACCAAATAAACAGTAGCATCGACAATATGGTAAGCATTCATAGATACTACATTACATACAGTGTAAATAAATCAAAACTGAAGAGGTAGCTTAGTAGATATATAAAATAATCGTCTGCACAAGCGATAGATGCACTAGAATCTCAAATGGCCTTTAGTTGCCAAAATAAATAGTCATTGATAAAACAAAGTCTCATCACTACAGCAGTGCTTTAGCTGTGCTCATCAAAGTCTCCGTGATCCCTGTACTTGCACCGGAGTCTCTCTTCAAGATGGCACTGTAAACAAAAATAAAGGACAATTAGAAAATTAAAAGGAACCAAAACTAAGTGAAAAATTCCCAAGCAAATCAAGTCACCGATCTAATTGTACGGTGATATAATGAATTAGAGTGCATTGGGACACGTACATTAGTACAGCATCAAAAGAGTATCACAATGCCCCAAAAAAGGAGCAGCAGCTTCAGAACCCAAAATATTTATTTTCAAAATTGAGATGAGCATTAACCCGAATTTCCATGAATTTATTGTATAGCAAACAAAACCATTGGGATTTCAAATTTTTCTGCTACTCCTTGAGGTTTCTAAACATCATGATGATATATGACAAAAATATTTCCTAAACTAACTTTTCACTAAAAGCTATTTAGCTAACAAAAATGACTCGAAACAAGACATAAAACAACAAATTGTTTCAGTAATGGTTTACTAAACTACGAGTTCCTGCTACACCCAATTTATGTCTTGTTACTAAACTAACATTGAATATATATATTCACTAAATTACCTTTTACTTTTAGCACTATGCTGGTGCTACCCTGAACTGATAGCAAATTAGTAATAATAGCATTTACGAGTTTAAAAAACAACCTAGTTTTCTCTTTGGTTTAAAATCTAATTTCTCCCTTATCCAAAGACTGTAACATATTATCAGCATGCATATAGTGCAAAGTTCGTGCTCACAGACACGGGACAAAACAGTAAAAAACAAAAGAAATATTTAATAGTTTAATTCCTAGAAATATTATTATGCTACTTTCTTAAAGAAATGGAATGTTTTAATTAAGATGATGATTGCAGTCCATAATTAAAAGGGTAAGATAAATTGAATTATAAAATGAAGGTTACCAATCCGACAATACATCAAAAGTGAGAAAATTAAACAACAGGTATTATTCATATGAAGAGTAAATGCTACAGGAGCAGTCCTTGTTTCCTCTATTTCATTTCAATCATAATCCTAAGAAAAAATTTAATATGATAAAATCTTCTATCTCTGCAAATAACTTCCTCCTACAACCCCCCCCCCCCCCCCAACACACACACACACTCCCAAAAAAATAACTAAAAAATAAACAGTCCACATAATTGTTTTGCCCTCAGATCTCATAGCTTTGGATATTCATCGACAGCTCATTCGATAGTTAATAATCTTGAGCACATAACATGCATAACAAGAAGATGAAGCAGCAGCAAAAGAAGAAGAGAGAAGAGAGTGTGATTGTGTGTGTGTGTGTGTGAGAGAGAGAGAGAGAAAGAGAGCTGAGATACAAAGAGATTAGTTTTAGCATCTCTAAGGCTCAAAGAGAATAAACATGCAGCCGCTCCAAAATTGAGTTTTCCATCATTGGGCATCATACAAAGCTAAACAATTATAAAATGAAACTTAAGCAACTAAAGCAACTAATACTCATCGATTTTGTAATATATTGCCCTCGTATCATCACTTCATACATTCATTCAAAGCCATTGGGATGTATGACTGAATATAGCGCGAACTTCCTACTCAGACACAGGAGTAACCAGTATAATAAACAAAGAATGTAAAAATCAACACAAGGACTTACTATATGTTGAAGTGTCAATTTGCTCAGGTAACTCCTTTATATCAACCTCAAACCTTTCTTGAACCTACATATAGTGCAAATTTAAGGATCACAACCACAGCTGAGAAGGCAACAACTCCAAAACAAAAAGAAAACTACAAAAATATATAACCTGATTAAGAACATCTGAATCAGAAGCAGATGACACAAACGTAATGGCCAGCCCTTTGGTTCCAAAACGACCAGCACGCCCAACCTGTTAAATTAGAAAGTCGGGAGACTCAGGACCTGCTCCACCGCACAAATAAAGGCACAAAAAGGTAGCATGCTTGATGCGATTGAATTATGAGCGTACCCTGTGCAAGTAGGTGTCTGCAGAATCAGGCATGTCATAATTAATGACAATGTTAACACGCTCGATGTCAATTCCACGACCAACCAAATCAGTGGCCACAAGAATCCTTTTGTGTCCTTCCTTGAAATTTTTGTACTTTGTCAACCTGAAAGACTACATTTGCTTAACAAGGCTACTGCTAAACCAGAAAAATAATGAATAAACACAAGAGAAACAAACGCTTGATATACAGATACAAGTCAACGCAAGGACGCAACAAATATAGCTTGGTTGGAGACATGACCAGATACACAGCAAAGAGAGATTACCAATGCAATGTTTCAATGCAACCACGTATTGGTTAAGTTCTAGGAGAAAAGGGGGGAGACCACACCAAGGGGAGGAGGGGGGAGGGGAAGCAAGTCACTTGATTTTTTGTAAAGAGTGAAGAGAACAAAAATCAAACAAATGCAAGTCAACGCAAGGACACAACAAATATAGGTGGGTTGGAAATGCATGACCAGATACAGCACAGAGATATTACCAAATGCAATGTTTCAATGCAATCACGTCTTGGTTAAGTTCTAGGAGAAAAAACGGAGAGACCTCGGGGACACCGGGGGGGGGGGGGGGGCAGCCGGGGGGTGCATGGGGGAAGCCGCAATTGATTCCCCCCATTCTATTATAACCTATTCTCCATATTTCTAGGGCTCTAAATCAAGGTTCGAGAACTCGGTTTTGGTATCGGTTTCGAACTCCTTACATTTATTAAGTTTCGGTAGGTTTCGGTTAGTTTCGGTCTGAGTTTCGGTTTATACACGTATAGATGTAGGCTACGAAATTTTAATGAGCATTTATCAATGTAAATTTTCATTCAGAAAGACACCATGTAAGCAAGCATTAAATTAAGGATTAAATGTAAGTTGTAAAAAGGAAAAATAAACTTTTTGAAGTTGGAAAGAGTGGGATAGACATCATAAGCTATTAAAATACGTGATTAACATACTTATCTAAGCAATATTTATTAATTGATCCAAACAAAAGTGTGCCAACTAAAGATATCTATTGAAAAAAAAGACGGCTATAAAATATATTTCCAAGGTATAGCATCAGCTTTTGTCAAAGTGCAGCTGTGTATTTTCAGAAGACAACTTTTTAACAGATGCCTTTTTCAAAGAAAAAAGAATCCTGCTCTTCCTCTATTCTCTCTATTCTTTTCCAATTGCCTTCACCTATGGAGTTCAAAAACTTAAGATTTCTACATCGTTGGAGCTCAAAATACTCTAGATCCCTCGTCAAAAACCAAGATCCGGCATCTCTTCTTCGAAAACCCACAACAACAATTAGGAAAAAGGTTCGTAAACCCTTCTTTTACGCTGTTTTGACCGAAACGAAATTTCATGCCCTGTTTTGTACCAGCTTACACTGTGTTTCGGCCGAAACCTCATACCTTGCTCTAAATAACTACTACAATGACATTAGCTTAAGAATTTTAACTTCATCGAGAAACCATAGACACTAATCCTACATCTTCTCAAAGCTCTCCCTCTCCCTCACCTCCTTTCTTTTTGCACCATTCCCAGCCGCCGATGCTGGCCTTCCGGACGACCCATGATCCAATTTTATAGGAAACACATCCAGCACAAAAGATAATGTACATAGTTTGAATATTTATTTCTTTACTATTTTCATATCAAGTTATAATCCTTATTCTTGGTCTCTTTTACTTCTGACTTCAAATCTTCTTATGAAACAATTAGACTAGATAAGAGTTATTTGGTTTCAACCGCTTATTTGTAAAACATATTTTCTTTCCTATTACATTAAGGTACCATTTGAATATATAGAATATTTTTAGTTAATTGTTTAAATAAGATGATAATTAAATTAAAAAAATAGATAGAGATTGCAATTAAATAGAATATTTTTAGTTAATTGTTTAAATATACGCTACACTCAGATGGGCCCCTTTTAGGTGACTATTGTGTCAGACAATATACAACTTTGTCACCTTGCGTCCTTGACCACATCTCTTGCTTTTAAAGCTTAACCACCATCTAATAACACTCAAATACCATGCTGTTTCATGGGAAATGACAATTAATATGAATTTATGTTCTACAGATGGATTTATTCAAAAAGTGTACCAATAACTAATATATACACACAGCAAAGGTATATACTTTGCACCATATACTTCTATACTTCTAACAGATACTAATATGTTAAATTCTACATGAATTGAATGTGAATATAGATTCAAATCGAGATGCAGATGTAAATGGCTACTAACTTAAATTCAATTTGTTCCATGGGTAAAAAAATTATGAAAAATATAGCATTCAAGATGACAAAAGAAGCAATCAAGTTTATGATAGCAGAGGACACAACCTAAGACCAAGTGACCAACCTTTCCTCCTGAGACATTCCAGAGTGTATGCAGATGGAAGGAAAATTGCACTCAACTAGTAATTTGTTCAGCTCTGCAGCTCTGCTGACACTCTTGACAAATATCACGACTTGGTTAAAGTCCAAAGCATCCAAAAGGTCGTTCAGCTTGCGGTTTTTCTCCAGCTCACTGAGTTTGATGTAGTGCTGCCAAATCAACAGAAGCATGTCATGAAAAATTTACAAAATCAATATTAAAACATAACATCTAATAGCAAATACCTGTACTAAACCATGCAGGGTGAGCTTTGCCTCATCGTCCACATATATTTCCATTGGCTGTAAGGAACAAACGTAAGATTAAAGATTATTAGACCTTTGTGCTGGCTAACGGAATCCAGTACCAAAAGAATGATGCACAATCCAACTCTTGAAACCAGGTTCCCAAATGCAACTGATCTGAAAGTACTAGCCTCCTTAGAAGTTAAAACACCCAGATATTTAACCATGCTGAATTAAACCTCAACAGGGAATAATTAATGTGCAGCTGCCAGTGCATTCCCGATAAAATCCATCTGCCTCGAGTTCTCCAAAATACAAATGAAAGTCAACATTGCAAAGGCAATTGCAACTATCTACTTCACCCAGAAGAAGGCAATGAAGATTGCCACATATGCAAATGTTACATGGGAAAAACAGATCACGCACCCAAACTAAACATGTACAGATGACTCCTCACTTAAAAAAACAGAACTAGACTTTGATGACATACCCTAAATTAATATTTTTCCATACCCCAACATAAGAAGAAAAAATGGAAAGAAAAAAAAAACCAACTATAAACCTAACTGGAACAGCCACTGCCTGGTAGCTAACAAAGTTAAAAAGGACTTTCCCAATTTTTTGTTGGTGGTACTTAAAGGATGACATCTAAGCTGGCCATAGAACATTACATCTTGCATAAACCGCTTGCAAACAGGACGGATCTCCTTGCTGAGAGTAGCTGAAAACATCATCACTTGCTTGTCATGAGGGGTCATCTTGAAGATCTCCTGCACATCCCTCCGCATGTCTACATAGCATAGAAACCATGACATTAAATAACAGAAAGGAACTTTATATATCCACATTAAGGGAGATTATTTGCACGAAAAATAAAATACCAAGCGATTCCAGCATCTTGTCACATTCATCGAGAATAAAGTGTTTCACATTTTTCAAAGAGAGGTCTTTATCTCTGGCTAATGCCAGAATCCTCCCTGGAGTCCCAACAACAATATGAGGACACTCATTTTTCAGTATATCCTTATGTTTTGAGATATGAACACCTCCATAAAACACCGCAATCTTAACATCTGGCAAGTAAGTGCTGAATCGCTCATACTCATGGCATATCTGCAAGTAACAGATAATAATGATCAGGAATGACTATCTGAAAGATCCACACACACACACACACAAGGGGAGAGAGGGGGGTATTGAAGAGGTTGATAGCTCAAAGGCAGACCTGGTATGCCAACTCTCTTGTGTGGCATAAGACAAGTGCAGCAACTTGGCCAGTAATAGGGTCTATCTGCTGAAGACTTGAGAGAACAAAGACGGCAGTCTTCCCCATACCAGACTTTGCTTGGCAGATGACATCCATTCCCAAGATGGCTTGGGGTATGCACTCATGTTGTACTGGTGGAGAACCAAAGAAAATTGGAGCGTGGTACCCACAGTAAGTAAAAAGTATCCTTCTGGATCCTTTTAAGGGAAAGTTTTACCAAATTGTCCTCCAAAATAAGAAATGTTGAAGAAATTGTTACCTGAAATATTATCCAAGAAAATTGTGAATTATTAAACAAGGGAATATTTTGTACACGATATGGTAAGAATAAGGCTGCAAAAAGCTGGAGGCCACATTAACTATAGTAACAAGAATCATTCTTCCATATATTTTCTAAAAGATGCTCACGCGCTATACTTATCCTCCTTATTAACAAGCTTAAACAAACATGAAATTTCAGAAGATCAAAGTGTAGAGGAAATATGTAATAGTAACAGGAAGAGAAAGGTAAGTGGAGTCAAAAAGAGCATACTATGATTACAAAGAAAACATATTTCGAAGAATGGGCATGCAATAAAATTGTGAACATCTCCAAATAAACAATTACGCTCCAAAATGCATTTAAACAATTTCAAACAAATCAAACTACTCAATTTTAAGTCTGCATTAAGGAAGTGCATGACTTCCTCTTGAATTTCCAAAAAACGAAAGCAGAATAACAAGGTTTATTGCCTGTATAATATGCAGTGATAAAAAATGAAGATACAAGAACAGCCTTTAGATCTGGCCAGGAAGAAAATTCTGATAGCCCATTGTGAAAGTTATAACCATGCATTATAGAAACATAATTACATATGATTGTCTTTCAAACATGCATTGAGATAAATATGATAAATTTGGTTCAACAGAAATTAATGAGTCAAGCATATTAAAAGAAACCACAAGGTTCAGTCAATAATGAAAAACAAGACCATAATAGAAAGAACCAAACATATGGATCGGAAAAAAGATTGAAAGATAATAACATACAAACTATATCAATATTATATCACTGTGTAATATTTGGACTTAAAGTTGCTGTAAGCACAACCCTTGAACTGACTCAACAGTCTGGTCTATCCTAAGTTCTCAAAAAGAAACAATGATTAGCTTCCCGATTAATTAGTAAGTGATTTAACCAGCTGAACACAAAAACTTTAGTTCTAGGCATGACCTTTGAACATATAAGACTAAAATATTAACAGCAAGGAGTAGCAAGAACATGACAACCAGACTATGAGCTTACATGCTTGTTCTGCCAATCCGGGGACAGTATAATTAGTCGAGAACAATAACACCACCACATAATTTAGCTTCACAGTTGATATTTTGGTATGATCACATGATTAAAACCAACAGCATCTATAACTAAAAAAAGAATTAAATTAAGAAAGTGCTTGCCTTCAGAGGGATGTTCAAATCCCGAATCCACAATAGCACGAAGAAGCTCTGGTTTCAACAGGAAATCCCTGAACCCAGAGCTGTGAATTCCAACATAGCCCCTGCAACATTCAATCATTTAATTGTTAGTGAGATCTACAGCTACATATGAACTTGCCGAACCTGAGCAAAAACAAATAATACTATCTCTCAACTGATGGCAAAATTGCATCTTTCTAGTAATTTGTATAAAGTATTTATTTTTTTAATGGCAAAAGTGTCTGATTTATTGAGTTTTTTAAGTTTTTAAAAATAAAATCAAACAGATCTGATGAATATATAAAGTCTTTAGAATTAAAAAGACCAACTACAAATCATCAGTCTAAATAAGACCATCACAAACCAATCCAAAATATAAAACAGAAGATAAAATTTGAAAATTCGATGATAAACAAACCAAAATCTTACTTCTTTGCCGCTTCACCAGAAGCCTTGGCCCCAACTGAATCAAGGGCCTTCTCTTCATCCTCCTCGTAATCAAGAAGCTCCTCTTCATAAGCATCGTTGTCCCTCGCTTCTCCCATTCTAATCACCCATAAACTTCATGGTTTACTCACAGATCTAACAAAATTCACAACAAAATTTTAAAGAGATCAAGAAACGCTCACCTTTAAGTCCGAAGACTGAAGATTAGGGTTTCGAGTTGGGTTCCGAGGCTTCTGCAAAGAAAAATTAGAGGTAAAACGTAGGTATTCTAGGGTTTAAGCGGCCAAATGTGGAGGATTTGAGACGAGAAGAAAGAACCTAGGGTTTATATAGAGCCAAAAAAAATCGGCTAGGGTTTCGAGAGGCGATTGAAGATAATGAATGGGGCTAAAGTGAAATTTATATAAACGATGTCGTTTTTTATCGATGAGGGTTTGATTGGATACGGATCCACCGTTAAACTGGGTTGGTTGCCGATATTAGTCCTTGGATTGAGAGTGCACTTCCTTTGTCTTTGAAATTTGATGTAGGGGTTTTGCGTCATTTACAGACTTGCCGGGCTCCAATAACATTTCTAGGGCTCAATGCATGATTGGAAAAAGATGGAGCTTTGCGACAGAGAAAAGGGGAAACAGAAAAAGGCTGTGATAAAAGTTTAGTTAGACTATTATTTTGCATTTCCAATACATGTTTACATTGTAAATTGAAAATGAGTGATATTTAAAATATATATATATATATATATATATATGTGTGTGTGTGTTTTGAGGAAATAAATAAATTGTAACATTACACATTTTTTTCTCAAATAATAGTTGTTAAATATATATATATATATATATATATATATATATATATATATATATGAGATTAATGGAGGAAAGAGGCCATAGGAGGAACCCTCCTATGGCGTGGAAAAAATACAATCTCCATCATTTTTTCCGACGATCGGCACCCATCATCATCATCGTTATCATCTAAGATGTGCGTACACCAAATTTCATGTGATTCCACAACTTTTTCACCGTTGATTTAGTGGGTTCAAAATTAACGGTTTACCGACAATAGAACTTTTTACATTGCTAAATCAACGGTGAAAAAGTTGTAGAATCACATGAAATTTGGTGTACCCACGTCTTAGATGATAACGATGAAGATGATGGGGGCCGATCGTCGAAAAAATTGGCGGAGGTTGTATTTTTTCCACGCCATAGGAGGAAATTTCCTCCTATGGCCTCTTTTCTCCAGTATTCTCTCTTTCTCTCTCTCTCTCTATATATATATATGACAAATCAAAATGTGATATTGTTGGAGATAGTGCCATCAAAGTCAATTATTGGATCGCAGGTAAGTGATTGTAATGATTGAGGCAGGACCTATACCGATATGACAGTCTTGCTCGAGATGATAATATGCTATCTGGTTTGTCTTTATCATGGTTTACATGCTTTAGTTCGCTATTGCATGTTGATAGAGCCCATAAGATTCTTGCTTGACTGCCAGCAGTTTGATGGCGATCATATACGTGGGGGCCGGAGTCTATAAGCACATCCTTAAAGTGTCCTTAGTCGTGGGAGTTTCGAGACAGGGCATCGATACTCCAGAGTAGACTAGTGTATACAGTCGAGACCCTGACGAGGGGCGGTGGCCGGTCTCACAAGCCATTGGTGTTAGTAGGTTCACCTAAGATGTATACAGGTGCTCATTGGGTTATGAGTACACCGGACAGGACTCGCCGGGAACCTGCTAGTTGGTATTATACCTAGCGTCAGATAGCAGTTCCCTGGTGATATGTGTATAGGTTAGTTCATCGACCTGAGGTCGTCATTTGTCTCGTGTGAGTTCCCACTGTGTTTTGATTTCTACCCTACCACGGCTCAAAGGAGTTGTGCAAACAGGTCTTTTTTGGGTACAGTCCCGAGCCATATGGAGGCAAGTGAGCGGATCGGCGGGGATTCGTCTCTCCCGGTATTGGGGGTGAGATCGCGCTGTGTCTAGGAGAGCCATTACACACAGCCCTCGGCCGAGGCAGGAGATTTACTGGTAGGTACTCCAGTAGTATCTCATGGTGTTTTGGGCTACTCTCTGACACGACTTATACCGCTATTGGGGGTCTGACGTTACCAGCCCCTAGGCCGATATGCGATACTCATAGACGAACGGACCGGACAGTATGTATATTGTCACTGTCAGGCTCAGTAGGGTTTCTGGATGAGTTCGCTCGTCAGCTTCCCTTCCAATCAATACATAGGCAACCGTTACGTACAGCTAGTACCTCTGACGTGCTAGTGGTTATACCCAGCGCCAGTGTGTTGATGAGTCATTAAAGTCCCCCATAGACAGTTTCCTAAGTTCGGGCGAAACGTTGTAGAGGCCGTATGGTTTTATGGCAGGGTTCGGAAAATGCATGTGCGTTTACGCACGTGTCATTTTTCGGGCAGATAATACTGGTGGGCTTTGGTTTAAGCCGGATCCGAGTATTATACTGTGTAGATATAATATCTTTGTCTCAGTTGCATTTGTATTCGGTCGTAATACAAATGCGGGTATGTTTATACTGATACGGGGTTATCCTGAAATTCGTTTCGGGATCGCTTTTGGAAGTTGTCAGTTTCCAGTTTTCTATCACCCGTCTTTATCATTAGGTTAAAGACGGATTTATCTTTTCTTGATGAGTGTGGAAGGTTCTAGAAGCTTCTAGATGATGACTAGGATGATGAGGTGGCTAGTGACTCATTTGTTCATTAATTGTGCTTTTAATGGATGATGACTAGATTAAATTAGTCACCATTTGCATTAATGTGGTTTTGTTTGCATAAAGGATATTTGCTTAAGATCTTTTGCTTATGGTCACCATTTTCCTTCCTGCACTCACCCCCCACCTCCTTATAGTGGCCGGCCATTCTCTTGTGAGAATAGGGGTTGTTCATTTGATAAAAAAGATTATGGTTCATAGAAATTAATCTACTCATTTTCCATTTACCCGATCCAAAAGGCAACTTCATTAACCGTTCGTCCATGGCTTTGGACGAAGTGAGACAAAGTGTTCTACTCATTCTCTACATCAATCTTGGTCATCTCTTTTAGCAAACTTGATGATCGAGTTGCCTCGGTTCAGAGGCGGGAGCCCGTTTAAAGATCCGTCGACGTGGTGCCACCTGGACGAAAAGACTGGAGATCGAGGAGATTGGAGCAGCCGTAACAAAGCGTGGGATGATGGTTGAAGACCGAAGGACTCGGATCGTTCGGTATAACATTTCTACCCACTTTGTAGTTTATTAGTTTAGCTTTAATGGCAGATCCGGATTATAGTACGCGATAGCGCCAGTTGTAAAAGTTTTTGTTCCGCATTTGGCGTCTGTTAGACGGCCGGGCCGCTACCGTGGACTTACAGTGGTATCAGAGCCTAACCATTAAGCTTTACTAACTTGTGCTAACGCGTTTAAAATATCGATCGAACGAATTTTCGAAAATTACAATTTTTCTGTTCAATGTTTCTGTCGATTTTTAAAAGGGTCTAAAAATTATTTTGCATATCACAGTTGAGCAGGGTTTTTGAAGAATTACTGTTGGGGTAAAAACTTACATCCCGGTTGACCAAGTCAAAATCAAAGTCAACCCCAAGCCAAGTAGGCCCAAGCCCAGATCCAGTGGGCCCATGCCCGGGTCGAGCCAGAACATGAAGCGGCCGGCCTCCCCCCATGCCAAGATAAAAATTTTGTAATAAATAATTTTGTTGCATTTCTTTTATTTTATTTTATGGATAAATGTAAGAAAAATAGGCATAAAGCCAAATTTTTGTAAAGCCCATGGCTTATGCAAAAAAAGAAATGGCACATGAGCCATGGGATAGGCAAAATGCCATTTTGTGAAGCCCAAGGGGCTATGTGTAAAGTGTATAGCCTATAAAGACAAAGATAATGAAATATCCCAACAACTTTTTCTCTCTCTAAAAATTTTCCAGATCTGAGATCTTTTCTCCTCCTTCAAGATTCCAAAACCTTCTTCTTTCTCTTGAATTAAATCAAGAGTTTTACTCTTCTTTTTATAAAACAAAATAGTTTTTCAGCACAAAACCCATAAAAGGGAACTCAGATCTTCCATTAGATCTCAAAAAGAAGAGATTTTTAAAAATCCCATATCTCTTGATTTTCAAGATCCAGCTAACAGAGGAGGAAGAAGAAGAACATCTTTCACTAACGCCCCCCCAAACAAACACACTCAGGAGTCCAACTCCTTTCTGATTTCTCTTCCGAGAAATTTTTTTAGGCTAAAAGCCTCTTTTCTTCGTCGGCGCTCAAGCGCAGAGCGCCCGCGTGCCAACACATGGCGCGCTTGCGCTCCAGCGCAGAGCGCCCACGTGCCGACACATGGCGTGCTTGCGCTCAAGCGCAAGCGCTCGAGCGCAAGTCGCCCCCGTGTCGCCACGTGGCGCTCTTGCTCTCAGCGCAAGCGCTCGAGCGCAAGTCACCCCGGTGCCGACATGTGGTTTGCTTGCGCTCCAGTGCAAGCGCTCCAGCGCAAGTCGTCCCCGTGCCGACACGTGGCGCTCTTGCGCTCCAGCGCAAGTCGCCCACGTGCCGACACGTGGCGCGCTTGCGCCCAAGCGCTCAGCGTCCGAGCGCAAAGCGCCCACGTGCCGACACGTGGCGCGTTGCACTCCAGCACTCTGCGCTCGAGCGCAAAGCGCCCATGTGCCGACACGTGGCGCGCTTGTGCTCAAGCGCCTAGGTGCTGGCCCCATGCATCCTTTGGATATCTTTTCCCCTTTTTTTATATATACATGTATATATATGCATATGTATACATATGTACACATACACATACCCCACGACACTGTCCCTGTTAGAAAAAAATTTCTAACGGGACGCTGCCCCGCATCCCGTAAGGGGGCTGCTAGCCCCCTTGACCCCCAGCCCGCTATCCGGGTAGCGGGACCCCCGTAAAAACTCTGCGTGGCTCCTGATATATTTAAACCCCCCTCCAAAACACAACACACGTACACTGCACATTGAGTTCACATGGCCAGTTTAACCCGTCAATCGGAGGTTCCCTCGCCTCAAAGGCGGGGGGTAATTAACGGCAGCTTAGTCCGCGACTGCCGGAGATTCGGATCCCCACAATCATTAAACCCCAGCCTGCCCTAGGCAGGAGGAATCTGTAGTACGCTTAACAAGCACGCGCGTATTCCCATCTCAATGGGGTGACGAAAAACACCCTACAGATTATGGCACGCCCGGTGGGACCAATCTCTCCTCCCATATTTCGGGTTAAACGTTCATGCGAACTCAATCAATATACATATCGATTGCCTATACTGAAATGATGTTCTTTTTTTCGTGCAGCAATCAACCTTCGACGACAATGTCTCCCCAGACGAATTCAGCTTCCAACGTGACCCCGATTCCGTACGTGGTCAAGATCAACGCTCGTGTGGTTCTCCCCGCAAGCCTCAGTCGACAGTGGGAGGAACCGCCCCGCCAGTTTGGCTCCGTCGTCATCTACCCTGCCGAAAGCGCTCATCTGGCGGAAATCCCGGCGGAACAGGTGGCCAAGCCGGTCCCAAGGGGCAAGAGGCCGAATGTTGTGATTGCTAAGGCACCACAACTGAAACTTAAGATGGTGTCTGAACGACTCCCTGGTGCTCCAGCTGGGGGCAAGACTTTCGGTGCGAAGGGCAACATCAAACGTCGCGGACGAGCTCAGGCAGTGACTCCAACAAATGCACAATCGAGCGTATCTCCAAGGCCCTCCATCGCCCGATCTGCGGCGTCTTCCCAAAGAGCTGAAGTCTGCCAGGTGCTTAGAACAGAAAAGTTAAGGCAGAAGCGGCTCAGGTATCGAGCCAACAAGAGGGCCAAGGCTTCGGCCAAATGGAATCATGCGAAGTTCCAAGTGCAGGGTTGCCCCGCGACGACGGCTGAGTCGGACGTAAGAATCGGCAATTCTTTCGAGCCTCTAAAGTGGGTTCAGAAAAATGCCATGACCGCCAGAATCAAGAAGACATCGGTCCGAACAGTGCCACAAAGAGACGTGTCCCGGCCCCAACAGAAGAAGTATGACACTGTCTCTTCAAGAGTCTATCAAGCACTCTGTGCCGCACGAAAGCAGCGAGGCAAATCCAGAAAAGAAGCGCTAGCACCATTCAAGAACCTGGTTAGGCCAGCCGCCTTCAATCGACTACCAGCTACCGAAGCAAGGGGGTCAAGACAGCGATCCGTGAAATCAGCTGCCAATGATAGAAAGACGGACGGATATATCATCCATACGGTCTATATGGCAGGCGGGCGCCCCAGCGACAACCTTCGCAGCAAAAGCAAGGATGGGGCCACCACATCCCAAGCCCAATCTAGCATGAATGTGGTTGCCGCCGCCCAAGAACAGCCGCCCCCGCTGGATGAAGAAAACCCTCTCGATGAGGATGATAGGCAGAAAGACCCCTCGGTCCATACAGAGTCAAGCTCGGACAGCGAGGAAGAGCCGACTTTCCGCCCCAGGACTGCGGAGCAAGAGCTGCTTCAAGAGCTTCGAAAATAGCTCAGGAGCAAAGATAAAGAGATGGCCAAGCTCTATTCGAAGATTGACGACTTAACGAACGTGGTGATGCAGCTTACGGCTCAAATTGCTCGAGCGCCTCCCAATCAAGCACAAGCCGCTACTAATCAGCCAGGTGATGACAATCCGAGGCAGCCAATGCCTGTTCCTTCGGGTCCAAGACTGGTCGAGCCACATGAAAGCCGGCCACACTCCGCTTCTGGGGACGCCTTGGCCCCAGATAGCACTTTCCCGCTAACACAGGATCAGATAATGGATTTGGTCACCAGCAAGGTTAAAACATTGGTGGCCGAAGCTGAAGCTCAGAAAGAAATCGGCAGTAGTGGGCGGCCATATCCCGCGCAGTATGATCTGATTGAGTTCCCAAGCGGCTACATCATTCCTAAGTTCGGAAGATTTGATGGAACGGGGAATGCAAATCAGCACGTCGCCCACTTCAAAGCATCGTGCGGAAATACAGGGGGCAATGATGCGCTCCTTCTTCGTCAATTTGTCAACAGCCTGACCGGTGTCGCTTTCGACTGGTATGCGAGCATACCAGACGGGTCCGTCATTACCTTTGCCCAAATGGAGTCTCTGTTCCGGCAAAGGTTCATGAGCGTCAGTGATAAAATCTCCATTGCCGACCTTGTGAGGACCAAGCCAGGGAAGAATGAAAGCAACACTGACTTTATCGCCCGATGGCGTAATCTCACGGTCAAGTGCGAACGCCGCTGGAGCAGGACCAGTCCGTCAGCCTTCTTATTGGGAACCTCAGCAATTGGATGGTCCCATTCTTGTGTACAACGGGCCTCAAGACATTTCAGGAGCTAACCAAGAAAGTACAAATGCTGGAACGCTCGAAGCAAGAGTCCCCGCCAGACTCTCAGATAGACAAAACTTGGAAAAGCAAGCGGGACGACAGCCGTAGAAGCGGGAGTTCCAGCAGTACCAATGTTTTCAATGCGTCCAACAATGAAGAAAAGCGAAGGGCGGGCGAATCCAAAACCAACCGATCTCAAAAGCCATTGCTGGGAGGAGATGGGCCTTCCCTAGAGGAGAAGAAGAACAAGGTTTACTCTTTCAGAAGGGACAAGGTCCGTAAGATATTTAAAGATGCCTTGAACAACGGCCTACAATTGCCGGAGTCGAAAAGACCCCAAGAAGCAAAAATGACCGACAATCCCCTGTATTGCCCGTACCACCGAGTAGTGAGCCATGCGATCGAGGATTGCTACATCTTCAAGGACTGGGTCGAGAAACAGTACAAGGCTGGAGAGATCGAGCTGTCCAAAAGCGTGTTGGTGAACAATCAAGTTGCAACCGCCAACTTTATACAGACAGAAGCTGAAGCCTTCTGGGAGCAGACAGCCGAACCCGCTGCCCTGAGAAATGAAACGGACTCATCGCAGCCTCCGTAGAGTACGCACATATCTAATAAGACGAAGAAGATGATAAAGCTACTTCGGAAAGAACCCAGGACGGAATGGGAAGGGCAGAAGAAGCCTACCAGTCCAGCTGCCAATACGGCTCCATCAAGCTCAAAATCCAAGAAGCTCAAGAAGAAGAAAAGTGCAGCTCGACGCGAAAAAGAGTCTGCAGGGAGATCGACCATTCAAAAATATATCGATTCCCTCGAAGAATATGAACAAAAGGAAAGAACATTGATTCAATTGAAGGAGTTCTTCCCTGTACAAGCAGCTGAAATTCTGGAGGAGTTAGAAGAAGACTCCAATGAAGAGATCCCAGTAGTGACCTGCTACGCCATCCATCTTGGCAGCGACTCCGAGGATGAGCTCTGTTTTCCCGAAGAGGACGAGGAGCTCACCACAAAGGCCAATCAAATCCAGCTCAGAAGCGGCAGGGCTCTATGTTCACACCAGAATATTGCATTATTATATTCCCCATTCTTATTCTTTTTATAAATAAACATGTGCTTTTGACGCATGTCTGCTACATGTTACAGGTTACAGGTTCTTGAACAGGAAATAGTGAAAACGATGTAAAGACGATGAAAATATGGACTTTTGACCAACAATTAGGAGGATCTTAGTCAGGCCTAGACGAAGAACGGTTCACAATCAACAAGGCAACGCAAGGTCCAAGAATACAAGGCAAATGGTTAAAAAGCCATTGCAAATTGTTCACTGAAGATCTGGAACCAATGCAGAAGCCCAAATGGAGAAAACAATAAAGAAATAAAAAGCCCAAAAGACACTGAAGCAGCCCAGAAGAAATAATCATCTGAACTTACTAAAGGGCCGCGGAACCGCGGCCCAAGCCCACCATTGCGCGGCCAGAAGAAGACAAAAGGAAGATTTTATTTTACCAAAATTCATTTGAGGATTTGACTAGTTGACCTAGGGCTATTTTTGTAAATTTAGACATGCGGATCAAAATGTAACCTAGGGTTTCTATTTCCTATAAATAGAACTCTAAAGATTGTAATTTCTTATGCCTCCCTTTAATGAATAAAATTTAGAAATCTTTTGTAGGGCATCGGTGTTTCTTCTCCATTCAGAAATTCAGATCTGACAAACCTGAATGGATGATTGGAGGGATGCATCTGTAAGTAATTTAATTTCTTGCCCTAGTGTAGATTTAAATTCCTTGCCCTAGGTAGATTTAATTTCATGCCCCAGGAACTTGTTTAGAGTTAGCTTTGGGGAAGGATTTTGAGAGATGAGATCTCTCATCCCTTTCTTACCCATCAAATATTTACAATAGGACTCCATGCATACATGCACATACCGCTCCCTACGGCACTCTATCCCTCGAGGTAGCGGTGATACCGTAGTATAAAGGCCCGGGTGTGATGTTTTCCATGGAGGTTAGAGTAAGGATCTCTAAAGGAAGGACAAGAACCTAAAGGAAGGAACACCTTCCCGAACGGATCTAATCCCCTTTATTGATAATTACCATAACTCCTCACAGATCTTCATTCGGGTAAAGAAAGCGTTGAGATTTACTAGCATTTCCAAATCATCCCTAAACCTAACCCTAGCAAGAATAGATCTAGATAATTAGTATAGATTAATTAGGTTTTTAGATTTAATAATTAATCCGAACATCCTTCGGAATTAACTCGTAAGCGCGACTAGGAAATTCACAAAATCCCTGTGGACCGACCCGTACTCACCGGCTAGCTGCAAAGCGACGCCGTTCTTGATTACGGTTACAAATATTTTTGATCTATCTTTTAGAAAGCGCAAGCACGCTAAATCATTCAATCACTCTACCGCCAAATCAAGGCAACGCCCCAAAAGGGAAGGAAAAACAAGTCGCTAATGAAGAAGATGGCAGAGAACCGGCTGATGAAAACATAAGTCCTTCCTCGGTGGACTATAATGTCTTGGCACATCTCCGGAAGCTTCCGTCTCTCCTGAGCATCTACGACGCCTTGGTCCTATCTAAAGAGCTTAGAGATGTTCTCATTCACGCTCTACAAAACCCCGAGCGGTATCAGGCTCACTTTGCGGAAATTAATATGAAAGAAGCCCAGCACGCTCTGCATGCCGCCGCAGTCACATTTAAGGATGAAGACTTGCTACTGGGAACAGCTGAGCATAATCGGCCGCTTTACGTGACCGGGTACAGTGACGGAGATCGAATTAATCGCATCTTGATTGATCCAGGGTCCTCAGTGAACATCATGAACTTGCGAACTCTGAAGAGTTTGTCAATGGACGTCCGCCACCTGTCAAGGGAAAGGATTGTCATTCAAGGCTTCAACCAAAATTGCCAGCAAGTTCTGGGGTCTATAGCTTTGCCAATCAAATTCGGGGATCTGCAAACTGAAGCTAAGATATACGTGATCGACACCGACACGTCTTATAAGATTCTCTTGGGGCGGCCGTGGCTCCACGATTACGGCATCATTCCGTCAACTCTCCATCAATGCATGAAGTATACTAAAAATGGCGAAGAAAGACGCATTGACGGAGACATCCAGCCGTTCGGTGTGCATGAAGTCCGATATGAAGATTCTCGGTACTTTATAAACCACCAAAATGCTAAGCCACAACTGACTGAGGATAGACCGGCCCCAAGACTCAAAAGCAAATCTGCGCCGGCTGTCACTTTCAAAAGCAAAAATACCCAAGTGTGCCCGCATTTCGGCAGCGACACTGATGAGTCCGACGCTGGAAGCCCGTCCTTCCGTAAAACTCGCCCTCATTTCGGCAGCGATACAGAAGAATCTGTTACTGAAGGCCCATCTAGCAGCAAAGTCCGCCTTCATCTTGGCAGTGACACTGAAGAGTCAGAAGAAGAGGACCTGCCGTGCAACAGCTGTGCAGATTGGCCCCCCATGCAGCAAGCGAAACTAAGAGAGACCTTCGAAGTCGCAGAAGGGTCCCTGGCCATCACAAGGGTGCCGGAACGGATGTGCAAAGAGCTCGTTTCATTGTCAGTCTCTACCGTGGACCAGCTGAAAACTTTCTACGTGCCCGGGAGGAAAAATGGACAGAAGGGCATCCTGTTTTACAGGTCAAACCCCATTGTGCACCCGGACGATCTTTCTGTCGCGTGCCTTCCCTATGAGAGAGGCATAAGAGCCGTCCTCAATCCCAGATACTATGCGCCCGAAATGCGGGAATACTTTAAGAAGTGTGGATGCCGGTTATATCAAACGGAGTCCGAAGCAAAGTTTTACGAAGGGCTATAGTATCCGCCCCAGGTCCGAGCACTCATCGATGGACGAATTCCAGATAGACGGGGCATAGGCTACATTCAACCTGATTCCAAAGCGTGCTACATGATCCATGTTGGTGAGGCCAGCGGAAGATCAAATGATGACGACGAGATAGCCGAGCCAGAAGAAGCTCCTCAAGAGCTCGAAGATGGCGGACAAGCAACCTTTGACGAGCTAACCGAGATTGACTTAGGAATGCCCGATAATCCAAGGCCGACCTACATCAGCTCGCTCTTGTCAGAGGAAATGAAAGCGCAGATAATTGCCCTGCTGCATAAGTTCGTCGACTGCTTCGCGTGGACATACAAAGAAATGCCTGGCCTTTCCCCTGAAGTGGCCGTACATAAGTTGGCTATATCTCCCGATGCTAAGCCAGTCAAACAGGCTCCTCGAAGAATGAGAAGGGAGTTGGAAGAAAAGGTCATCGAGAAAACCAAGAAACTCATCGATGCCGGCTTCATCAGGGAAGAGAAATATGCGGACTGGATCGCATGCATAGTCCCAGTGAAGAAGAAAAATGGGCAGATCCGAGTTTGTGTCGATTTCAGGGACCTCAACAAGGCATGTCCAAAGGACGACTTCCCGCTACCGGTCATGGAAATGATGGTCGATGACACCTCAAATTACGAGTTGTTCACCTTTATGGATGGCTCGTCTGGATATAATCAGATCAAGATGTCGCCTGAGGATGA
Organism: Agapanthus africanus; assembly: GCA_030015575.1. NCBI lineage: Eukaryota > Viridiplantae > Streptophyta > Magnoliopsida > Asparagales > Amaryllidaceae > Agapanthus > Agapanthus africanus. Next base: position 156,951 of record JASDDO010000235.1, read on the forward strand.
GAAGCACACAGCATTTCGAACCCCGATCGGAATATATTGCTACAAGGTGATGTCGTTCGGACTGAAGAACGCAGGTGCTACATATCAAAGGGCAATGACTAATATCTTTGATGACCTAATCCATAAAGTCGTCGAATGCTATGTTGATGACCTGGTCGTCAAAACTAAGGCCAAGGCCGACCACATTCAAGATCTTAGGACCGTTCTCACCAGACTGAGGGAATACGATCTGAAGATGAATCCTTTAAAGTGCGCTTTTGGCGTGTCATCAGGAAAATTCCTGGGCTTCATAGTTCGGTATTGTAACACCCGAGCCCAATGCTACTATTTTCAGTTACTGTTTGAGCATAATGTGGTACTCATTTCATTTAACTTGCTTGATTGTTGCTTACTGTAAAATTTACCCGGCAAAGTCATTTCTGCATATAACAAATTTTAGCATCTAAAATGAAATTAAAAATATCCATCTTGGCCTACGCGACACCCCTAGCCTCGTGGTAGCGTCCGTGCTTCGTGTTCTCGTCCCGCTCGGTGAAACGGGCGAGTTTGGACGGCTACGCGCGTGTACAGGTGTCCGTCTTGGGGGTATGCTTTTTAATCATAAAACACCTCATTTTAAAATTTGGAACCCGCTTAAAATCCTATTATTTAAATTTCGAATTTTGGACCCAACCCGGGCGCAATCTGAAAATGTTTTATTTGGCGCCAAAATCCCAAATTTAATAATATTTTAACCATAGTATATTTCGTTGTTATATATATATATTTCACTGATTAAGTAATCTGGTAAATCTTTTAATATATTTTTTTTAAACCTCTTCATACTTCTCCAGCCAATCGCGAGCTTCTTATCTCTCCCCTGGGCCCTACGTTCTCAATCTCTCTCTCTATCTCTCACGTCTCTCTCTCTCTCTCCATCTCTCTCTCTCTAACCCCTCAAATCTCTCTCTTCATATCTCCTTCTCTCTCCCCCTCGTATATAATTCCATCTCCTTTATTATTTTTCCTAAACAGAAACCCACCGCGAGCCTCAACCCTAGCCGCCTCCATCGTTGCCGCCGCAGCCCCGACGCCGGCACTAGCGTCACCAGCACCCTCGCCTCCTCCTCTCAACCTCAACCCTCGTCCTCTTCCCCCGCGCACCCTGCACAGCCGCAGCCACCTGCAATCTTCCCTGCAGTCGCCTGAGACGTCACCCGCGACCACCTGCGCCGCCCTGGTCGTCGCCGACGATCACCAGACCCCCAGTGATCGCCTGTGTAAGTGTTTCCCTTCTCTCCTCCTCTCCTTCTCCCTCTCTTCATTTCAAAACTGAAAACCTGCGGCTGGATCTTTCTGCAGATCGTCGGAGACGCCGTTCTCGCCGCCGTCGATCTCGCCGTCGTTGCTAGTGCCCTCTGGACCAGTGAGTATTCCCCCATCTTCTTCTTCTCTGGTCATTTCCTTCTTTCCAAAATCTACACCCGTTCGAAACCCTATTCACTGTTTTTGTGCTCGCCGGAATCCGGCCGTGCCGGCGACGTGTCCCGACAATCCAGCAGAGTACTCTGACCCGTGTGGTTCCTTGGTTCGTTGTTTGGGTTCAATCCGTGAACCGTGCGTCCGTCGCGTGTTTCCCCGCCGACGTTACATTCCGTTTTTCCCGGTTCGTGACCCGTCGAGGAAAGTACCCCTTGCTACATGCTATACAATATATCTATATATGTATTGACATCCTAAACCTGTAAAATTAGCTTGGTACAATCGTTTTCCATTTCGGTTATAAATTGCATTAAATCATTTTACGGTTAAACATGAAACTTACAGTTCGCAATTGAAACCCAATAATCAAATCTACCTGTTTAATCACATTTTACTGTTAAATAGATGGTGGCAATTGTCCATGTAGTTCTGTTACATTCGGACACTCGTATGCATTTAACCTGATATAACTATATTGAACCGTCACATAAATCATTGCACCGCTAAGGGTGCTTAAACCTGTTAACATGACTAAACGGCTACATTGTATTACTGCACTCTTGTGATTGAATGAAACTGCTTATTATTTAATTCATTGCTTATTTCATGTTGTTAATACCCACGTGTGATTATATATCTGATTAGGAGCACACTCACGATATTGCGTACATCTTGACCTGACATTGCTACACATGTATATATTGATACACCTGACATGGTACCGTATACTGTTGACTTGACCTGATGTACCATGACCCGACCTGTTACCTGATCTCGTGCCTAATGCCAACAAACCTGACATGTAGTCCTCATGGACCGTTCCTGTTGTCTATCCAGACAAACCTGCTTTTACCTGATCCTGTGTTGGCATTAGTTCTAGATTACTGAATACCTGACTCGATACATATAACTTGGGGGTATGGGGAAATCAAAGGTGAAATCTGACTTGTAACTTGACAGTTCACTACCTGTATTGAGTGTACACATTCATGTTTTGTGCCTAGCGGCATGTCTCGGTTTTAGCCGAGAATATTGTGGCCGTGGTCCCGGGTATGTACGGGATACTATCGAGTGCACACATTCATGTTTTGTGCCTAGCGGCATGTCTCGGCTGCAGCCGAGAATATTGTGGCCGTGGTCCCGGGTATGTACGGGATACTATTGAGTTACATCGACGATTCATCAATTGATTTCAAAGACTTTAGAATAGAAAACCTGATAGAACAGTTTAGTTACCGACTGCACACTACCCTGCACTGTTTGTTTCATATTATTGCTTTATTCATGTTTATTTTTGCATGGCATGTTACATTGTTCATATTATATTACTTGTTGACATGACGCGCTGACGTCTGGGTTTTGCATGGCCCAAATTCTGTACCGCTGTCACAATCTGAGCAGGAGTACTTCAGCCAACAGGCTGAGCTGTGAGTTCAGTAGTAGTTAGTTTTATTTCCTGCATTCATTTCCTGATGTGAGCCCGCATTATGGGACATACCTTTCAGTTATTTGTATTGGATCATTTGCTTCCGCATTTATTTATTATTGACTCTTGTTATTCTGGATTATGGACATGTTTTTAGATTGTTTAGCTTGTTCTTGATATCTCTACAGCCGTAATGTGACTGTGGATGGATACTTCCTACCCACAGGTAGCATGGCTGGCTATGTCACGTGCCCAATCTAGCGTACTCTGGGAAGCGGGGCGTGACAGGTATCGAGGGATCGAAGTTGACCCATCAAAGATAAAGGCCATCATGGAGATGCCCCCTCCGAAGAGTCTGACGCAGCTAAGATCTTTTCAAGGCAAGCTTGCTTATATACGGAGGTTTATTTCAAATTTATCGGGGAGATGTAGGCCCTTCTCAAAGTTCATGAAGAAAGGAGCTCCTTTTATCTGGGATGCCGAATGTCAAGCAGCGTTCGAAAGCATCAAACAGTACTTGTTGCACCCTCCAGTGCTGGCAGCTCCCATTCCAAATAAACCGCTGATTCTCTACACTGCCGCGCTGGACGAGTCACTCAGTGCGCTCCTTGCCCAGAATAACGAGGAGGGAAAAGAAAATGTCCTCTACTACCTCAGTCAAACTTTAGTCGGGGCGGAACACAACTACTCCCCAATCGAAAAGCAATGCCTGGCTCTAATATTCGCTGTGAAGAAGCTGAGGCACTATTTGCTCGCTCATCGGGTTATGCCGATCTCCAAGGTCGACCCGCTCAAACACTTGATGACCAAAGCAAGCCTAGCCGGCAGAATGGCAAGATGGGCTGTCATGCTACTTGAGTTTGACATAGTTTATACTCCTCAGAAAGCAGTAAAAGGTCAAGCTCTTGCAGACTTTCTCGCTGCTCATCCCATACCAGAAGGGTCGCCGCTAAATTGTGAGTTACCCGACGAACAAGTGCTGCACCTCGAGGAAGATGGGCCATGTTGGGAGCTCTACTTCGATGGAGCCTCATCAATAAGGAGCTCCGGCAGATCAAGCGTCCCGGAGGTAAAAGCGGGGATAGGATTGGTGTTCATCACGCCATCAATGGGAACCCTACGGCGTTCTTTCGCTCTCACCGAGCCTCGAACGAACAACGAAGCTGAGTATGAAGCTCTGATAGCTGGTTTGGAGCTCGCCGTAGAAATGGAAATCCTTCGGCTACGGGTTTACGGTGACTCCCAGCTTGTCGTCGACCAAGTAAGCGGCAATTATAAGATATACAAACCCGAATTAGCTCGTTACAGAGGCCGAGTGGTGGAACTCATGAAACGGTTCACTTACATTGAACTAATGAGAGTCCCTAGAGCGTTGAATGGAAAGGCGGACGTACCCGCTCGCCTAGCCAAGGAGCTGGCTGATCCTGACATGGACGAAATTCTGATCACAGTCAGGAGCCGACAAATTCTACCCCCAGTCTCCCTACGAGAAGAGGAAAGCGCGGAACAGAAGAGCAGTCCTGCCGAAGAAGCTTCGATCATCCAAGACGAGCCCGACTGGAGAGAACCCTTCATAGAGTACCTCCGATACGACAAGCTGCCCGAAGAAAAATCTGCGAGGATTCAGCTGAAGAAAAGAGCTCTCCGATACGTGTTTGTAAATGACACGTTATACCGCAGGTCATATGACCAACTCTGGCTCAGGTGTCTGTCATTGGCCGAAGCCCAAAAGGTCATGAAAGATGTTCACTCGGGCGTTTGCGGTGCTCACCAATCTGGCCCCAAGATGCGACTTCAAATCAAACAGCTTGGGTATTACTGGCCCACAATGATACGGGATTGCGGAGAGCATGCAAAGAAATGTCAGATCTGCCAAATCCATGGTGATTTCATTCACAAGCATCCCAATCCGTTGCATCCTACGGTGGCGTCGTGGCCCTTCGAAGTCTGGGGCACCGACATTGTTGGCCCAATTGATCCTCCATCATCCAAAGGCTACCGGTTCATATTGGCCGCGACAGATTACTTCTCCAGATGGGCTGAAGCTGTCCCGCTAAAAGAAGTCAAGACAAAAGATATTCTGACATTCTTCCAGCATAATATTCTATACCGCTTCGGTACACCAAGAAGAATCATTTCTGACAACGGGCCTTCTTTCAAGAGCTTCAATGTCTCAAGGTTCGCTACTCAGCACAAGATAGACTGGAGATATTCCTCCATCTATAATCCAAGAGCCAATGGGCTAGCTGAAGCCTTCAATAAGACTCTATGCAAGCTCCTGAGGAAAAATGCTTCAGCCAACAAGAGAGACTGGAATCTCAAGCTTCACGAGGCATTGTGGGCATATCGTACCACGCACCGTACTCCAACTCAGTTCACTCCATACTCATTGCTCTTCGGAGTGGAGGCGGTCCTCCCCCTCGAAGTCGAAGTTCCAAGCTTAAGAATGGTCGTTCAGCATCAGTTGACGGAGGAGGAAAACGTGCTCCTTCGACTTGAAGAACTCGATGCCCTCGAAGAAAAGAGGCTCGCGGTGCAGCAAAGTCTGGAGCTACACCGAGCCCAAATGTCACGGGCCTATGACAAGATAACCCGTCTCCGCGCTTTCAAAAAAGGTGAATTGGTGTTGGTCCTCAAAAGACCGATTATCCCCAATCGACATACCAAGGGAAAATTCGAGCCAAACTGGGAAGGACCATACGTCATCGAGAAAGTGTTTGACGGAGGATCCTACCAACTAATAAGTGCCGAGGAAGAAAGGCCCATGCCACCCATCAATGGCCGATATCTCAAGAAATACTACACGTGAATGCTCCAAGTCGCAGGCGAATTGAGCACATCAGCCCTACGGTCTGGATCATACATCCTACAAAACCGTATACAATCCACGGGCATAAATGACCCCTATCTCTCCCAAATCCTGCCGGTGAGACTACTTTTAAAGTCCCACCAGCGGCAAAAAAAGAAATAAAAATAATAAAAGAAATAAAAAAATAAACGGTATGTCCACAAGCAAAATGGGCACGGATGAAAACCCGAGAGGGCTCCGTGAGTAAAAACAGCAGGACTACCGGCGAGTCTGTGAAAACCCGAAAGGTCGCAAACTCGTGAAAAGAGATGAAATACACTCGCAAAGTCCTCTCGACCTTGTGAGGAGAAAATTCCCGCGTGAGATTCTTACGACTCACAAAGGAGCAACACACTTAGGAATCCTCACGATTCCTAAGAAGAACATACACCTGCGAGATCTTCTCGACTCGTAGGGAGAAAATGCTTTTATGAGACCCTCACGGCTCATAAAATTGAAAAGCCTTAGGTGATAGGGGCCCAAACCTGTCTCCTAAGGCATCGTTCCCCAACGGGCAACGGCAAATGATGAGTCGCTCCTGGCATTTCGCTTCAGTGTTAGCGGTGCTGATGCCGACCAAAAACCCAAATCCCAAGTCCTCCCAAGGCAAATGATGAGTTGCTCCTGGCATTATTCCAGTGCAGCAATGCTGATGCCAAACAAGATCCAAATTCCAAGTCCCCAAACGGCGAATGATGATTCGCTCCTGGTACCACATTCCAGTGCAGCGATGCAGACGCCAACCAAAATCCAATTTCTCAAAATTCTCTCAGCCCTATGGTTAGTCCCCAAATTGACTACCGTATACAATCCACGGGCTCAAATAATTCTCGTCATACCCATGCCCCACCACAATTACCAGTTACGCGGTTGGTCTCCGCCTTTGGAATTATGTTCCATTGAGAAGACCCACTCATGTGTCCTCACGATACATGAGGAGAACAAACCTTTGTGGGATCCTTACGACTCATAAAGGAAAAACACACTTAGGAGTCCTCACGACTCCTAAGGAGAAAATACACCTGCGGGATCCTTACGACTCGTAGGGAGAAAATGCTTTTATGGGACCCTCACGGCCCATAAAATTGAAAAGTCTTAGGTGACATGGATCTAAACCTGTCTCCTAAGCCATCGCTCCCCAACCCTAAAGTGGCGAATGATGAGTCGCTCCTGGTACCATATTCCAGTGTAGCGATGCAGACGCCAACCAAATTCCAAATCCCATACCCCAACGGCGAATGATGAGTCGCTCCTGGTACCACATTCCAGTGCAGCGATGCAGACGCCAACAAAGCCCTGAAATTTTTCCGGCCCTACGGTCTGGATCATACATCCTGCAAAACCGTATACAATCCACGGGCGTAAAACAATCCCGATCTCTCTAAAAAAAAGAGAAAAAGAAGAAAGAGAATAAAAAAAGAACGGTATGTCCACAAGCAAAATGGGCACGGATGAAAACCCGAAAGGGCTCCGTGAGTAAAAACAGCGGGACTGCCGGCGAGTTTGTGAAACCCCGAAAGGGCGCAAACTCGTAAAAAAGAAAAGAAATGAAATGCACTCGCAAAGTCCTCTCGACTTTGTGAGGAGAAAATTCCCGCATGAGATCCCTACGACTCACAAAGGAGCAACACACTTAGGAGTCCCCACGACTCTTAAGGAGAAAACACACCTACGAGATCCTTTCGACTCGTAGGGAGAAAGTACTTTTATGGGACCCTTACGGCCCATAAAATTGAAAAGCCTTAGGTGATAGGGATCTAAACCTGTCTCCTAAACCATCAATTCCCAAATTCTCTCAGGGCAAATGATGAGTTGCTCCTGGCATTATTCCAGTGCAGCAATGCAGATGCCAAACGAAAAAAAACCAATCCCCAAATTCTCTCAAAGACAGATGATGATTCGCTCCTGGTACTATATTCCAGTGTAGCGGTGCTGATGTCAACCCAAATCACATCAAATCAGCAAAACAACCAATGACCTCCCTGGCAGAATCAAATTCCACCTCGGAAACAAGTCAACTTTATCCCTGATACCGCAAGAAGCGGAGCAAGTCAAATCCAGCACCGACCGTCTAAGTCGCAAAAAGGGCAGAACCGACCGTCCACGTCGCTAAAAGGGCAGTACCGACCGTCCACGTCGCTAAAAGGGCAGCACCGACCGTCCAAGTCGCAAAAAGGGCAGAACCGACCGTCCACGTCGCTAAAATGGCAGCACCGACCGTCCAAGTCGCAAAAAGGGCAGAACCGACCGTCCACGTCGCTAAAAGGGCAGTACCGACCGTCCACGTCGCTAAAAGGACAGTACCGACCGTCCAAGTCGCAAAAAGGTCAGAACCGACCGTCCAGGTCGCTAAAATGGCAGCACCGACCGTCCAAGTCGCAAAAAGGGCAGAACCGACCGTCCACGTCACTAAAAGGGCAGTACCGACCGTCCACGTCGCTAAAATGGCAGCACCGACCGTCCAAGTCGCAAAAAGGGCAGAACCGACCGTCCACGTCACTAAAAGGGCAGTACCGACCGTCCACGTCGCTAAAAGAGCAGCACCGACCGTCCAAGTCACAAAAAGGGCAGAACCGACCGTCCACGTCGCTAAAAGGGCAGTACCGACCGTCCACGTCACTAAAAGGGCGGCACCGACCGTCCAAGTCGCAAAAAGGGCAGAACCGACCGTCCACGTCGCTAAAATGGCAGAACCGACCGTCCAAGTCGCAAAAAGGGCAGAACCGACCGTCCAAGTCGCAAAAAGGGCAGAACCGACCGTCCAAGTCGCAAAAAGGGCAGAACCGACCGTCCACGTCGCTAAAAGGGCAGTACCGACCGTCCACGTCGCTAAAAGGGCAGCACCGACCGTCCAAGTCGCAAAAAGGGCAGAACCGACCGTCCACGTCGCTAAAAGGGCAGCACCGACCGTCCACGTCGCTAAAAGGGCAGCACCGACCGTCCAAGTCGCAAAAAGGGCAGCACCGACCGTCCAAGTCGCAAAAAGGGCAGCACCGACCGTCCAAGTCGTTAAAATGGCAGCACCGACCGTCCAAGTCGCTAAAATGGCAGCACCGACCGTCCAAGTCGATAAAAGGGCAGCACCGACCGTCCAAGTCGCAAAAAGGGCAGCATTGACCGTCCATGTCGTAAAAAGGGCAGCGCAGGATTCCTACAAAGCGGGAACCAGATCACTCCGGGCCAGGGAAATGTCTATCACGGACACTCCATCTCGGAGACATGTCAAGCAACGACCGTCCATGTCGTAAAAAGGGCAGTGCCAGCTTCCCAAAAAGCAGGAACCAAATCAAGTCGCCTCCACGTGAAAGAAGATCCATCAATTTCATGCACACGACCCACATATGTGGTGTGCATTTATTGATGGGGGCCAATTTGTTGGGGTAAAAATTTACACCCCGGTTGACTAAGTCAAAATCAAAGTCAACCCCAAGCCAAGTGGGCCCAAGCCCAGATCCAGTGGGCCCATGCCCGGGTCGAGCCAGAACATGAAGCGGCCGGCCTCCCCCCATGCCAAGATAAAAATTTTGTAATAAATAATTTTGTTGCATTTCTTTTATTTTATTTTATGGATAAATGTAAGAAAAATAGGCATAAAGCCAAATTTTTGTAAAGCCCATGGCTTATGCGCAAAAAGAAATGGCACATGAGCCATGGGATAGGCAAAATACCATTTTGTGAAGCCCAAGGGGCTATGTGTAAAGTGTATAGCCTATAAAGGCAAAAATAATGAAATATCCCAACAACTTTTTCTCTCTCTAAAAACTTTCCAGATCTGAGATCTTTTCTCCTCCTTCAAGGTTCCAAAACCTTCTTCTTTCTCTTGAATTAAATCAAGAGTTTTACTCTTCTTTTTATAAAACAAAATAGTTTTTCAGCATAAAACCCATAAAAAGGAACTCAGATCTTCCATTAGATCTCAAAAAGAAGAGATTTTAAAAAATCCCATATCTCTTGATTTTCAAGATCCAGCTAACAGAGGAGGAAGAAGAAGAACATCTTTCACTAAACCCCCCCCAAAAAAAACACACTCAGGAGTCCAACTCCTCTCTGATTTCTCTTCCGAGAAATTTTTTTAGGCTAAAAGCCTCTTTTCCTCGTCGGCGCTCAAGCGCAGAGCGCCCGCGTGCCGACACGTGGCGCGCTTGCGCTCAAGCGCTCAGCGCTCAAGCGCAGAGCGCCCGCGTGCCGACACGTGGCGCGCTTGCGCTCCAACGCAAGCGCTCGAACGCAAGTCGCCCCGGTGCCGACACGTGGCGCGCTTGCGCTCCAGCGCAAGCGCTCGAGCGCAAGTCGTCCCCGTGCCGACACGTGGCGCTCTTGCGCTCCAGCGCAAGCGCTCGAGCACAAGTCGCCCACGTGCCGACACATGGCGCGCTTGTGCCCAAGCGATCAGCGTCCGAGCGCAAAGCGCCCACGTGGCGCGTTGCGCTCCAGCACTCTGCGCTCGAGCGCAAAGCGCCCATGTGCCGACATGTGGCGCGCTTGCGCTCAAGCGCCTAGGCGCTGGCCCCACGCATCCTTTGGATGTCTTTCCCCTTTTTTTTTATATATACATGTATATATATGCATATGTATACATATGTACACATACACATACCCCACGACACTGTCCCTGTTAGAAACAAATTTCTAACGGGGCGCTGCCCCGCACCCCGCAAGGGGGCTGCTAGCCCCCTTGACCCCCAGCCCGCTATCCGGGTAGCAGGACCCCCGTAAAAACTCTGCGTGGCTTCCGATATATTTAAACCCCCCTCCAAAACATAACACACGTACACTGCACATTGAGTTCGCATGGCCAGTTTAACCCGTCAATCGGAGGTTCCCTCGCCTCAAAGGCGGGGGGTAATAAACGGCAGCTTAGTCCGCGGCTGCCGGAGATTCGGATCCCCACAATCATTAAACCCCAGCCTACCCTAGGCAGGGGGAATCTGTAGTACGCCTGACAAGCGCGCGCGTATTCCCATCTTAATGGGGTGACGAAAAACACCCTACAATTACGGTGAAATTTGGACACGTGTTACCACAATACTGCCGCGGATCCGCGGTCAAAGCTAGGGTTTGACCACGGAAACGCGGCCAGTGTGTGACAACAGTGGACCAAATTTTTCCAGTAAGTTCTTCATTTGAAATTGTGGTTTTTGGTATATTTCTTTTGGGCCCAGATTTTATTACTGTACAGCAGATGTTTGTGGGGCCCACTTCGGGAAGTTTTGTCGATCGAAATTTAAACGTGTTAGTTTACAGTATTTACATTATATCTCCGACCGGGAATGTCATTTGAGCGGTAAATTGCGTCTAATTGCTATAGCTCTTTTAGACGGATTTGCGAACGTGACATTCGCGTTGATGTTCTGTGTTGTGCTGTGATGTTGCGGATATGTCGTGGTGGATAGCAGTGTGCAATGGTAGTGCTGTTTGGATTTATTTGTACATTTGTTATTGCGGGGAGAACGTCGAACATGTGGACTGCCATCACTGCCTGTTTGTATAATATTCTTTTGGGGCACGACCGGGCCGAGGTCGATGTACCCGTTGTATTTATTTTTCTTTTCTGTACTAGGATTACCCCGCGACGGAGTGCACGGATAGCCGGGTTCTGGAGGGCAACGGGTCCGTATCTCATGGCTTTGAGAGGCAGAAGGGCCTCACTCTAGAATTGGCAGACTATTCGCCGCACTCGTAGGGGGTACAGGTTGACCCAAGGAGGGGTGCTCAAATTATCGGATTCCGTGAAGTGCCGGGTGGTCCATTCACTATGTTGTAGGGGCTGCCTCGCTTCAGGTTTTGGCGGGTAACTTGCCGCACCCGTAGGGGTCTAGGTTTCATTGCACAGGCTATCCACACGACTAGGGGAACGTCGGGTTTCAGTAGCGGCTCTGTGAAACCCGGGGATCCCATATTATCTGTATTGTTCTGTAATGCTTATTACTTTTATGTGATGTTGCATATTATCACGCCTGGAGCGATTATTGTATATTGGTATATATACTATTAGATGTTGTATATGTTTTACACCCGCGTTAGTCTAGTCCCCGCTTTGTCGTTAGTTAAGTAACCTAACGGGTGATGACGGGACCCAATGGCGAATGCGGATGGCATATACGTACATTTTATTTTTCGTTCTTTTCTGGTGTGATTAATTGATGGGACTGCGTTGATTCTTATCAATGCAAATAAAACAAACCTATATTTGATGTTGTTGGAACAGTTTTTAAAATGTGTTATTACAAAGACGTTTCCTTTTGTTATGCATCGTGGTATTCGGTTATGAATATCCTGCACCTCATTCGACGAGGCAAGGGCTGATATCCCTTTACCGGGAGAGACCCCTTGGGCAGAAGTTTGCGTCAGGGTAATAACTTCATTATAGTCGATTACAAGTTGCTTTGCATCGCGGTATTCAGTTGGAATATCCTGCACCTCATTCCACGAGGAAAGAGCCGAGATCCCTTCACCGGGAGTGACCTCTTTAGCAAAGGTTTTCGCCACTATATTTTTATAAAAAGCTATCACGTTCCTTCAACGAGATCAAGTTCATTACGTTAAAGGTTTTTCGCCAAAAACCAGTTGTAGCCCTCCGTCGTATCTTATGGATGGTCGGTAGTATTCAAGCTATGTTTGTTGGCTTTCGTCAAGGCATAGTGTTTGGTAGCTGCTGGGTATTCATTTGTAGCATAGATAGATGTGTTGGTTTGGAACAGTCGTATTACCTTGTTGGCTTTCGTCAAGGGTATGTACGGGTGGGTTCAAATTAACCTGGATAATGACGGGTAGAACTTGACATGTGACTTATGATTTGTTGGCTTTCGTCAAGGTCATAAGAGCATGGGGTAAAAATCACATCGGGAGTTTCAAAAATACAGGAAACTTGCCAGGCATGCGCATACCTTCTGGAGTGTGATAACTTGAGTGGCTTCTATCAAGTTATCATGTAATGATAGTTGGATCCCGATTCTCACTGATGAGTTGGTTTACTCTTCGGGTGATCCAGACTAATTCTTCTCTCAGGTTTGGAGGAGAATTTGAGATTACAGTGGGAGGTTTCCTGATTAGATAAAGTGATAACCATTTTGATCCAGATTAGAGTGCACGCAGAGTGTTTCTTTTCTCTCTCTCTTTGGCAGCGACCTTTGACCGACCCTAGACTATGACTCAGTGACCAAGTTGACCGAACCTTCTTAAAATACTGGCTTTTGGATTGTCCGAATTGCATAAGTCATTGTCGCTCCTTCTTTTACCCTTTGAATTTCTCAGAACACCCCGTATTACTACGGATATCCACTTCCATTGGATAGATCCATCGTATGGTTATATACGAACTCGGAGGGACTTCTTCGAGGATGGATCCAGGTTCAGGAGAAATAGAATAAGGTATTATTCAGTTGTCTTTTATTATCACTTTCTCTCAGGTTGCGAGGGCTCCTTAGTTTAGGAGGGTACACTTATTATGCTTACTGGATAGTCTTATTCCAAACCATAGGCAGGTACCGAAAGGTAGGGAATGAAGAAAACCAATTAGCCTAATTAGGGTGTGCAGAAGGTAATATGTAAAGACAAAATAAAGGGATTAGAAAGAGGACAAAGTAAATTGCGAGACTGTTATCATTCACGACCAAACCGTGTACTTCATCGCCACTCCTATTTCACCTTTAATAGAATAAGGTATTATTCAGTTGTCTTTTATCATCACCTTCTCTCAAGTTGCGAGTACTCCTAGGTTGAGGAGGGTACACCTATTATGCTTACTGGATAGTCTTCTTCCAAACCATAGGCTGGTACCGAACGGTAGGGAAGGAAGAAAACCACTTAGCCTAACGATGGTGTACAGAAGGTAATGAATAAAGACAAATAAAGGGATTTAGGGAGATGGCAAAGAAATATACGGTTAAAGTCATGAATTGGATTATGGAAGAGGCATTACTAAGAATATCAGGATACCCCTACGAAACATTTTTATGTTTCAGTGCATTGTTAATGGAAAACTGATTTCCCGATTAGATACTTACTCCAGGGTATGTATTTACCAGGTAAGATTCTCACATCTGTATGGTTTTGCAGATGATGAGTGTGAGTAAGTTATTGGGAATTAGGTGATCATCCTCATTATATCGGAATTTGTTGTAATTGGTGATATTTGAGGAAATCGCCTGGGTACAGTTTTCAACCTACGATGCACAGGTACGATGCACAGGTTTTGAGTTATTCAACTCAGCGGACTTATACAGAGTATTGTATGTTGTCCAGTGTCCATCAGGACAAAGGGGTTAGTCCTCGTACTCTGTTCTATTTACTTGTAACTTCTCTAGTTGTCAGACAAGTGTTTCGTAGAAATACAATGTCTAAGTTTTGAGAAGTTGTGGGTATAAGAATAAAGTAGAGAACCAGGTATCGCAAGTATCGGGATTCTTCAAAAAGATCGAAGATATAGATTCTTGTGATCGGTATTCAGTTGATAGTAATGGTGTTGAGAAACTTGTTTCTCTTTCGGGTTACTCATAATTGGATGTAATCCTAAGTTGAGTAATACTGATAAGCCTCTCTTCATTAAGTTGATATGCACTGGAGACAGCTGCATGATTCGAATCTGCTTCCAATTAAATTAGTGCCCCGATTTCTATATTGTATATAGAATGGTTCATATCTTAACGATGTTAAGGTAAGGGGAGTTGTCCAGCTTATGCTTAAAACCAGACACTGGATAACTCAAGGCATGTTTCTGTAATGGCAGTTTGTGGGTTGACCCTGGCTTTGACGAGGGTTGACTATCTACCATCTGGAAGATCAATAGTGATATTGTTTTTGACTCACCACAGTTTTAGTAAAATGGATTTTTTCAGAAAACAGTAGTGGGAGTATGGTAGAACTGGAAGTGATTCCAGAACCGCAAACGATTACGGAAAATTTAATATGACCTATATATTCAATCAGGTTTGACGTTCCATTACCCACTCCGCAGACATGGTGGGTAACCTCAGACACCCGAGAGGTACTCCGGTAGCCTCAAGGACGGTGACAGGGAGGTTCTGGTTTACCCAGACTTGACACTACTGTTGTTCCAGACTGTGAGACCCGGCAGGAGGATAAGTATAGCGTCGTTCTAAACTAGCTTTAGAAGTGTACGTATATATTATTCTGCCAGAGGGTTGTCCTACTCAGTGGGAGCAGCGGAAGCATAGTGGGCAAGTAGATTATGTCTATTTATAGACTAGAGCAGATATAGCGGAGATAGATCATCTAATTTTGATATGGCGGTCATGGTTTTGACTTCATCAGAATAGGGGATGGATCTGTTAAGAAGGTAGTAGGGTGTGATGTCCTGAAATTTGGATGACATACACAGAGTAGGAAGTAAAATTCCAATACTACGATCGGTTATACTTTGGTCGTCACACAGTTGTTTCTCCACAAAGGACATGGATATAATATCTGACATTCTGGTTACTAGATCTATGGTTTTAGATCTAGATTTGGGTAGTTTCCCAATATGGGTACTTTGACAGTATTCTAAAAGGTATTTAGAATAGATGACTCCTGGCATGGTGGTGTATCTGCAGGTGATGGAGTCACCCTCTCTAAAGGTGCCTTACAGACTAAAGGAGAGAGGGATGTGCATGATTGGCAGATCACTTGCTTAGGCAATTGAGTCAATCGTAAGATGTCAAGTACTGCACCAGATGTTGTTTTTGCACTAGATGCGATAAGTTTATATTAATCCAATCCTGGAGAAACATAAGAAAGCAGTCTTGGTACATAAGTGCATGTTCTACGGATTTGATGACGGCAGCCTCATTCGGGAGACGGTTATCATTCCAGGCTTCAAGGGTGACATGTATGACAGAGTGATTGTCAGAGTTATAGTTTTTCCTCTGACGAGGGACAATATTATGGACAGGTGGTCCAAGAGGATACTGTAGGAGGCATGGTGCGCGATACTGATTAGGTTCAGTTATCAATAAAGTCTAAGAAGTTTGGATTTGGAGTTCATTTATGAACTAGGTCCCATCGGATATCCAGACATATTCTAAGACACCTATTACTCGATTCGGGAGATGGCTTTCTCCGCGAACTTGAGATTAAGAGAGACATAGAAAGAAACATCAGGGCGGATCCACTCACTAAGGCTATCTCTCGAACACAATAGTTTTACAAACGGGATTTGTGAAACTGATTAGTAGAGGAGTTGGATGTTCGGCATCACACGGGCTGTGAGTATGCGACATCGCAATAATTAGCCTTAAGTGCAAGTGGGAGATTGTTGGAGATAGTGCCCTCAAAGTCAATTATTGGATCGCAGGTAAGTGATTACAATGATTGAGGCAGGACCTATACCGATATGACAGTCTTGCTCGAGATGATAGTATGCTATCTGGTTTGTCTTTATCATAGTTTACATGCTATAGTTCGCTATTGCATGTTGATAGAGCCCATAGGAATCTTGCTTGACTGCCAGCAGTATGATGGCGATCATATACGTGGGAGCTGGAGTCTATAAGCACATCCTTAAAATGTCCCTAGTCGTGGGAGTTTCGAGACAGGGCATCGATACTCCAGAGTAGACTAGTGTATACAGTCGAGACCCCGACGAGGGGCGGTGGCCGGTCTCACAAGCCATTGGTGTTAGTAGGTTCACCTAAGATGTATACAAGTGCTCATTGGGTTATGAATACACCGGACAGGACTCGCCGGGAACCTGCTAGTTGGTATTATACCTAGCGTCAGATAGCAGTTCCTTGGTGACATGTGTACAGCTTAGTTCATCGACCTGAGGTCGTCATTTGTCTCGTATGAGTTCCCACTGTGCTTTGATTTCTACCCTACCACGGCTCAAAGGAGTCGTGCAAACAGGTCTTTTTTGGGTACAGTCCCGAGCCACATGGAGGCAAGTGAGCGGATTGGCAGGGGATTCGTCTCTCCCGGTATTGGGGGTGAGATCGCGCTGTGTCTAGGAGAGCCATTACACACAGCCCTCGGCCGAGGCAGGAGATTTACTGGTAGGTACTCCAGTAGTATCTCAGGGTGTTCTGGGCTACTCTCTGACACGACTTATACCGCTATTGGGGGTCTGACGTTACCAGCCCCTAGGCCGATATGCGATACTCATAGACAAACGGACCGGACTGTATGTATATTGTCACTGTCAGGCTCAGTAGGGTTTCTGGATGAGTTCGCTCGTCAGCTTCCCTTCCAATCAATACATAGGCAACCGTTACGTACAGCCAGTACCTCTGACGTGCTAGTGGTTATACACAGCGCCAGTGTGTTGATGAGTCATTAGAGTACCCCACAGACAGTTTCCTAAGTTCGGGCGAAACGTTGTAAAGGCCGTATGGTCTTATAGCAGGGTTCGGAAAATGCACGTGCGTTTACGCACGTGTCATTTTTCGGGCAGATAATACTGGTGGGCTTTGGTTTAAGCCGGATCCGAGTATTATACTGTGTAGATATAATATCTTTATCTCAGTTGCATTTGTATTCGGTCGTAATACAAATGCGGGTATGTTTATACTGATACGGGGTTATCCTGAAATTCGTTTCGGGATCGCTTTTGGAAGTTGCCAGTTTCCAGTTTTCTATCACCCGTCTTTATCATTAGGTTAAAGACGGATTTATCTTTTCTTGATGAGTGTGGAAGGTTTTAGAAGCTTCTAGATGATGACTAGGATGATGAGGTGGCTAGTGACTCATTTGTTCATTAATTGTGCTTTTAATGGATGATGACTAGGTTAAATGAGTCACCATTTGCATTAATGTGGTTTTGTTTGCATGAAGGATATTTGCTTAAGATCTTTTGCTTATGGTCACCATTTTCCTTCCTACACTCACCCCCCACCTCCTTATAGTGGCCGGCCATTCTCTTGTGAGAATAAGGGTTGTTCATTTGATAAAAAAGATTATGGTTCATGGAAATTAATCTACTCATTTCCCATTTACCCGATCCAAAAGGCAACTTCATTAACCGTTCGTCCATGGCTTTAGACGAAGTGAGACAAAGTGTTCTACTCATTCTCTACATCAATCTTGGTCATCTTTTTTAGCAAACTTGATGATCGAGTTGCCTCGGTTCAGAGGCGGAAGCCCGTTTAAAGATCCGTCGACGTGGTGCCACCTGGACGAGAAGACTGGAGATCGAGGAGATCGGAGCAGCCGTAATAAAGCGTGGGATGATGGTTGAAGACCGAAGGACTCGGAT
This sequence comes from Agapanthus africanus, assembly GCA_030015575.1. NCBI lineage: Eukaryota > Viridiplantae > Streptophyta > Magnoliopsida > Asparagales > Amaryllidaceae > Agapanthus > Agapanthus africanus. Next base: position 174,876 of record JASDDO010000235.1, read on the forward strand.
CGTTCGGTATAACATTTCTACCCACTTTGTAGTTTGTTAGTTTAGCTTTAATGGCAGATCCGGGTTATAGTACGCGATAGCGCCAGTTGTAAAAGTTTTTGTTCCGCATTTGGCGTCTGTTAGACGGCCGGGGCGCTACTGTGGACTTACATATGCATGTCTTTTTTTATTGAGTAGGGGATGGGTTTGATTATAGAAAGAGAGTGAGGGGGGAGAAATGAGTTGGATGTTTTTTTTGTCTTTTTCCTAAGGAAGTGAGAAAGATAATTTGGATACTTTTTTGACTTCTTCTGTAGACAATGTGAACAACCTATATGGTGAAGCACGTGAGAATAGCCTTTCCTCTTTTTTTTTAAAATTTTTTTGTTGTAAAATGATATAATAATGAAATCATCATCCAAAGAGTTTGGATTATAATAGTAAAGATAAGAATTTATTTTATATGAAAAATACTTTTTCTACCACGGTGGTAGAATCCATGTAAGCTACATGGATCTTTACTGGGTAAAAAGTATGCATGATATCCACTAAATAGGAAATTGCATCATTTGCCCCATCTTATAGCCAATAAGAGTCCTTATTGATGATGTGTATTCTATCACGTGGATAGGAAAAGTATTTCTCATGCTGGCTACAAGATGAGGTAGATGGTAAAGGGTGCAATTTTCTATGCAGTGGATATCATCTACTTTTTACTTAATAAAGATCTATGTGGCTTACATGGATTCTACCATCATGGAAGAAAAGATATTTTTCATATAAAATACTGAGTATTACTTTTTCTACCGGTGCAATGGAATTCACATAAGCCACCAAGACCCTCATCGGACACACGGTGGACAATGTTATCCACTGCCTAAGCACTTGTACCCCATACCTTACCTTGTATCCAACGAGAGCCTTGGTAGCCTATGTAGATTCAACCGCACCGGCATGATCCAATGAGAGCATTAGTGGTCTATGTGGATTCCATCGCATCGATAGAAAAAATACAAGTTGGGGTATAGTGTACAAATATCTAGGCAGTGAATAACACGGCTCACCGTATATCCAATGAGAGTCTTGGTGGCCTATATGGATTCCACCGCACCGGTAGGAAAAATATATCGTTCTTTTTTTTATTTTGGACCCCCCAAACTTTCATTTGTTCAAAAAACACACCACAAACTTGTTATTTTCAAAAAGGACACCCCAAATTTAAACGTTCGTGAAAAAACACCTTACGTTAAATTCAAAAGTTAAATCCTAAGTATAAAAACAAAACTATCCATCTTTTTCTTTTTCTTCTTCTCACCTGATTCGATTTGCACCATTTCATTTTCTTCTTCTTCCACGTAATCAATAACGGCTTGAAGAAACAACAATCCGCTTGATCCCAATCACGTCTCCATCGACATCCCCAACTCCCCATGCAAAATCTCATCCTGATGATGCTCTATACTGGCGACCTCTCAGATCAGGACACGTGGCAGATGACGTGTCCCAGAACTCAGAAGAAAGGGCCCACAGGGGCCGACCAGGCCACCCCTGTACCCGACCTGCAAGCACAAGCTGGCTCCCCTCAGAACCCCTGCAAATTGGCCTCCTCGGCCTCCCAGCTCGCCCCGAGCTGCCACGGGACCAAGACTCCTCGGCCCTCCCGCTAGTTCCCGAGCTCCCCTGCCGAGGCCATCTTCCTCGGTCCCTTCGACCGACCAACTCCACCACTCACAGGCGTAACCGCCGCTCCGCAAATCTCGCCATGCGTAGATTCTCCGCCGGCAACATCCCACGTTCCACGCCATCACGATCCCCATTAACGGGTGATCCGCTCGTTACGCGGACGTGACGTCGGGAGCGTAACTACCGGCGAGATTCTCGCGCCTGCTGCTGCGTGCTGCCGCCACTATATAAACCCCCATCACAGAGGGGTCAAGTAAGCTTTTTTATGACCCACTTAACCGTTACTCTGCTCGGATCTTGTGCTAACTTGATCGTCGAAGGGTCCTCGGTGGTACCAAACCACCCCGGGACTTCCTTGCAGGTTCTCGGCGCAAACTCCTCAAACCACCAATCTCCTCAAAACCTATTGAGACCCACACGCAACAGGAGATCACCTTCAAAATCCACCGGGAGATCGACGGAAGACAACATCTGACGGAGACCGAAAAGGACCTCCATCACATCCCCTCTCTCATTCCTTTGAGAAATTATTCGGTGTGCTGATGTAATACACCCGGATAGGGGGTGAGATAGAGAGAAGGGAAATTTGGACGGTCTTGAGCAGTGTCACGCTCCGCTTCCCAGAGTACGCTAAGATAGGCACGTGACATAGCCAACCATGCTACCTGTGGATAGGAAAAATCCTTCCACGGTCACATTACGGCTGTAGAGATATCAAGAACAGGAAAGTAAGCTAAACTATCTAGTACATGTCCATAAGCCAGAATAAATGAGTCAAGAAATAATATAATATGCGGAAGCAAAAGATCAAATAAACACCTGGAAAGTGAGACTGGATACCGACAGGATCCCCACTGCTCGGTCTAGCAGCGGCAGTACTCCTAATCAACCTACGACAAAGGTAGAGGATCTGGGCCATGCAAAACCCAGACGTCAGCGCGCCATAACATCAAGCAATAATATATAAACAGGGTATCAAGACATGCAGGTATGATCATAAATGGTAAAACAGGTATAACAGTGATATAAGTGAGGATAGTGAGGGTAATGTATAGTGAATAATCTAAATTGGTCTATTGGGTTAACTACTCTCAAGTCTTTGAAATCAATTTGATGAATCATCGATATAACTCAATAGTATCCCGTGCGTGCCCGGGACCACGGTGAAGATTCTCGGGCTGAAACCGAGACATGCCGCTAGGCACTAAAAGGAAAGGGGTAACGATGAATGATGTCCATGGCATCTGTTAGTTATATGTATGCCCTAGAGGCCATTACTATACATAGGATGTATATTATAGTGGATGCTTGGACATATATAGGGATGACTTTCTTGCTCGATATGATAGTATGCTATCTGGTTACTCTTTACTTTAACGTGTACACTGATTGTCTCTCTGTTACATGTTGGTAAAGTCCTTAGGATGTGTACTTGACTACCTGGACTATGATGCGGATCATACTAGTGGGGACATGGTAGTCCATAAGTACATCCTTCAAGGTCCCTAGTCGTGGGTGTATCGAGACGGGGCATCGATATACCAGAGTAGACTAGCGTATACCTTCTCGACCCATACAGATGGGCGATGGATAATCCCATATCCATTGGTGTTTGACATCAGAGATGATATACGGGTGCTCAGTGGAGACTGGGTACACTGGACGGACTCGCCGAGAACTCCCAGATGGTATTATACCTTACGTCAGATGGCAGTTCTCAGGTGACACTGGTACAGGTTAGTCTGTATACCCGAGATCGTCATAGAGTCTTATGTGATTCCCACTGTGCTTTGATTTCCACCTTACCACGTCCAAAAGGGCGTGCAAAACGGTGGATTTTGGGTACAGTCCCGAATCACATGGAGGCAATGAGCGATAGGAGGAGTTTCGTCTCTCCCGGTATAGGGAGTTGATGTTGCGCAGTGCTCGATTGGTTATAACAGGAAGTCCTTGTCCAAGGCTGCTTTAGGGATTTACTGGTAAGTGTTACCAGTAGTTTCTCGACCCGTTATGAGCCTCATATCGACACGACTTATCGAGTTATTGGGGTCTGACGTTTACCACCCCTAGACGAGATATGCGACATATCAGACGAAGAGACCGGACTGTACGGTAGTGTTACTGGTTGGATTCACAGGAGTGTGAGCGGGCTTGCTCGTTGGTCTTCTGATCGCTCAATACCCGGGTGGCCGTTACGTTTAGCAGACCGCTTGCGGCTTGTGGGTGTTTGATATGATCATCACCTGCTGCCGGCGTATTGACGAGTCTTTAGAGTCCTACACAGGGGTTTCCTGGCTCAAGCGAAACGAAATAGGAGAGCATATGAGATATGTGCGGGACCGAGAATAATACCAGTATGTGATGCTGTATTCTATTCTCGCGATTTGTGACATTGATCGGTTGTATGCGATATAGCCGGGTTATCGGATCAAGTGTTGATTCGATAATTTGTTACTATTGATATTAGTCGGTTATATGCAATATGACCGGATCGTTAAATCAAGTGTTGATTTAACGATTTAATGTATAATTATATATTTGATATATTACTTTACATTAACTAGTATTGGTTCACTTAAGATTGATTTTCTCACTTGATTGTGCACATTGTATATATGATATATGTTTGTGCACTTGATTGTATCATGTTTGATGATACATGCAAACTTGGGTGTGTGTATCACTTTACCCATGTTTAGGTTAATGGTTAGGTTTTACTTATTTTACTTATTTATTTTTGCAAAAATAAAATGGTGGCTTTCTTTGTTTTTATGCTTCAAGCTTCATGAAGCATCTTAGCATCTTTGAAAAGTCTTAACCATTTTGTTTTATGCTTTAACCTAACCATCAACCTAAACCCTAGTTTATTCTCTACATGAGTTTACTCACCCATGGTTGCATTATGATAAGTCTTCACTTGATTTATTATTTTGATAATAATTGATATTCTTTCCTTCTTCTTCTTCATCTTCTTCATGAAGAAAAGAAAAGCTTGCTAGAAAATTCTAAGTGATGAAATCAAGTGAGAAATCCAAATCCAAAGTGAACCCACTTCCTATTTGTTCATCCTCTACCACTTGCCATGTAGTAGAGTGTGTTATTTTCACAAGTTTCATGACCAAGTGAAGATGGAGCTTGAGTTAGAGTTGCCTCGACCTAGATCATCTTCGGCATCGAAGTCAACGACCTAGCCCGCTTATTTCTCCGACGAAACCATCGCTAGAGTCCGGGATCCCGGTGATCGTAGCGAAGGGACGCCATCACAGAGCTAAAGAAGTGGAGGACCGGATCTACAAAGGCTGTATTTCCATTCACTTAGTAGCAAAGTAGTTTGCTCGCTTTTTCTTTCGCCTATCCTCTATTAATCGATCTATTTTAGGGTTTCTCGGCACCGGAAAATTTGAATTTGGCATGGTAGATGCCTTGTGGAACCTCTTGAGTGTGCCTAGGATCCCTACAGTGGTATCAGAGCCTAGTTAGAGCTTTAGGCGAAGTGTAGACGATATTAGAAATCCGATCGAACCCCGAAACCCTAACTTTTAACCCTCTCTGTACATTTTCTGAAACAGTGGATTTTTCCTAATTAAAAATTATCAAAAAATTCAGCAGGGTTTTGTAAGAGTTACTGTGAAGCACGTGATCCCAAATCAATTATTGCGCCGCGGAACCGCGGCCCCACCCTGGCTTGGGCGGCGGTTCCGCGGCCATATTGGTGAATTCTGCCACGTGATTTCAACAGTAATGTCCGTCTGTACATGCTGTATTTTATGGGAATTTTTAATTGATACTCAACAGTTGAGTTTTTCTGGGTTGTTTTGGGGATTCGATGATTCGATCGGATTGTTTAACTTTGTCTATGTGTTTTTCCGGATAATTTAGAATATGTTAAAAAGTTCGACCGGATATAAATACCCAATTTTTCCCCTGACGGGAAATTTTCAAATGTTGGATTTTTTCGTCGTTTAAGAACGTTCTAAGTAGTGCAAGTAACGCGATGGACCCTCTAGAAGACAACAAACCTTAACTCGATTATGTGACCGTCTTGAACTGCCCTTTGAACCTTAGGGTTTGGGGCAGTACGCGTGCCACATGTGAGGCGTTGGCTTGACCTTTCCATGGCTGGACCGTTGGTGCTGTGGCATGAAATGGATGTTTTTAAACTTATTTCAAGTGTTGAGCTGTTTCGGGAAAACTTGGGTGTTTGATTGTTCGATCGGAAAGTTTAACATTTTCTATTTATCTGGAATGTGATACAATATTTGGAATCCACAAGTAGTTATGAGATAACTGAATGAATGTTATAAACATAGCAGTTTAGTCTCACTTGATCGGTTGCCACGGAATTTTGATGTGATCAAAAGTCCGTCGCAATCACGTAGCGTACGCGGATACTCGCCGGTAAACTTAATAGACAGCCACGTCCCATAGCCCCGACCAAGTGACTGTAGGAGAACCCCGTCGCCGAAAGCATCCGTTCGAGTGCTCGCGGCGGCGGTGTTCCGCCTTGGTGCACTTCGTCGACGGTATCGGGGGTGCAGCCGTCTACTAAAGTTTGCGACGAGCATTCGTACAAGGTGTCGGAAATCTTGTTGAATTGCCCGACTCGATATTGAAAAGAGTTTTCGATAATGAGACTAAAATGCGGGTTTATAATTGTTAGGCATGCGATGTCTAAGGAATTCATTTGATTAGGCATGCGATGTCTAAGGAGGTTGTGGATTCCAACTGTTGTAGTTTTACACTTTCTTTTCTATGACCGTAAGTGTAATATGTGATATCGCCGGTTTCGTTGCTATATGTCAACGACAATTGGGATACGCATGTTTACTTACGTTGATGACATGTGATGTTATGTGTTGCTGGATATGTTATATTGGATCGTCGTGTTTGAATAGCCCGGGTTTTTTTTATGTGAGATGAGTGTTTTTCATTTTCATTCATATAAAAACTTGTATGTAATATTCTTTTATTGGGGCACTTCCAGGTTGCGGAAGATGTCACCATTGAATATTATTTACTTTTCCGCACTAGGATAGACCCAAGGAGAGGAGCATAAGTAACCGGGTTCTAGGGTCCAGTGGGAGACTATCTCGAGGAGTCGAGTTCGGGTCTCCTAACCCTAGAATTGGTAGGGTTGCTTGCCGCTCTCGTAGGGGTCGAGGGGTGTGGGTTTGGCTATTCATTACGACCGTGGAATCCATGTTTTATACTGGCTCGTACACGGACGTCCTAGTACATCCAATATTTTATATGATATTTTCTGCTGCGTTATCTGTGATGTGATCATGTGATATGTTCAGATAGGTATTGTATATAGTATATATGATATATTATATAGACGTTGCTTATGTTTTACACCCGCGCTAGCCCTGCCTCGCTCTGGCGTTAGTTACCTAACCTAACGGTGCAGAGGGGACATCGAGGCGAATGCGGATGGCATAAGTGTACGTCGTATTTATCTGTGATGTTTAGGTGCTTAAATGATGGGACTTCATTAATGTGATTAATGAAAGAAAAGAAACCTAAGATGTTGTGGAATCGAATTTCAAAAACAAAAACAGGTAGCTACAGTTCTTGCTTTGCATCGCGGTGTTCCTTGATGAACATCATGCACCTTATTCGATAAGGAAAGGGCCGAGATCCCTTCACCGGGAGTGACCCCTTTAGCAATAACTGGCAGATGCTACAACCCTCGGTTTGTCTTTTGATTGCTCCTATAGTTCTTGCTTTGCACAGCGGTATATATGATATATCCTGCACCTTATTCGATGAGGAAAGGGCCGACGATCCCTTCACCGGGAGTGACCCCTTTAGCAAAACTAGAAAAGCCTAAAAAACACTCCATTTTAAAATCATTTGATTCTACAACGATATCAAGTTCATTACGCAATAGGTTTTCAGAAAAACCTGTCGTAGCCCTCCGTCATTTCAGATAAGTCCTACTTAGTATTCGTGCTACGTTTGTTGACCTCCGTCAAGGCGTAGTGTGCGGTAACTAACTAGTATTTATCTGCTTATGCATATGATGCAGATTGGGTTAGGGTAGTCGTACGACCTTGTTGACCTCCGTCAAGGGTCGTGCGGGTGGGTTTGATTCAATCAAGAAATGACGGGTTGAACTTGACTAGTAGCCTATGGTTTGTTGACCTCCGTCAAGGTCATAGGATGCTAGGGGCAAAATTATCGGGAATTTCAAGTGTTGAAATTTGCAATGAGATTGCATACCTTCTATGAGATAGTTGGATCCCGATACCCGCTGCGAGTAATTGTTACTCCTGGGAGAGTTTTACACATTACAATTAGCCGATCAAGTAGGTGTCTAGAAAGGTGTCAACGGGGTTACGCCTCTGGGAAAACGAGGTTTACTTTAATTAGGTCCGTGCGAAAACACGGGGAACCTCCCTCAAAGTACCGACACTGGTCTGGCTGAAAGATTGGCGAACTTGTAGCGTGTAATTAATCCCGGCTAGTCTTTCCTTTTAGGGTTTGAAGGAAGATTTGATAAAAACAGTGGGAGCCATCCTGATTAGATAAAATAATAACCAATCTGATCTTGCAAGAGCGCACGCAGAGTGTTTTCTTCTCTCTCTCTCCAGGTAGCGACCATGTCATGCCTTAATCAAGATAATAAAACGGATATATTGACCGAACCCGCTTGTTATACTGAGCTGGGGAACGTTGGTCCCGCTCCAACTTATAACTGTTATAAGACAGAGCAGGAAATAGGGGAATACCAGGATTCCCATGCCGCCCAAACGGAGAAAGTGCATGAGATGCATCTCCTTCGGGTGTGTTCATTACAAAGAACTGTTTCTCAGTATCCTCTACGTCCTGGGTATTTGATACCGGATCAGGATCCCGCATACATGATCTGTTATATGGGCTACAGAAAGGTAGAGAATTGAGAACGGGTGATAAGTTTCATGGGACAGAAAACGGGGCAAGTGTTGCAGCCAAGTCTGTTGGTCACTGTCACCCTGTATTACAAATACATTGATTCTGAACAAACGCTATTAGATACCGAACCTCAAAATCATATCAGTCTCTTTATTAGTAAAGAAAGGATATAATTTTGAATTGTTGGATAATGTTTTGAACATTTCCTATATCAAGAGTTGATCGGTTCAGGTACGTTATCTAAAAGCCTTGACGTTCTAAATCAAACTACAGTTCCTGGTATACAGAACACACACAAGAGGAAAAGTTCAGAAATGAACGGATCCTTCTTGAGGCATTGTAGACTAGGTCATATCAATGCGACCTGACTAGCTGAAGTTACATTAAGATGCATATTTAAATCAGATTGAATTTACATCTTGTGAAACTTGCCAGTCATGTCACAAAGATAAGATGACAATAACTCCGTTTACTGGAAACAGAGAAAGAATTAATGAACTCTTGGGATGATACATGTTGATGTATGAAGGTCCCCTGTCTACACATGCCAAGACCGGTTCTTTGTACTTCATTACATTCTCTGATGATCTCTCAAGATTCAGACATATGTTCCTGTTGAAACACAAGTCCGAACCTTTTGAGATATTCACAGAATATAAGTTAGAAGTAGAAAACCAAAAACAGGTATAAGTATTATGTCCTTTGATGTGATCAGGGAGGAGAATACTTGAGCACGGAATTCTTGGACTTTTCTAAAGGAGGATGAGATTCTCTCTCAGTATTACTCCTCCGTATACGCCACATCACCTCGGCGTATCGGGACGGAGCAATCGCACCCTATTAGATATGGTGTGCTCTATGATGAGTACTACTGAGTTTTCTATTTCCTTTTAGGGAGTTATGCACTTATGAAGTTGCATACCTATTGAATAGGGTTCCGATCAAATCAGTTGCCTACCACTTCATATGAGATATGGAAAGGGAAGAGCCCATCTCTTAAGACAGTTAAGATTTGGGGTTGTCCGGCCTATGTCTAAAAAGCATAATCCGGACAAGCTCGAGGCAAAGTCAGATCTGTAGAAGTTTGTTGGATATCCCAGGCATACGCAAGGGAATATCTTCTACCTAACCGAGGAACAAAAGATGTTTTGTTACTCAGCATGCCACCTTTGTGAAAGGGAATTTCTTGTGAAGAAATTAGTGGTCATGAGGTAGAACTGGAAAGAGTTCCAGCTATACAAACTGCAGCTGATGATTTGGTAGAACCAAAGGATTCAATAGCAACCAACGAACCTCAGCCTCTCCGCCGATCTAGTAGGTTTCCTCACCTACCTGAGAGATACCTCGATTTCTCTATGACAGTGGGAGCAAGGATTGCATCATGGGATGATGACCTAACTAGTTTTGAGCTAGCCATCAGGAGTAGGACTCTGTAAGAATGGCTGGATGCTTAGCGATCTGAGATAGAATCCTTATACACCAACAAAGTATGGACTTTGGTTACTTTATCTGAAGGGTTAAATCCCCATCGGGAGCAAGTATATCTTGAGAAGATTACTTGGTGTACATCGAAAAGTTGAGACTTTCAAAGCTAGACTTGTTAAAGGTTTGCATCATTGACCAGGTATGGATTATAATGAAACATTTTCTAAGTAACTATGCTTAAGTCCATCCAGATCCTACTTGCCACGGCTACAAACCATGACTACGATATCTGGCGGTTGGTGTAACAACTCCAATTTTTGTATACCAAAATTTGATTTAAAATTGAAGTATACTTGGAGTATTAATGTTGCTGATAACACTTTAAGTATCTATCTCTTTACAATAATTACAAGAAGGAGCTTGTAGCTCATTGGTAATACCTTGCACTGCTGAACTAAGCCACCAGAGATCGAATCACATACCCCACATTATTTTTATTATTGATTTTTTAAAAAACCTTTAGAATACCAAGAGTTTACACGTGCATATCTCACAAAAACCCCACTACACCCAAAGATGTAACACTTGCAGAGGGTAGATGGACCGTCGGGGGAGATCCAGGTCACCGGACTCGGTCGGGAATCGGCCAACTCGGCCTTGACTCGGCCGACTCAGTGATCCGACCGAGTCACGGCCGAGTCACCCCCTTTTAGGCCGATTCCGGCAAGGGTCACAACATGAAAGTTGTGTCTTTTGGTATTCCCTACTCACCTGCAAAGTTTCAGCACAATCCCACTTCCAGAGATCTTTAAAACCCCCAATTACTCCACTTTTAATACATTTTTATTACATTTTATCACATTTTTATTTTTTAACTTTTCATCTACCCTAACCCTAACCCTAGCCTAGCCCTATATAAAGGCCCCTACCCTCTACCTTTTCCCCTCACAACTCTAAGCATACTCTCTAAAACTCTTGAGAACTTGGTGCAAAGAGCGAGAAGCGAAGCGCTGCCGAAACCGACGACGGATTCCGGCGACCGGATCAAGACCGACGTGACGTTTCCAACGAATCGGCAACCACCACACCTTTTAGAACGCTTAGCTTGTCCAAACCCGTAAGTCCCAACCTTCTACCTCTCTTTTCTATATTTGCAAAATACGACTTTTTGAAACCCGACGGAAATCGGACAAACCGATTTCCGATTCGGTTTTTCTTAAAAATTCCACTTGTCACCTAATACATATTATCAACCCTCTTGCATGTTGACTATTAATCACCCTTAAATCAAATTTAATTGTACTTTTCCACATGAAATGATAAGTTCTTTAGAAAACCGTATTTCTTGCATAAAAATACCATCAAGTTAAATTTTAATGTTCTATTTAGATACCCCACTCCTAATCATGTTTATTTTGATAACAAAACTTGTTTCATTCAATTTGGATGAAATTTCACACATGAAATGATAACGTTTATGGAAACCGTATTCTTGCACTTTAATACCCTTAACTTTAACATAACTCATTTCACCTTGAAACTTCACCAAAACTTAATATAAGTCACGGGGTAATGACCTACCCTTACACACACTCATTATAACCCTAATTGATAAATAACAAAAATACAGAATACGATATTATAGGATTTTTTCACTAAAATACCATAACCTTTATAACTTTTAGTTTAATCTTTAAATTGTAAACTTTTCTAAATAAAACTTATATAAAATGAAAGCACGATTGGTCATGGACATCGATCGTTTATCTAAACTGTCTTGTGGGTCTAGGCAAGTGTGTCTAAGGCTAGTGGTTTTTAATTAGGCCCACGACTGTGGTTCCTTCCCACTTACCTGGCACTTACCTGGCTGCATTCGACGGTGAAGAGGCGATTTGAGGCTTCTAATGACTCATCGTTTAGACCATAGAATATAGGTTAGATGGTCTAGGAAACCCTAACAACTAAAATATGGAGAACTATATACTTTTACAAATAAATACCCTATATTTAGAAAATCTTTTCCCTAAATTAAAAGTATTTATAAAACCTGAGCAAAGTGCCATTACAACCCATTCGTGGGGAACCTGTTAGGGATAGCACGGTTCATCGTGCACCCGCAGGCTAGTAGTGCGAGATTCAGACCTCCGCAAGGAGCATTCGGTCTCGAAAGGTTTAAATACAATATTTAAGGAAAGTAATATTTTTTTGTAAATAAAATATTCATTTAAAAATCATTTAAGTGTTTTATTATATATAATTATCATTTAAACACTTATTTTGTTATAATATCAAGTTTCCACTTTTTCCTAAAAATCATAGATTAAAAGTTACATTAAAATACCACGAATTTCAAATAAACAATTAATACTTTTATTAGGATATATTCACTAGAATAACACAAATAAAATTCACATCCATTACAATAATAAAGACGATTATTAAATAATTGAGGTATATTTTGAAAACTATACAAAAGTACTTTTTACATAAAACCCCCTCAAGTTTCACAAATTACAATAAGGCCCCTAGCTAATATTGAACTTCAAATTATCTTTCTTTTAGTCTGACTCGGGTTAGAGTCTGACTAATTCTGACTTGAATATAATTCAAGTCAATCTATATTTCAATCATATTCCAACACAACTTGAAATCATGAATCCCTGAATACAGTTAACAATATATTCATTTTTTGACTGAATCAAACCATGGATATTCATTCCATTATCCTGATATTCCATTTACCTGATTATACAGTTGCAACATGTTTACTGATATCATGGTTTTGGTCAGTCACTCAATTTACATATTCCATTACTACAACACTGTTAAAACATTACGGGGTTTAAAGGGGTAGATTGGTACGGAAAATGTTAAAAGTGGAATGAGGTGGTCAGATTAAGACACCTAACATGAATACTGTTGCTGTTGTACCGTGGCATAACGGTTCCTTGTACTCTCCGTTTGCACTGATCTCTAGCATATATAGATCCCCCTCGTATACACTGGCATTCTTCTGTACCAAGCTACAAACAACTGCGTTAAACAATATTCCATAATATTCTACAACATAATACTCTAGAAAATACTGTTACTTGAATGTCGTCAGGTGCGTTGGACCAAGTTGAGACCGAGCCAACAACTGAAGATTTGGAGCAGTTCCAAGAAGATCTAGAGCTCTAGACTTTGTACTTGTTCTTTCCAGTATTTCCTTTTATTATTATGCCACTGTTTAGGCATTGCTTTCTTTTTTCATTCCAGTTGTATTTTCATTTCATGCATTGTATAAAGAATGTTATTAATAAAAGTTGCTGTTATCTCAATCTCATTTGTCTCTTGTGATTATTTTATATTGCTTAGTTACGCTTAGCGTATGTACTTCTGAGTACATACGTAGCGGGCCTCGTCACGACCACTTCGCCGTACATTGGGAAGCGGGGCGTGACAGGTTTTGTTGGTGGCCCATGCAGGTCAGAGCTGTATGAATCCCTATCATGCAGTTCTGGTCTGCGTGAACAACCTAAGCAATGTAACACAAGAAACAGCAACTAAAACATTCTTTACAATTCATGTTATTTGAATCTTACAAGTCTTTATTCCTTGAATCTTATCATTTCATGTATTTGAATCTGTCCTAATCCAAATTTTTCTTCAGGATTATGGATTCCCCAAACAATTCCCCGAACAACACCAGTACCAATGCCAACAACACCCCTTCAGCACTACCTCTCACTCCAGTTGTTCCCGCACCATCCACTGAGCAAACCATGCTTTTCGATGCGATCCGCAGTCTGCTAGAGGGACAGCAACAACTTCTGAGTCGTCCTGAGACAGATGCACCGGGAATCAAACAGTTCAGAGCGTTGCACCCGAAGCAATTCTCGGGAAAAGGGAGCCCTCTCGAAGCAGAAGAATGGGCGCAAAGTATTGAAGATGATCTGGCAGCAGCTCAAGTGCCAGATAATGCTTGGGTCCGTGTAGCGAAGCTACAGCTCACGGACAACGCTCGAAATTGGTGGAAGGCGGAAGAAACCCGCCTGGCCCAGCCGATTGAATGGAAAACATTTCGCGAGAAGTTCGACGCGAAATATTTCCCTGTGACCGCCAGGTTCGCTATGGAACAGCAATTTATTCACCTACAGCAAGGATCAATGTGGGAGAAATCTGTAGATGAATATGATGCTGAGTTTACTATGTTGAGCCGGTAAGATCTGTCACAGTAGTTCAATTTTTAATATCACCTACTACACAGCTAACACAACCTTTAAACAGATTCGCGGCACACCTGATACCGACGGACGAGATCAGAGCCCGTCGTTTTCAGCAAGGTTTGGACACCGAAATCAACGCTGCTCTAGCCACCGGGAAGTTTTTGACTCACGAGGAAGCCCTGGAAGCTGCCCGCAGTTACGAGGCAGTGATAAAAGAGAGGGGAAGACCTCGCTCTGTAGGAGTCAAGCGTCCTGCCAACCAGATGGCAGGTGGAGCCACGTCCAGACCATCCTTCGTGCCGAGGCGTCCCGGAGTACCAACTCATCACCCTAGCCCAGCCTTTTGCACCTACTGTAAAAGAAAGGGACATATGATGAAGGATTGCCGTCGAGCCAACCGCCTTTGCTTGATCTGCGGTTCAGCCACTCATGACATTGGATCCTGTCTTCAAAGGCAGAACTCGGTTGCTGCAACCCGGCCAGCTAACAACTATCAGCAGCGACCAGCTCTTCCAGCACCTGCTACCAGACTTGCACTACCTGCACCACCTAGAGGACCACAAGCTGCACCACCTCCTCGACAGTTCCATCAAGCCCAAAGGAACGTTCAGAGGAATGCTCCTCAGGCCAGGAGGAATGTGCCGAAGCGCCAGGCTTTCATGATGTCTGTTGAAGAAGCTGAGGCCACTGGCCAAGTCATTACTGGTAAATTTCCTTCCTAAATTTATCACCTAGTTTTGGTTACCTACACACTTTCCCTATACCTAAAACCTATCCCATATACCTTAGGTACAATTCTAGTAGCTTCACTACCTGCACTTGCACTGTTTGATACTGGAGCATCCCACTGCTTTATGTCGCAACGGTTCGTCCGAACCCATGCGATTCCAGTCTCACCGCTCGTATCCTGCTGGAACGTCAGTTCCGGAAATGGTGTTCTAAAGGCAACTATGGGATACAGCATGTGTCCGGTCATCGTCTGCAGTCGAGAATTTTACGCTGACTTCAAAGTACTGGACATACCGAACTTTGATGTGGTTCTAGGAATGGACTGGCTTGGAACCTTTTATGCTACCATCGACTGTCGCCAAAGGAGGGTAGTATTTGAGATTCCAGATCATCCGATCTTTTACTTTAAGAGTGGAGACCGTACATTGGAGCCAAGCACTTACAAAGCAAAGCCAAGGGAAGCAATAGTTACGGCAGCTCATGCAGAAGAAGAAGCAAGACCGGAGGTAGTTCGAGAGTTCGATGACGTATTCCCTGACGATATATCAGGTTTGCCTCTTGATCGAGCTCTTGAATTTAGCATTGACTTAGTACCAGGAGCACAACCAGTAATCAAAGCACCATATAGACTAAGTCCAGAAGGTTTGAAGGAAGTACGAACACAGTTGGACGAATTACTGGCGAAAGGATGGATTCGTCCCAGCACTTCGGGTTAGGGAGCACCTGTACTACTGGTGAAGAAGAAGGAAGGTTCATATAGAATGTGCATCGACTATAGAGCCTTGAACGAAGTTACTATTAAGAACAAGTATCCACTTCCGCGCATCGACGACTTATTCGATCAGCTAAGTGGATCTTGTGTCTTCTCTAAACTAGATCTTCGTTCAGGTTATCATCAAGTGAAGGTCAAGGAAGCTGATATTCACAAAACAGCTTTCAGAACTCGCTATGGACATTACGAATTTCTAGTAATGCCATTTGGAGTGACCAATGCACCAGCAATTTTCATGAATCTTATGAACCAAGTCTTCCGGGAGTATTTAGACAGGTTCGTTGTCATCTTCATCGACGACATCCTGGTATATTCTAAGAACCGGAAAGAGCATGCGGAGCACTTACGAATTATCCTGGAAACTCTTCGACAACATAAGCTTTATGCCAAATACAGCAAGTGCGAGTTTTGGTTAAAACAAGTTGGTTTCCTTGGACATATCGTATCAGGAGAAGGGATTTCTGTGGATCCAGCAAAAGTTTCAGCAGTCAACGAATGGCCTACACCAAAATCAGTGAAGGATATTCGGAGTTTCTTGGGTTTAGCTGGATATTACAGAAGATTCATTGAAGGCTTTTCGAAGATAGCAACACCCCTGACCAAGCTCACACGAAAAGATGAAGAATTTGTGTGGTCAGAAGCATGCGAGCAAGCTTTTGTAGAACTCAAGTCGAGGCTGACGTCTGCACCTATTCTTGTATTACCGGATCAATCTGGAGGATTCGAAGTACATTGCGATGCATCCGGTAAAGGATTAGGATGTGTTCTACATCAGCACGGTAAGGTTGTGGCTTATGCTTCAAGACAACTGAAGACTCATGAGCGCAATTACCCGACGCATGATCTAGAGTTGGCAGCCGTTATTTTTGCTCTTAAAATTTGGCGCCACTACTTACTTGGTGAACGAGTGAACATCTACACAGATCATAAAAGTCTGAAGTATGTGTTTACCCAGAAGGAGTTGAATATGCGGCAGAGAAGATGGTTAGAACTTATGGCGGACTTCGACATCAATTTGCAATATCATCCAGGAAAGGTGAACGTAGTACCTGATGCTCTTAGTCGCCAACCATTAGCAATGAATCTCACCGCCAAGTGGAAGCTTCAGCAAGACCTACATCAGATGGAGATCGAACTAGTCATGCCAGGTGATGTTTCAAATTTGATGAATCTACAAGTTCAATCAACCATTGTCAATCAGATCAAAGCAGCTCAAGCCAGCGATGCTAAGTTGCAAAAGATCAGAGAACAAGTGGAGAATGGACTCAGAACAGATTTCATCATCCACGAAGACGGATCTTTGAGATACGGCAGCAGATTGTGTGTACCAAAGGGTCCTGTTCGGGAAGAGTTAATGAGAGAAGCTCACAGCTCTCCCTATTCAGTACATCCTGGAGGTACCAAAATGTACAAGGATCTACGTCAGAATTATTAGTGGCATGGTATGAAGCGTGAAGTAGCCAGAAGCGTCGCAAAATGCTTGGTGTGTCAGCAAGTAAAGGCTGAACATCACAGGACTGCTGGATTACTTCAACCGTTACCAATTCCAGAATGGAAGTGGCAGCACATTACGATGGACTTTGTAACTGCTCTTCCTCGCAGCACAAAAGGTAACGATGCGATTTGGGTCATTGTGGATCGACTCACAAAGTCGGCTCACTTCATCCCATTTCGAGTTGGCCAATCAACTGAGACATTAGCGAAGAAGTACATGGAGGTAATAATCTAATTTAGATTTAAACGAAATTCTTCATAATGTACTATCTCTGATGCCCATGAACTCAAACAGGAAATTGTGAGACTTCATGGAGTACCGGTCTGCATTGTCTCCGATCGTGACACTAGGTTCCGATCGCAATTTTGGCAAAGTCTGCAAGCTAGCTTGGGAACAAGTCTGAACTTCAGCACGGCTTATCATCCACAAACAGATGGTCAGTCAGAACGAACTATTCAGATCTTGGAGGATATGCTCAGAGCATGTATGCTCGACTTCAAAGGATCGTGGGAAGATCACTTGCATCTTGTGGAGTTCGCGTACAACAACAGCTACCAAGCAAGCATAGGAATGGCACCTTTTGCAGCATTATATGGAAGGAAGTGTCGATCGCCATTAAGTTGGGACGACATCGGAGATAGGGAACTCCTTGGACCAGAGATGATAGTAGCGACCGTGGATGTGGTTCGTACTATCAGAGAAAGAATGCGCATAGCCCAAGATAGACAGAAACATTGGGCTGATGCAAAGAGACGACACTTGGAGTTCCAGCCAGGAGACCATGTATTCTTGAAGATATCTCCGAACCGCGGAGTGATCAGATTTGGAAGACGGGGAAAGTTGAGTCCGAGATACATTGGACCGTTCGACATACTCGAACGAGTCGGTGAAGTGGCATACCGATTAGCGCTTCCACCCTCATTGGAAGGAGTGCATAACGTGTTCCATATATCCCAACTCAGAAAGTATGTGAGTGACCCCAGCCATGTACTTGATCATTCCGAGCTTACGATACAGCCCGATTTGTCTTGTGAGCAACAACCTGTGGAGATCCTGGATAGAAAGGTAAAGACACTTCGGAACAAGGAAGTTAATTTGGTCCGGATAATGTGGAGAAAAGACACTCCAGGAGAATCCACGTGGGAAAGGGAAGATGAGATGCGTGCAAGATATCCGCACCTTTTTTTTTGTAAATTAGTCCTTAAATAAAAGTTGTAAATTTCGAGGACGAAATTTTTGTAAGGAGGGTAGATTGTAACAACTCCAATTTTTGTATACCAAAATTTGATTTAAAATTGAAGTATACTTGGAGTATTAATGTTGCTGATAACACTTTAAGTATCTATCTCTTTACAATAATTACAAGAAGGAGCTTGTAGCTCATTGGTAATATCTTGCACTGCTGAACTAAGCCACCAGAGATCGAATCCCATACCCCACATTATTTTTATTATTGATTTTTTAAAAAACCTTTAGAATACCAAGAGTTTACACGTGCATATCTCACAAAAACCCCACTACACCAAAAGATGTAACACTTGCAGAGGGTAGATGGACCGTCGGGGGAGATCCAGGTCACCGGACTCGGTCGGGAATCGGCCAACTCGGCCTTGACTCGGCCGACTCAGTGATCCGACCGAGTCACGGCCGAGTCACCCCCTTTTAGGCCGATTCCGGCAAGGGTCACAACATGAAAGTTGTGTCTTTTGGTATTCCCTACTCACCTGCAAAGTTTCAGCACAATCCCACTTCCAGAGATCTTTAAAACCCCCAATTACTCCACTTTTAATACATTTTTATTACATTTTATCACATTTTTATTTTTTAACTTTTCATCTACCCTAACCCTAACCCTAGCCTAGCCCTATATAAAGGCCCCTACCCTCTACCTTTTCCCCTCACAACTCTAAGCATACTCTCTAAAACTCTTGAGAACTTGGTGCAAAGAGCGAGAAGCGAAGCGCTGCCGAAACCGACGACGGATTCCGGCGACCGGATCAAGACCGACGTGACGTTTCCAACGAATCGGCAACCACCACACCTTTTAGAACGCTTAGCTTGTCCAAACCCGTAAGTCCCAACCTTCTACCTCTCTTTTCTATATTTGCAAAATACGACTTTTTGAAACCCGACGGAAATCGGACAAACCGATTTCCGATTCGGTTTTTCTTAAAAATTCCACTTGTCACCTAATACATATTATCAACCCTCTTGCATGTTGACTATTAATCACCCTTAAATCAAATTTAATTTTACTTTTCCACATGAAATGATAAGTTCTTTAGAAAACCGTATTTCTTGCATAAAAATACCATCAAGTTAAATTTTAATGTTCTATTTAGATACCCCACTCCTAATCATGTTTATTTTGATAACAAAACTTGTTTCATTCAATTTGGATGAAATTTCACACATGAAATGATAACGTTTATGGAAACCGTATTCTTGCACTTTAATACCCTTAACTTTAACATAACTCATTTCACCTTGAAACTTCACCAAAACTTAATATAAGTCACGGGGTAATGACCTACCCTTACACACACTCATTATAACCCTAATTGATAAATAACAAAAATACAGAATACGATATTATAGGATTTTTTCACTAAAATACCATAACCTTTATAACTTTTAGTTTAATCTTTAAATTGTAAACTTTTCTAAATAAAACTTATATAAAATGAAAGCACGATTGGTCATGGACATCGATCGTTTATCTAAACTGTCTTGTGGGTCTAGGCAAGTGTGTCTAAGGCTAGTGGTTTTTAATTAGGCCCACGACTGTGGTTCCTTCCCACTTACCTGGCACTTACCTGGCTGCATTCGACGGTGAAGAGGCGATTTGAGGCTTCTAATGACTCATCGTTTAGACCATAGAATATAGGTTAGATGGTCTAGGAAACCCTAACAACTAAAATATGGAGAACTATATACTTTTACAAATAAATACCCTATATTTAGAAAATCTTTTCCCTAAATTAAAAGTATTTATAAAACCTGAGCAAAGTGCCATTACAACCCATTCGTGGGGAACCTGTTAGGGATAGCACGGTTCATCGTGCACCCGCAGGCTAGTAGTGCGAGATTCAGACCTCCGCAAGGAGCATTCGGTCTCGAAAGGTTTAAATACAATATTTAAGGAAAGTAATATTTTTTTGTAAATAAAATATTCATTTAAAAATCATTTAAGTGTTTTATTATATATAATTATCATTTAAACACTTATTTTGTTATAATATCAAGTTTCCACTTTTTCCTAAAAATCATAGATTAAAAGTTACATTAAAATACCACGAATTTCAAATAAACAATTAATACTTTTATTAGGATATATTCACTAGAATAACACAAATAAAATTCACATCCATTACAATAATAAAGACGATTATTAAATAATTGAGGTATATTTTGAAAACTATACAAAAGTACTTTTTACATAAAACCCCCTCAAGTTTCACAAATTACAATAAGGCCCCTAGCTAATATTGAACTTCAAATTATCTTTCTTTTAGTCTGACTCAGGTTAGAGTCTGACTAATTCTGACTTGAATATAATTCAAGTCAATCTATATTTCAATCATATTCCAACACAACTTGAAATCATGAATCCCTGAATACAGTTAACAATATATTCATTTTTTGACTGAATCAAACCATGGATATTCATTCCATTATCCTGATATTCCATTTACCTGATTATACAGTTGCAACATGTTTACTGATATCATGGTTTTGGTCAGTCACTCAATTTACATATTCCATTACTACAACACTGTTAAAACATTACGGGGTTTAAAGGGGTAGATTGGTACGGAAAATGTTAAAAGTGGAATGAGGTGGTCAGATTAAGACACCTAACATGAATACTGTTGCTGTTGTACCGTGGCATAACGGTTCCTTGTACTCTCCGTTTGCACTGATCTCTAGCATATAGAGATCCCCCTCGTATACACTGGCATTCTTCTGTACCAAGCTACAAACAACTGCGTTAAACAATATTCCATAATATTCTACAACATAATACTCTAGAAAATACTGTTACTCTGCCATTCTCACTCCACTTTTCTTTGGGACTTACCGAGCGACCTGTTCGCTGACGACATTCTATTTCTTTCTTCTTTGAATGTCGTCAGGTGCGTTGGACCAAGTTGAGACCGAGCCAACAACTGAAGATTTGGAGCAATTCCAAGAAGATCTAGAGCTCTAGACTTTGTACTTGTTCTTTCCAGTATTTCCTTTTATTATTATGCCACTGTTTAGGCATTGCTTTCTTTTTTCATTCCAGTTGTATTTTCATTTCATGCATTGTATAAAGAATGTTATTAATAAAAGTTGTTGTTATCTCAATCTCATTTGTCTCTTGTGATTATTTTATATTGCTTAGTTAC
This sequence comes from Agapanthus africanus, assembly GCA_030015575.1. Classification (NCBI taxonomy): domain Eukaryota; kingdom Viridiplantae; phylum Streptophyta; class Magnoliopsida; order Asparagales; family Amaryllidaceae; genus Agapanthus; species Agapanthus africanus. The sequence goes on from JASDDO010000235.1 coordinate 196,455, forward strand.
GCTTAGCGTATGTACTTCTGAGTACATACGTAGCGGGCCTCGTCACGACCACTTCGCCGTACATTGGGAAGCGGGGCGTGACAGTTGGGTGTCATGACTGCTTTTCTAAATGATGTTTTAGAAGAGAGAGTCTGTAAGTACACAGTCAGAGGGCTTCGTAGACAGTGGGAGCAGCGGAAACGTGTGCAAGATGTTTTATGTGATAAAGCAGGCATCGCGGAGTTGGAACATCTGTTTTGATGAGGTAATCAAAAAGTTTGACATCATCAAAATGGTATATGAACTTTGTATATACAAAAAGGTAGTAGGGAGTATGGTGGTGATCCTCGTAGAGTATGTGGATGATATACTCTTGATAGTGAAGGAGTTTCATATGCTACGCTCAGTCAATTTCCGCTTATCACAAGGATTCTCCATATAAGATCAAAGTGATACCTCCTAAATCCTTAGTTTGGATCTATGAGATAGATCTAAGTAGACCTTAGGATCCTCACTAGCTGTAGTGAGAAGGTATCAATTGATCCTGGGGAGAATCACTCGAAAGGTTCCAGAGTGATAAGGACGACTGAAAGTCAGTCACGGGCATTGTCTTTACCCTCAGTAAAGGGACGGTATGTTGGAAGAGTTCCAAGCTAGATACCGTGGCATACTAGACGATAAAGGCTGGATACATCGCTACTTAAGATGCTACCTAAGAGGCAGTCTGGGTGTATATTTGTTCATGAGATGAACTTCGTTCCTTCCATTGTGTGACAATGGAGTTGTGGCTTATGCCAAGGAACGCCCGTCCCATTAGTGATCCAGACATATTCTAAGGCAGTGTCACCTGATCGTGGAGATGGTTGATCTCTAGGGGATCGAGGTTAGGAGAGCAGACTCAGAGGACAACACGGCGGATCCACTCACAAAGGCCTTTTCCCAGAGAGAGACTTTTATGGGATGGTTGAGTATGAGATACTACAACCACTGCTATCAGATAGCCCTAGTGCAAGTGGGAGATTGTTAGTTATATGTATGCCCTAGAGGCTATTACTGTACATAGGATGTATATTGTAGTGGATGCTTGGACATATATAGGGATGACTTTCTTGCTCGATATGATAGTATGCTATCTAGTAACTCTTTACTTTAACGTGTACACTGATTGTCTCTCTGTTACATGTTAGTAAAGCCCTTAGGATGTGTACTTGACTACCTGGACTATGATGCGGATCATACTAGTGGGGACATGGTAGTCCATAAGTACATCTTTCAAGGTCCCTAGTCGTGGGTGTATCGAGACGGGGCATCGATATACCAGAGTAGACTAGCGTATACCTTCTCGACCCATACAGATGGGCGATGGATGATCCCATATCCATGTTGCGCCACGGCAGCGCCCCTGCCGTCTATCCGAGGCCAAAATGCGGAATCAAAAATTTTCTTATCTTTTAAACTGGCGCTACCGCGGACAATAAACCCGGATCGTAACCATTAACCGATACTAGCTAACTAGAGATGGGGTGAGAGATATACCGAGCGATCCGTGTCCTTCGGTCTTCTCGTCGTCGTCCCTATCTCCCGCGGAATCACCATTCGTCGTCTTCTCGTCGGAAAGGGCACCACGTAGCCGGATTCTTTTACGGGCTCCCACCTCTGGACCGAGGCAACTCGGGCGCGAAGTTGGCTAGCCGACGCGTCCAAGAAGTGCTGTAGGCTTGTGTAGAATCTATTGTCTCTTTTGGGATTTATTTTGCCATTGGTGATGGAGGAATGAGGTTAAGAAAAAAATGGTGCTTTCATTTTTTCCAAAACAAGAAGAAGGAGATGAAGAAATATGTGCTACCATCATAATAATGAAACTCTCCCTCTCCTTCTCTTGAACAAATGGTGGAGGAAAAATCTCAAAAACAAGAAGGAAGGTGAGTGTAGGAAAAGCAAGAGGTGACCACATCCAAAGTAAACCTCACATCAACTCCTAATCAACTCCAATCCATTCTAATCACCATTAATGCAAAAGAAATGATGATAGAAAAGAATGGTATCAAAAGATGCTATCATAATCAATCCATATGCAAGAAACCCCTCCACAATATGTTATTTGCAAACTTGCAAATAACCCCCTCCATCGGAAAAGTCCGGCCGGGAAAGAACAAAGGAAAACCGGCCGGAACGGAATGCAAACTGGCAACTCCAGAAAACTGGTCCTGTAATAAATTACAGGAAAACCCCGATACTGTGCATACACACCCGCATCTGTATTCCGACCGGATACAAATGCAAAGAGACAAAATCTACACTGTACTATACTAGGATCCAGCTTAAACCAAAGCCGGCTAGCAATATCCGTCCGATCCTGATCCGTGCAATACCGCACGTATCTGATCGAACCCTGCGATATAACCATACTGCCTCTAGTACAAACTGTCCGATCCTGATCCGTGCAATACCGCACGTATCTGATCGGACCCTGCCATATCTCCATACGGCCTCTACAGCGTTTCGCCCGAAACTTGAGTAACTGAAAGTGTGGTGGACTCTAAAGACTCGTCAATACTATGGCTGTGGATTTAACCACTAGCACGTCAGAGGTATAAGCCAATACGTGACGGGTCACCAGCTATTGACCAAAAGGGACGTCGATGAGCGAACTCATCCTGACACCCTACTGAGCCTGTCAGTGACAATATCCGTACAGTCCGGTCCGTTCGTCTATGAGCATCGCATGGCGGGCCTAGGGGGTTGGTAAAAGTCAGACCCCCAAAAGCGGTACAAGTCGTGTCGGAGCGTAGCCCAGAACACCCTGAGATACTACTGGAATACCTACCAGTAAATCTCCTGCCTCGGCCGAGGGCTTTGTGTAATGGCTCTCCTAGACACAGCGCGACCTCACCCCCAATACCGGGAGAGACGAACCCCTGCAGATCCGCTCACTGCCTCCATGTGGCTCGGGACTGTACCCAACTAAAACCTGTTTGCACGACTCCTTTGAGCCGTGGTAGGGTAGTAATCAAAGAACGGTGGGAACTCACACGAGACAAATGACGATCTCAGGTCGATGAACTAACCTGTACACATGTCACCAGGGAACTGCTATCTGACATCTGGTATAAGACCAACTAGCATGTTCCCGGCGAGTCCTGTCCGGTGTACTCATAACCCAATGAGCACCTGTATACATCTTAGGTGAACCAACTGACACCAGTGGCTTGTGAGACCGGCCACCGCCCCTCGTCGGGGTCTCGACTGTATACACTAGTCTACTCTGGAGTATCGATGCCCTGTCTCGAAACTCCCACGACTAGGGACCTTTTAAGGATGTGCTTATAGACCGCCAGCTCTCACGTATATGATCGCCATCATACTGCTGGTAGTCAAGCAAGAATCCTAGGGGCTCTATCAACGTGTAATAGCGACATGTCAGGTCACCTAACACAGTACACGATGATAAAGGTAAACCAGATAGCATACTATCATCTTGAGTAAGACTGTCCTACTGGGACAGGTCCTCCCTCAATCATTGCAATCACGTGCCTGTGATCCAATAATTGACTCTGAGGGCACTATCTCCAACAATCTCCCACTTGCACTCAAGGCTAATTATTGCGATGTCGCATACTCACAGCCCGTGTGATACCGAACACCCAACTCCTCTACTTGTCAGTCTCACAAAAACCCGTTTGCGAAACTATTGCGTTCGAGGAATAGCCTCAGTGAGTTGATCTGCCTTGATGTTTCTTTCTATGTCTCTCTATATCTCAAGTTCGCGGAGAAAGCCATCTCCCGAAATGAGCAATACCTGTCTTGGAATGTCTGGATGTCTGATGGGACCTAGCTCATCAATGAGCTCCAAATCCAAACTTCTTAGACTGTATCGTCAACTGAACTTAATCAGTATCCTGCGCCATGCCTTCCCTCAGTATCCAACTGGACCACCTGTCCAAAATACTGCCCCTCGTCAGAGGGAAAACTATAACTCTGACAGCCACTCTGCCATCCATGTCACCTTGGAAGCCTGGAATGATAACCGTCTTCTAAAGGAGGCTGCTGTTATCATATCCCTAGAACATCAACTTATGTTCTAAAACTGCTTCCGACTGTTTCTCCAGGATTGGATCAATATCAACTTATTGCACCTACTGCAAGAACAACATCTGGTGTGGTACTTGACATCTCATGATTGACTCAATTGCCTAAGCAAGTGATCTGCCAATCATGCACATCCCTCTCCCCTATAGTCTGTAAGACACCTTTAGAGAGGGTGACTCCATCACCTGCAGGTATACTACCGTGCCAAGAGTCGTCCATTCTAAATACTCATAGAATGCTGTCAAAATACCCAGATTGGGAAACCACCCAAATCTAGATCTAAAACCATAGATCTAGTGACCAGAATGTCTGATATAATATCCAAGTCCTGTGTGGAGAAACCACTGTGTGACGACCAAAGTATAACCGATCGTAGTATAGGAATATCACTTCCTACTCTGTGTATGTCATCCAAATACCAGGACATCACACCCTACTATCTTCTTAACAGATCAATCCCCTATTCTGATGAAGTCAAACCTATGACTGTCACATCAGAAATAGATGATCTATCTCCGCTGTAACTGCTTTAGTCTATAAATAGACATAAGCCTGATGACCACCAATGCTTCCGCTGCTCCCACTGACTACGACAACCCTCTGCCAGAGTCATATAGACGTGCACTTCTAAAGCTAGTTTAGAACGACGCTATACTCATCCTCCTGTCGGGTCTCACAGTCTGGAACAACAGCAATGGTAAGTCTGGGTAAACAAGAACCTCCCTGCCACCGTCCTTGAGCATACCGAAGTACCTCTCGAGTGCCTGAGGTTACCCATCATATCTGCGGAGTGGCCAATGGAATGTCAAATCAGATTGAATCTTTAGGTTCTTTATCAAATCTTCAGTAATCGTTTGCGGTTCTGGAATCGCTTCCAGTTCTACCATACTCCCACTACCTTTTTTTTTGAAAAAATCCATTTTTAATTAAAACTGTGGCGAGTAAAGAACAATATCACTATTGATCTTCCAGATGGTAGAAGGTCAACCCTCGTCATAGCCTGGGTCAACCCACAAACAGCCATTACAGAAACGTGCCTTGAGTTATCCAGAGCCTGGTTTTAAGCATAAGCCGGACAACTCCCCGTACCTTAACATCGTTAAGATATGAACTGTTCTATATCCAATATAGAACCAGAGGCACTGATTTAATTGAACCAGATTCAAATCATGCAGCTGTCTCCAGTGCATGTCAACTAAATGGAAAAAGGCCGATCAGCGTCACTCAACTTAGGAATGCTTCCAATTATGAGTAACCCGAAAGAGAAGCAAGTTCTCTTAATCATTACTATCAACTGAATACCATACACAAGTATCTACATCTTCGATCACTTTGAAGAATCCCGATACTTGCAATACCTGGTTCTCTACTTTATTCAAATACCTATAACTTCTCAAAATTCAAACCCTGTGTTTCCACGAAACACCTGTCTAAAAACTAGAGAAGTCATAAGTAAACTGAATATAGTACGAGGACCATCCCCTCTGTCCTGATGGACCCTGGACAACATACAATACTCTGTATAAGTCCCTTGAGTCTGATAACTCATTCACTGTGTGTCGTAGGTTGAAAACTGTACTTATGGTTAAGAAGAATTACACCGCTGTTTAATGCTCCTTACCTAACCATCCACTGATATAGGTAAATGTCGTAGACATAATTTCAAAAAGGTATATCTCACTCTATAAAAATAGACGTACAGATATATCAATTTGAAATTGGTGCATAATAGCGGATATTCAAAACCAAATAATTGCCGTCCGGCAAACAATCCAGGTGACTTCCTCAAATATCACTGATTACAACGAATCCCGATATAATGAGGATGATCACCCAATTCCCAATAACTTACTCCCACTCATCATCTGTAAAACCATACAGATGTGAGAATCATACCTGGTAAATACATACCCTGAAGAAAGTGTCTAATTGGGAAATCAGTTTTCCTTTAACAGTACACAGTGAAATTGAAACATTGAAATGTTTCGTTGGGGTATCCTGGTATTCCTAGTAATGCCTCTTCCAGATTCACAACTGTAACCGTATAATTCTTTGCCACTTCTCCAAATCCCTTTATATGTCTTTAGTCATTACCTTCTGTACACCCCTTTAGGCCAAATGGTTTTCTTCCTTCCCTACCGTTCGGCACCAGCCTATGGTTTGGAAGAAGACTATTCAATAAGCATAATGGGTGTACTGTCCTAATCCTAGGAGCACTCGCAATGCGAGAGAAGGTGAAGATAAAAGACAACCGAATAAAACCTTATTCCTATTTCTCCTGAACCAGAATCCATCCCCGAACTGGAACAAGTTCCTTTCGAGTTCGTATATAACCATACGATGGAATATCCAAATAAACTGTGGATCTTCGTAGTGATATGGAGTGTCCTGGAGAAATACAAAGGTGATTTAGGATTGGCGAAGAAATACTTGGTTTGGTCGTGAATGGCAGTCGCAATTTACTTTGCCCTCTTACTAATCCCTTGCTTTGTCTTAACTTAATACCTTCTGTACACCGTTTAGGCTAACTGGTTTTCTTCATTCCCTACCGGTCGGCACCAGCCTGTGGTTTGGAAGAAGACTATCCAATTTGCGTAATAGGTGTACTACTCCTAAACCAAGGAGTACTCGCAACCTGAGAGAAGGTGAAAAGAAAAGACAACTGAATAGTCCTATCCGTTTTCTCCAGAACCAGAAACCATCCTCGAAGTCCTTCGAGTTCGTATATAACCATACGATGGTTTTGTCCAATGGAAGTGGACGTTCGTAATAATACGGGGTGTCCCGGAGAAAAGGGTAAAAGCAGGAGTGGCAAAGAGGTTTGCAACTCTGACAATCCAAAAGCCAGTGTTAAAGAAGGTTCGGTCAACTTGGTCACTGAGTCATAGTCCAGGGTTGGGTCAATGGTCGCTGCCAAAGAGAGAGAGAAAAGAAACACTCAGCGTGCACTCTAACCTAGATCAGAATGGTTATAACTTTATCTAATCTGGAAACCTCCCACTGTCACCTCAAATTCTCCTCCAAACCTGAAAGAAGAATTAGTCGGGGTCACCCGAGGAGTAAACTAACTCATCAGTGGGAATCGGGATCCAACTATCATCGCATGATAACGTGACGGAATCCACTCAATTCACCACACTCCAGAAGGTATGCGCATATCTGGCAAGTTTCAGTTCTTTTGAAACTCCCGATGTGATTTTTACCCCAAGCGGTTTATGACCTTGACTAGGTCAACAAACCATAAACCGCCAGTCAAGTTCAACCCGTCATTATTCTGGATTGCATTAAACCCACCCGTACGTGCCCTTGACTAGGTCAACAAGGCCGCACGACTGTCCTAACCAATCCCATTTATGCAACAAACAAGTACCACTTAGCTACCGAACACCGCGTCTTGACTAGGTCAACAAACGCAGCACGAATACTAAATAAAACCTGTAGGAAATGACGGAGGGCTACGGCTGGTTTTTGGCGAAAAACCTTTAACGTAATGAACTTGATATCATTGAAGGAACTGCATAGCCTTTTATAAAAATATAGTGACGAAAACCTTTGCTAAAGAGGTCACTCCCGGTGAAGGGATCTCGGCTCTTTCCCTGTAGAAATGAGGTGCAGGATATTCCAAATGAATACCACGATGCAAAGCAAAAGGCAATCGGCTATAGTGAAGTTATTGCCCTAACGCAAACTTCTGTCCAAGGGGTCACTCCCGGTGAAGGGATCTCGGCCCTTGCCTCGTCGACTGAGGAGCAGGATATTCCAACTGAATACCACGATGCAAAACAAAAGTGAACGTCGTTGCAATAACAGCTTTTTGAAAAATGTTCCAACAACATCAGAATAGGTTTGTTTATAACTTGCGTTGATCCGAATCAACGCAGTCCCATCAATTAATCACACCACAAAGAACGAAAATAATATGACGTACGTATATGCCATCCGCATTCGCCACTGGGTCCCGTCATTACTCGTTAGGTTAGCTAACTAACGACAGAGCGGGGACTGGACTAGCGCGGATGCAAAACATATACAACATCTACTAATATATATACCAATATATTATATTCGCTCAAGGCGTGATAAGAATGCAACATCACAGAAATGTACAGCATCACAGAACAATACAGATATCTGGGATCCCCGGGTTTCATAGAGCCGCTACTGAAACCCGACGTTCCCCTGGTCGTGTGGATAGCCTGTGCAATGAAATCCTAGACCCCTACGGGCGCGGCAAGTCACCCGCCAAGACCTGAAGCGAGGCAGTCCCCTCCAGCACCGTGAATGGACCACCCAGCACTTCACGGAATCCGGTAACTTGGGCACCCCTCCTGGGTCAACCTGTACCCCCTATGAGTGCGGCGAATAGCCCGCCAATCCTAGAGTGAAGCCCCCTCCATCTCAATGCCATGAGATGCGGGCCCGTTGCCCTCTAGAACCCGGCTATCCGTGCACCCCTCCGCGGGGTAATCCGAGTACAGAAAGTAAAATATACATACAACGGGTACATCGACCGCAACCAGGTCGTGCCCCAAAAGAATAATACAAACAGGCAGTGACGGCAGTCCACATGTCAGACGCTCGCCCTGCAATGTCAAATGTACATAATACAACAAAACTGTACTAGCATTGCATCCAGGCTATCCCCCACGACCGATCCGCAACAACACAACACAATCACAGAACATCAACTTGAATGTCACGTTCGCAAATCCGTCTAACCGGGCTATAGCAGTGAGACAGGATTTACCGATCAAGTGGCATTCACGGTCACAGATATAATGTAAATACTGTGAACTAATGTGTTTAAACTTTTCGATCGATCAAATTTATCGAAGTGGGCCCCAAGCATTACTGTAGCACTTCAAGAGAGTCTAGGCCCAAAAAGAATATTCCAAAAACCCCATTTTCAACCCAGGAGCTCACTGCAAAAATTTGGTCCAATGAATAGTAAAAATGGCCGCGGAACCGCCGCAAATACGTGGGTTTGGCCGCGGTTCCGCGGTGGAATAGTGAGATCACGCTACCAAATTTTCACAGAATGCTTAGAATTCCCTGGACATGTGACTGCAATGTACTGAAAAAATTTTGGAGCCAAAAAAATTTCGACAGAAAACTGTGAAAATGAAAATGGGTTTTCGGAAAATCCGTTCGATCGAACTTGTAAACACGTTAGAGCAAGCTAGACTAGGTTAATGGCGTGGCTCTGATACCATGTTGCGCCACGGCAGCGCCCCGGCCGTCTATCCGAGGCCAAAATGCGGAATCAAAAATTTTCTTATCTTTTAAACTGGCGCTACCGCGGACAATAAACCCGGATCGTAACCATTAACCGATACTAGCTAACTAGAGATGGGGTGAGAGATATACCGAGCGATCCGTGTCCTTCGGTCTTCTCGTCGTCGTCCCTATCTCCCGCGGAATCACCATTCGTCGTCTTCTCGTCGGAAAGGGCACCACGTAGCCGGATTCTTTTACGGGCTCCCACCTCTGGACCGAGACAACTCGGGCGTGAAGTTGGCTAGCCGACGCGTCCAAGAAGTGCTGTAGGCTTGTGTAGAATCTATTGTCTCTTTTGGGATTTATTTTGCCATTGGTGATGGAGGAATGAGGTTAAGAAAAAAATGGTGCTTTCATTTTTTCCAAAACAAGAAGAAGGAGATGAAGAAATATGTGCTACCATCATAATAATGAAACTCTCCCTCTCCTTCTCTTGAACAAATGGTGGAGGAAAAATCTCAAAAACAAGAAGGAAGGTGAGTGTAGGAAAAGCAAGAGGTGACCACATCCAAAGTAAACCTCACATCAACTCCTAATCAACTCCAATCCATTCTAATCACCATTAATGCAAAAGAAATGATGATAGAAAAGAATGGTATCAAAAGATGCTATCATAATCAATCCATATGCAAGAAACCCCTCCACAATATGTTATTTGCAAACTTGCAAATAACCCCCTCCATCGGAAAAGTCCGGCAGGGAAAGAACAAAGGAAAACCGGCCGGAACGGAATGCAAACTGGCAACTCCAGAAAACTGGTCCTGTAATAAATTACAGGAAAACCCCGATACTGTGCATACACACCCGCATCTGTATTCCGACCGGATACAAATGCAAAGAGACAAAATCTACACTGTACTATACTAGGATCCAGCTTAAACCAAAGCCGGCTAGCAATATCCGTCCGATCCTGATCCGTGCAATACCGCACGTATCTGATCGAACCCTGCGATATAACCATACTGTCTCTAGTACAAACTGTCCGATCCTGATCCGTGCAATACCGCACGTATCTGATCGGACCCTGCCATATCTCCATACGGCCTCTACAGCGTTTCGCCCGAAACTTGAGTAACTGAAAGTGTGGTGGACTCTAAAGACTCGTCAATACTATGGCTGTGGATTTAACCACTAGCACGTCAGAGGTATAAGCCAATACGTGACGGGCCACCAGCTATTGACCAAAAGGGACGTCGATGAGCGAACTCATCCTGACACCCTACTGAGCCTGTCAGTGACAATATCCGTACAGTCCGGTCCGTTCGTCTATGAGTATCGCATGGCGGGCCTAGGGGGTTGGTAAAAGTCAGACCCCCAAAAGCGGTACAAGTCGTGTCGGAGCGTAGCCCAGAACACCCTGAGATACTACTGGAATACCTACCAGTAAATCTCCTGCCTCGGCCGAGGGCTTTGTGTAATGGCTCTCCTAGACACAGCGCGACCTCACCCCCAATACCGGGAGAGACGAACCCCTGCAGATCCGCTCACTGCCTCCATGTGGCTCGGGACTGTACCCAACTAAAACCTGTTTGCACGACTTCTTTGAGCCGTGGTAGGGTAGTAATCAAAGAACAGTGGGAACTCACACGAGACAAATGACGATCTCAGGTCGATGAACTAACCTGTACACATGTCACCAGGGAACTGCTATCTGACATCTGGTATAAGACCAACTAGCATGTTCCCGGCGAGTCCTGTCTGGTGTACTCATAACCCAATGAGCACCTGTATACATCTTAGGTGAACCAACTGACACCAGTGGCTTGTGAGACCGGCCACCGCCCCTCGTCGGGGTCTCGACTGTATACACTAGTCTACTCTGGAGTATCGATGCCCTGTCTCGAAACTCCCACGACTAGGGACCTTTTAAGGATGTGCTTATAGACCGCCAGCTCTCACGTATATGATCGCCATCATACTGCTGGTAGTCAAGCAAGAATCCTAGGGGCTCTATCAACGTGTAATAGCGACATGTCAGGTCACCTAACACAGTACACGATGATAAAGGTAAACCAGATAGCATACTATCATCTTGAGTAAGACTGTCCTACTGGGACAGGTCCTCCCTCAATCATTGCAATCACGTGCCTGTGATCCAATAATTGACTCTGAGGGCACTATCTCCAACAATCCATTGGTGTTTGACATCAGAGATGATATACGGGTGCTCAGTGGAGACTGGGTACATTGGACGGACTCGCCGAGAACTCCCAGATGGTATTATACCTTACGTCAGATGGCAGTTCTCAGGTGACACTGGTACAGATTAGTCTATATACCCGAGATCGTCATAGAGTCTTGTGTGATTCCCACTGTGCTTTGATTTCCACCTTACCACGTCCAAAAGGGCGTGCAAAACGGTGGTTTTTGGGTACAGTCCCGAATCACATGGAGGCAATGAGCGATAGGAGGAGTTTCGTCTCTCCCGGTATAGGGAGTTGATGTTGCGCAGTGCTCGATTGGCTATAACAGGAAGTCCTTGGCCAAGGCTGCTTTAGGGATTTACTGGTAAGTGTTACCAGTAGTTTCTCGACCCGTTATGAGCCTCATATCGACACGACTTATCGAGTTATTGGGGTCTGACGTTTACCACCCCTAGACGAGATATGCGACATATCAGACGAAGAGACCGGACTGTACGGTAGTGTTACTGGTTGGATTCACAGGAGTGTGAGCGGGCTTGCTCGTTGGTCTTCTGATCGCTCAATACCCGGGTGGCCGTTACGTTTAGCAGACCGCTTGCGGCTTGTGGGTGTTTGATATGATCATCACCTGCTGCCGGCGTATTGACGAGTCTTTAGAGTCCTACACAGGGGTTTCCTGGCTCAAGCGAAACGAAATAGGAGCGCATATGAGATATGTGCGGGACCGAGAATAATACCAGTATGTGATGCTGTATTCTATTCTCGCGATTTGTGACATTGATCGGTTGTATGCGATATAGCCGGGTTATCGGATCAAGTGTTGATTCGATAATTTGTTACTATTGATATTAGTCGGTTATATGCAATATGACCGGATCGTTAAATCAAGTGTTGATTTAACGATTTAATGTATAATTATATATTTGATATATTACTTTACATTAACTAGTATTGGTTCACTTAAGATTGATTTTCTCACTTGATTGTACACATTGTATATATGATATATGTTTGTGCACTTGATTGTATCATGTTTGATGATACATGCAAACTTGGTTGTGTGTATCACTTTACCCATGTTTAGGTTAATGGTTAGGTTTTATTTATTTTATTTATTTATTTTTGCAAAAATAAAATGGTGGCTTTCTTTGTTTTTATGCTTCAAGCTTCATGAAGCATCTTAGCATCTTCGAAAAATCTTAACCATTTTGTTTTATGTTTTAACCTAACCATCAACCTAAACCCTAGTTTATTCTCTACATGAGTTTACTCACCCATGGTTGCATTATGATAAGTCTTCACTTGATTTATTATTTTGATAATAATTGATATTCTTTCCTTCTTCTTCTTCTTCATCTTCTTCATGAAGAAAAGAAAAGCTTGCTAGAAAATTCTAAGTGATGAAATCAAGTGAGAAATCCAAATCCAAAGCGAACCCACTTCCTATTTCTTCATCCTCTACCACTTGCCATGTAGTAGAGTGTGTTATCTTCACAAGTTTCATGACCAAGTGAAGATGGAGCTTGAGTTAGAGTTGCCTTGACGTAGATCATCTTTGGCATCGAAGTCAACGACCTAGCCCGCTCATTTCTCCGACGAAACCATCGCTAGAGTCCGGGATCCCGGTGATCGCAGCGAAGGGACGTCATCACGGAGCTAAAGAAGTGGAGGACCGGATCTACAAAGGTTGTATTTCCATTCACTTAGTAGCAAAGTAGTTTGCTCGCTTTTTCTTTCGCCTATCCTCTATTAATCGATCTAGTTTAGGGTTTCTCGGCACCGGAAAATTTGAATTTGGCATGGTAGATGCCTTGTGGAACCTCTTGAGTGTGCCTAGGATCCCTACAGCATCATCCCAAGGTCGGCCTAGCCTCTAAAAAGGCAGTGGATAACGATGGATGATGTCAGCAGCAGCATCCCAAGGCTGGCCTAGCCTCTAAAACTGATCAGTAAAGGTAGCGAACTGTCGAGTTACAAGTCAGGTTTCATCATTGATTTTCCCATACCCCCAAGTTATATGTGTTCAAGTCAGGTATTAAGTAATCTAGAGTTAATGCCAACACAGGATCAGGCAGGTACAGGTTTGTCTGGATAGACAACATGAACTGTCCGTAAGGACAACATGCCAGGTTTGTTGGCATTAGACACAAAATCAGGTAACAGGTAAAGCCATGGTACATCAGGTCAAGCCAGGTAGTATAAGTATCATGTCATGTCGAGAGGTGCACGGTACCATGTCGTATCAAGTAGTAGGTGTAACAAGTCGTGTCAGGGTGCACAAGATGTCATGTGGGTGCTCATAATCAAACTATAATAAGCATGGGTATACAAAACTAGTATGGGTACTAATGGAACAATAAAGATGGAACATTGTGATGTTATATGCAACTAAGTACAGATTAAAGCATATGGATGCACAGTTATCGATTAGGGTTAAGATTAGAGTTCCAATACTAATTAAACTACAATTTATTAAATGTGGAATGTCAAAATTGTAATATAATATATTCAAGTGATCTATGGATGCAATAATATGTATACTAGACGAGATGGATGCAAACGGGTGTTTAACCAGTGATAAACTATTTAAAGAGTACTATGGGCTAAGTAAATATAATAGCATGTAGCAAGTTTTACTTGCCTCAGAACAAAGGTCGATATGCAGGCGGCCTGGTGCGACATGACACGATACGGTGTGTGAAACGGCACGACGCGGTACTGGGTCTAGTCGCGATCTGGACACGATCTGGTGTATGGTCCGGTCGCGATCTGGACACGATCTGGTCGCGATCTGGAGACGATCCGATGCATGGTCTGGTTGTAACTAGCATATAATAAGTATTTGGAAATATTTGCCTCAGGCATCCACGGGTGCGCGGCATGCAGCAAGAATGCGAGAAACGATGGAAATCTCCGTTAGGGCATTTCGTCGAACACTTAGCGCGCAAAATCAAAACGTTGTCGAAATGGAGATCCGGAGGTATGGAAACGATCGTCAGGCTCACACAGACTCGGGCCAATCCTTGGAGCCTCGGTTCGTGGCCCAGAACGGCGTCGAATGGGCTGTCGAAGTCGAGGGTTGGCGTCGTCAGTGTTGCTATTGCGGCTGGGGCTATTGACGATGGTGACGACGGTGGGTGGCGATCTCATGGTGGTGAGCATGAAGAAACCGAGAGCAAGGATGATGGAGGGTCAGTGGTGCAGAGAACGAGGCAACGACGGCAATGATGAGGTCTCGGGAAAAGAGTCGGCAACTGCGATAGAATTTTGGTGGCTGTAGGAGACGAGGACTAAGAAGGAGAAGAAGGAAGAGGTCGCAGCGAGGGAGATGGCAGCGAAGATGATCGGACAAGGGGATGGTCTCGGTCATGGTTGGGTCAAAGGAAGGAGTGGTGACGATGAGGGCTGAGCTGGAGATGGTGCTCGGAGTTGGCAGAAGAAGAGGCGATGATGGTGAGGGTCGAGAGGAGAAGGAGGAGATGGTCGAGGGTGAGGTTGGGATGAAGGCGAGGGTGGTAGTGAGCTCCGGCGGCGACCGCGAGCGTCGGGCGTGGGTGAAGGCGAGGAGGCAGGAAACGACAAAAGAAAAAATATAAAAGAAGAAGATGATGAGAGAGATGAACCTGGGTAAAGGTATATAATTAAAAAAATAATTAATAGAATTAATATATATAAAGAGAGAAAGATTCACGAGAGAGAGAGTCAGGAGAGAGAGAGAGAGTACAAACACTTGTGATCTGATTAGTTAACTGAAATATATATATAAAATTCTGTATGTTAGTATATATAAGGATAAAATAATATATTTTAGTTAAAATATATTAATAGTTTATAAATATATAAAGAATATAATATCAGTCCGTTTTGAGATTTTAGTAAATACAAACTTACTCCAAAACATGCCCGGGTCGGGTCTAAAATTTCAGATTTAAAATATGAAAAATATATGCGACTTCCAAATTTCAAAATGAAATCTCAGTTAAAGAAAATGCATACCCCCAAGAACGGATGCACGTACGTGCGCGTAGCCATTCAAACACGTCCGTTTCACTGAACGGGGTGAGAACAAGATGCGCGGACGCTACCACGGGGTTAGGGGTATCATGCAGGCTATGAAATGCAATTTTAAATTATTTTACATGACTTAAAATGTTATATGATAAAAGATGCAATGCCAGACAAAATGCCAGTATGCAGTATGCACGTGTCTATGTAACCGGTTAGGGTAGTTCATAAATAAGAATCAAACAGGTTCAAGCAAGCGGGTCGGGTCGAATGCAATGTAAAGTGTAAAATACCATTCGCACCCACAATACGTTAAATCAAGAGTATCACGAATAAAGAAATACAAGAACTGGAATTGGTATAAATGAACTCGGGTGTTACAAGCAGCATGTGGGGCCCAAACTTTTATTTCTACTCTCTCATGTCCTGATGTATACGGCTGGCACATGGAATAATTTTTCCATTCCTCTCTCTCTTTCTTCCATTTTCGTTTTCATCTACCTCGCCGGGAGAGAAAGAGAGGGGTTGTAAAAATGAGTATGGAGGATAAGTGAAATCTTTAAACCATGCAGGGGTACTTCGGCCTTTTACAACCCTTAAAACTGTTTTCTTTAACAGAATTTGGATAAGAGTTAACGGGATGATCTTTTTTAGTTAATTTAAAATGTTTGAGGTGTTCTTTTTTGAAAATACCAGGTTTATGGTGTCTTTTATGAAAATATGGAAGTCTTGGGGCTTCAAAATTTTTATAAAAAAAACCTTTTATAATTTTATCTAGAGGTGTTAAAAAGGACCCGTAACTCATTTGGCTCATGGGTCGACCCGTAAACATCGGTCACAGGTCAAAAAATTACACACACGTACCCGGCCCGGCGGTTTAAAAGTATAACCGGCCGATTCTACCCATGGGTTCTTGGGTTTTGCCTGTTCGTTGAACCGGCCCACAGGTTTATGGGCTTTTCCCGGTCCAATTAAAAATAAAAAATCTATCAACTTATCATAATTTTCTTGTCATTTGCAATAAAATTTTCGTGTTAGAACTATATTATGAATTTTAAGCAAATTGTACATTCAAATTGAATTATCAATTTAATTCCGGCTTCGAAATCGGTGGTGGATAACCTGCCATTGGTAGTTTGTCAAGATAATACAACGTGCACAATTTGTACAGACGAGATTTCATTGAAGGAGAAGGCGAAGCAGTTGCCATGTTTGCGTCATTATCATGAGAAGTGCATTAGGATGTGGTTGAGAATGAGGAACACGTGCCCGGTGTGCCGTTGTGAGTTGCCTCCTGATGACACTGAGTAGAAGGCTCGGAAGAGGGTGATGAACAATTGATGATGTGATTTTGACATATGCTGACCTTTATGATTTTTCAGGTTACTATGTTATATATTATGTCTTCTTTAACTAAAAAAAACAAAAAACAAAAACCCAAAAAAAAATTGAATTATCATTATGATTGTTAATCTATTTAAACCTTAAATCGAAAAAACAAATTTCTTATGATTATATTACAAACCATCTTGAAAACAAACATCAAAAATATAATAACTTAAGTTACCTATTAACCAGCCAACTCGTTTATGGTTAACTCATTTATCCATACACGGGTTACCCAATAGGCACAAAAATTACTTGTTTAAATCCAGACATTTTTACTCATATCCATTTTACCAACTATTCGTAATGACCCGCTCAATTGACACCTTTGTTTTTGGGATAAATTGTCAAAACTTCCCAAGCACTTTTTCCAACCGTCAAAAAACCACTAGCCTCGAAGCGGTGGTTTAAAACCTCTGAAAATTTTTCCTGCAGTATCTACACAGCAGTCTGCTGTATTTAACCAATTCATACAAACTATTTAGATATCGCAGGAAAAGATTTAGATATCACATGCAACCCTTTAGATATTGCGGGAAACTAGATATGATAGGCAACTGTTAGATATCATAGATAAGGGGTTTTTTGACAACCAAAAACTTTTTTAGAGGGGTTTTAACTAACTTTTTGAGGCCGGGGATTTCGACAACGGAAAAAATGTTGGCCCCCCCCCCCCCCCCCCCCCCCCCCCCCCGAAATTTACACTTGTTTTTATTGATGTGAGCAGATCATGTAGATAGAGAAACTAGGAGGTTGAACTCATAGTAACTGACTAAATCTCCATATAAAGATAAAGAAAAATGCGGCCGCTATCGACCGTAGAGAATTCGTTTTGGTCGCATGACGTTATCCAAGGGGTTGGGTCCCACTTCAACTAACACCCAATGTCCGGTTTTTGCATGGCAACAAAGGTGCGGTTGACCGCAATGCTATAAAACTCATAAAGATAGTATGTATAAAAGAAAATAAGCTAAAATTTTATGAAATGTTCTCAAATTATATAAGGGATACGAAAATCAAAATGTTGTGTTTAACATGAAACAGGTGTATAGCTTTTTATCTTCAAAAATTTGCCATGGCATCTAACATTCTATTTTTGTACGACAATGTATATAGTTGGTTAGAATTGTGTTTATGTATGTCTATTTTTGTGCGACAATGGCAACAAAAATTACGTTAATTTGAAAACAATTCAAACCACAAATTTACTAAATTGCTTGCCTTTTAACAACTACAAGTTGAAATCAAAAATATATTTTAAAATTTCTAAGTAGGTCAAACTACCTACTGCACCAAGATAAAAATGGATATAGATCGTGTAAAATCCACGCAAAAGTGTAGAAGCAGCTTATCCGTCATCCCTGGTGTGATACACGGACATTCAAAATTGAATTAAAAAAAACAATAGCCTTCAAAGTAAGAGTTGATTTTTCCTTTCAATCTCAGCAATCCATGTATCATACCAAGGATGGTCGGTAAGCTGCTTCTACGCTTTTGCTTCAAATGAGGTTTCTACAAGATCCTTATCCAATAAAAATAGCAACATTGATTACGATTGTGTCGATGAAAGAAATCTAATTAAATATCCACCTCATTATCCATATTGTTTCAATGAAATTAACTATCAAAATAATTGCCCAAATCCACAGTTTATAAAGAACAAAGGAAGAACACAGAACACACTTCAAAGATTTTCAATAATTGAATATATCAGAAATTCATTCCCAGTGGAAATTTCATAAACAGCTCAAAGCTCTCAGGGTTTGGGGCATACACAATCTTTCTCCTCCATTGATCAAAATCTTAAAACCAAGTACAATACTAATTCTGACCACATTATATGTGATTCGACTCCCTAATATAAATTACATTGACATTGTATTAATCCTTGTCTCAAGGTATCGGGTAACCTTACTTCGGCAATTACTGCAGAGTTATGCTCCAACAGCGCACCCGAGGACGATTGGGAAGCCAAAAACTTCAAGACATCATGTTGCCATTTACTTTATTGATCCCCTCAGATTATTTTTCGGCCAAATAATGCTCCAGCATATCGTCCTCATCATCTGCATCATCCAACATGAAGGGAAACAAATATTGATTTTTTGAAAGATAGGAAAAACCAACTACTATGAGAGATTTTAGTTTGAAAGATTCTGATTTTGTTTCATGACATGGATGGTGTAAGATTATAGTTCAAGGCATTTACCTTCAAAATCATCATCGAAATCGATATCCACCTCATCTTCTTCCTCAGACCCTTCAGCAACAACAGCGGCACCTTTCTGGCAGAAACAGAAAAATGGTCCCACAAATGAGATGCTATATTAGAAATGTTATGGTACCCATTATGTGAGGTCTTTTATGGTATTTCTGTAAATATCGGGAAACTTTTGCAGGCGGGAGAAAATGTGGTGAGAACTACTAGAGTGCACTCAACAACGTGGTTGGTATATGGGATAAGATTTTGAGGTTCGGTTATTTAGAGGTTTCGAAAAAAAGGGTTATATAAAGTAACTACCAAAAACTGTCATATTAAATGCACCCGTTTTTCACCAAGTACCATAACAGTGCTTTACAAAATCTGATAACACCATTATGTTAGTGTAGTAAAGTAGGGGTATAATTTACTCAAAATTAATATGAAATTTTTTGGTAGTTACTTGTAATTTATGAAGTTTTTGGTAACACATGCCAAAAGGAACAATGGATCCTTCCTTAGGAACCATGAACCTTTTATGGTTACAGAAGCACCATAGAAGAACTCATGTAATATAAGTTGCTTGTGTCATTTTTGGAGAGGAAAAGAAAGTTGATACAGCTGCAGCTCTTCCACTCTCAAACCACTGCCGTCCTGAAAGCTTCTTCTCTTTTGGGGCTGTGAGTGCTGATTCTGGCATTAGCCTGCAAATTAGAGTATCACCTTTAACATCTTTGCATATATATAGGCTAGAGTCGAATTTTCAATTCTGAAGTGAATATAAGAATTTGTACATCAAGATGAACACAGTGAATAGGGAAAAATACAAACCCAGGAGCAATATTGCTATGGTTGCAAGGGAAAGAGTTAAAACTTACTTAGCTCGCTCTAGTGCTAATTCTGCTTCAAATCGTTCTCGCCATGCAAGAAATGATTCGACAGTAACTGCTTCTCCATGTGGAATTATTATCTGGACATTTTTGAACCAAAAAAATATAAACCACATTGTATAAAAATCTGACATTCTCAAGATATTTTCCCTTATATGTACATCAGAAGATTCCAAAATTATGAAGAAACTCCAAAAGAAAAATAAATCCACATTCATGTAAATACGCACGCCACATGCAAGAATGCTGCATGTGTATATGCTCAGTACAAGGAATTTATACAGCATAACATAAGTCTCAAAGCCACAAATAGCTTACAAGTTATACACTCTCTCATTTCAATTAAAGCGATGTAAATTACATCAAACTTCTTGATAAACTCATAGCTCTGTAAACATTTTCTGAATATTTATCATTAATTCACTATGTTGATGTTCTCATCAATAGTGCATTCCAATTTCCATTTAAATTTATTGTATTTATATATATGACTACTCTTTCTCGCTAGACTCCAAGGTTTCCTTGCATATTTGAATAGGATGGAGTACACTCCCTAATGTCAACATCCCTTCACCAAAATGAAACGAATACTATCCTGTTGGCTGAAGATGTCTTTTTTCCTTCTCTAGCAAAATTCAATATTGATTTTTCTAGATATTATTTATAGGACTGTATGGTACACTTAGGCCTCGAATATTCAAGTTGCAAACCAAATGAGAGTTAAAATAGGGTGTTGAGTAAAATACATTGTGTGGTATAATAAAAAAAGGGTGAAGGAGAGAGAATCAAAGTTCAACACAAGGTGAAATTTGATTGCAGTTTTTCTAAGGGATTAAGCAGTTGAGTGGACCTAACTTCTCTATTGAGTAACAACCCTCAGTACACCCCTTAAGTAAATGTATATGAGGTTGAACCCAATCAATAACACCTAATATACCGGTTGTAACATGGCTCATCACCATAATTCTATTGATGGAGATCACAGTCCTGAGAAATTCCAACAGAACCCGTATCAGAATCACATATAGTAACAAACAGGTTATATCATATTTAACCAAAACTTCAGTGATCGAGTGGAAACAAATCAGCAATTTTTTTTAAAAATTCCCTACTTATTCAGACTAATTGTCAAGAGTGCCCCAATAGAAAGACCTTTGTTCAATGCTTCCATCTCGGAGTGTCATAAGCTTCCATGAGTCCAGCTTGAACATTATTTTTAAAATATAGCGGTGCGTGCGTGCGTGAGAGAGAGAGAGAGAGAGAGAGAGAGAGAGGAGAGAGAGAGAGAGTCGTCTCTGGTACTTTTGACAATTCTGTATTCTGTTATAGGCCCCCTTGATGGCCTCTGTCATTGGTCTTCACAACTATAGTAATTATCATACTAACCTTCTAGAAGTCTATCACATTTGCTTTTGCATTCGGATTTCTTATGATCGCTCGTTATCACTCCTAACTAGTCATACAACTTATAAAACCTTATTCATATTATATCGTACACTTGATTACAAAAATATTCCAAATTGCATATAAGCAAACTGACGATCCTTATTTACTTATGAAATTCCTACAGCTCATTCAAAATCCAAAGTCTATTGTTTGTTTATATCTGAAACTACTGCCTTTGACTTTTAGCTGCATATTTTACTTAAATTTCCAATGAGTACTAACTTTTTTCACCTCAAAGGTCTTGGTTTCTATAGGAATTAGGATATTGACCAGCATTATATATATATATATATATATATATATATATAGAGAGAGAGAGAGAGAGAGAGAGGTGCCAAAGGAGGGAATTTCCTCCTATAGCATCGAAAAAAGACACCCCCACGATTTAGGCATCCATCATCATCAACTTTATCATCTAAAATGTGGATACACCAAATTTTATATATGACTACCACTTTTTCACCGTTGATTTAGTGGATGCAAAATTAACAGTTTACGGACATTAGAACTTTTTATATTGCTAATTCAACATTGAAAAAGTCATAGAATCACATGAAATTTGGTGTATCCATGTCATAGATGGTAAAGAAGAAGACGAGGCGTGCCGATCATCGGAAAAAATGTAGGATGATTGGTTTTCATTGACGCCATAGAAGGAAATTCCCTTCTTATGGCCTATTTCCTCCATTATTCTCTCTCTCTCTTATATATATATATATATATATATATATATATATATATAGAGAGAGAGAGAGAGAGAGAGAGAGTACGGATCCGTTGATGCGGGTTCGTGTTTTTAAATTCACGAACCTTAATAACAGTCATTAGATCTACCCTTTGCTTTCGATGATTCAAATTAAAACAACTTAAAAATCCATTAAATAAGAAAGTAAATCCATTGAAATCAGAATATTCAACAAATCCTCATGATTCCAATCAATATTACCTAAAATATTTTCATTAACCCAAAGATAAAATATCGAAACATTCAATAAATCCAACCCACATGATTCGAAAACAATATTACCCAAAATATTCCATGAACCCAAAGATAAAAAAAAACATCTAACAAATCATCAGGATTCCAAACAATATTACCCAAAATAAATGAAAAAAGATATGCATGAGTCCCAAAAATTAGGGAAAAGAATATTTATTTTCATATTTAATTTGTTTTAATCTGAACCGTCGAAAACAAAAGGTAGATCCAACGGCTATTATTAAGGTTCGTGAATTTTAAAATACGAACCCGCCTTAATGGATCCGTACCCTCTCTACACACACAGCGAGAAGGGTATGAGGTGGCACGCCCCTTTTCCAAAAAGGGGCCCCCTGCCTCACAATACACCTACCTCCATGTATTTCACCGATCCAAACCGGTCATATTGATCTACGTATCTTGAAACCCATATGTATAAAAAATCTTGAGATTTAAAGACTTCTAACGCGTCCATCAAATGATCGTACTTTTCCTATATCGATAAGCCGTTAATTTTTCAACCCGTTTGATGAACACGTTATAGATCTTTAAATCACAAGATTTTTTGCACATAAAAGTTTTCTAATAAGTAGATCAAGATCTCTCTCTCTCTCTCTCTCTCTCTCTATATATATATATATATATATATATCGATCCAGGTGGGCCTAGCCTCGATCTACCCTGGATCCGCCCCTACAGGCCATGTTCCACACAAAATGTTTATCCCCAAAATGCACCTATATTGTTACCCGATGAATCAAAACTCGTATGAACATAGCACACACAAAGGTTTAAAACCTCGGTACCAGTAGAGCCAGGTTGCCTGCATTGGACGAAAAATTAAGATTAGAATCAACAGTCTTGGCGATATCGGCCATCTCGGATCGGAAATATCAAATATTATTATTGTTAAGTAAGACAAACTTATAAAATTAGTATTTTTTAAAAAATAAATAGTAATGATAACTATACATAATTTTACACGTTTCTTAGTAGTTAATGACATCGAAAATGGTTTGTTAAATATGTTGTAAAGATAATTGTAAACTTTCTGACATTTTATTAGTAATTGATGAAGTCAATTAAAAAACACCAATACCCCATTTTAAATTCACTAACCTATTAATAAATTTAACACTAAAACCATAATAACCAATTGGTCAACCCAATAATAAGGATTAAAATTTCGGTATTGATCTCGATATCAGGACTCGAACTGTCATTCTTGGGATCGGAATTTGGCCGCAAACCTTGGTCATCACTTATCTGTAATGAATATGCCATCATAATAACAAAGTTTTCAGAGGCTATCAACACTTTAATTTCGAATGATAAATTCATGTAATATCTTATATAATTATCACAAACTAAGTAAACCTTTAATATGACATGACGCAAGAAATCTATAGTGCTTGGACCACATAAAGGTGCAAGTCTATAAGATAAATGTGGTATTTTGCAATTACACCCCCACCCAAAGGCACATGCGCACACATACACAAACAAAAAGAATCAAAAAGGAAGGAATAATGAAAAGGACACAACAGGTGAAAATATCAGGATCGTATCAAGAGAGCTTGATAAGTATAAAACAAGCAAACAAATTCAACTTTAAGTAGCAGCAAATATCCAAGGCAGAATAAAGAGCCATACATCATCTTTAGCCGTGTCAGTTTCCTCTGTATCCTCAACCGCGTCCTTATGTCCATATATTTCACTCAACCATTCTTGAGCTGATGTTACAAGTGTATAGACCATTGCCATTCCAAGATTATCGGTTGCCTGTAAAAGGTGAACATCATATTAAGCAAAGATGAACCTACCAAGAAATTGACTTAATGAACAAGACCATGTATTGTAAGGGATGGTTACAATTATAAAAGAAAAGATCATTGAGGAGGATGCAGGTTTTATATTATAGAAGCAAATTGTAAAGAAAAATCCAAATGTTGTCCTTCAGTAAAGGATCGTACACACGAGGCTTTGCACTCTCTACAGATGATAGTACAAATGGTGCGACTTACATTTGAGCAGTATCAATAACCTAGAAGCCTCATTCCATCAACTTAGGAATTCCATTCCACTAACAATTATTCATCAATGATTTGCACATATTAATATCTGCATAAGAATTCGCACATATGATCCAGATTCATAATTTACGATTAGAAATGAGCCATTTACGAAGAATGGAAAAGGAATTTGTATAGCCAAACACATAGGATTTGCATTAAGGGGGTTTGTTGTCCTTTTTGTCTTTGTAATGTTAAGATTATGAAGTCACAAATATGTATAAAGTTTCTAAAGAAAGCTTATGGAGCCTGGTATGCTCTAGGATTAGTAGCCTAGCATGCTATCTCATGTCAACCGTAAAACCTGTGACTTTTGACTGGAACAAAATTACCATTCGACAGCAATCCCTCTTGAGGATCACTACAGATTATAGCAATAAGCGAAAAGGAACAGAACTCAACCATAACCACTCAGTGCGCTATTATAGACATGAGAAGAATGGGTTGAAATGGATCTCTAGATAATATAATGAGATAAAGAACATGGTTTTAAATTTTTTCCATCTGTTAAAGTTTGCTAAAAAGAATAGCTGGTGGTTGCAATGAATAGGTTCAGAATCTTGCTTACAGTTATAAATTAAATGTGTAATCCGATCTGCTTAGTGTATCTTTAACAGGTATATTTATGATCATTTTAATTCAATGTAAAAAAAAAGGAATGATGAAACAATAAAACAAAAATAGGATTAAATGGATAAACAAAAATTTAACAATCTACCTCTTGTTCAAGCTTTTCTTTAAGCAATTTCAGATCTTCAGGTTTTATTCCTCGAATACTGCACAGCAAATAGCATCAGGAACAAATAGTGGCAAACGACCAGCTAATAACCATTTTATTAGGACACTACAGCATTGACACTTAATTACATAAGGAAAAAAATAGAATGATATGAAAAACAAAGCTAACAGTATATTGGATCGTCGTTATAGAAAGGAACAATCAATTCGATGGCAAGATAAAAGCACGTTGAAATGAATACGCATTTGAGGGCTAACCTTTTAACATTCAGAAGAGGTGGTTCATCTGGATATTTTTCTGTATGAGAAAATATCAAAGCTAACTGAACTGCAAATGGAAAATTAAATTAATAATTATGTCAGAATATCAAATATATATTATTATACAGCTGAAAGCACATGGTTATCACACACGCACACGCGGCAATATTATTATACATCTGCAAACACAGGGTGACACAGGGTAACAGTGGAAAGGCCAAAAGGTGTCTGAATGGCAGATGAAAAGTGCAATCAATCGGTGAATGTGTATGCAAATCCTAAACACAGATATACCCGAATTCATGCAGTGCAAATAAATAATAATGTTAACCCCTAATTTGTATGATCAGCACAATCAAGAGATCCTAATGAAACAACTGCAATTAAGACACAGAACAAATCAAGTGATATATTTACATAGTAATTGAGACCTTATAAAATTTGATCTACTGTAAATACGTCTCCGTGCATTATCCAGCTTATATATTTCGAAAACATTATATATCAAATAACCAAGATCTAGATTATCTTCAAGGTGTTCTATCTTGGTTCTTGTAAGCCAATTTATACACTGGTTTATATTTGTGTAAACTAAACAAAATACAAGCGACACCTTATACCTGATGATAAGTGTGTTGTTCTTTGAAGAATCTGGTCTGAAGAAATAAATATTTGTTATTCGTTTTGGGATAATTTCCTGGATGTATATGCTGCTGTTTGATCAGACAGCTTGATAGATTTTCTGGTTAAGATGCATGTCAATATGTAGCTTCTCTTGTCAAGATTGGGGACTGTTTTGCTGGTGATCTGGAGAAAAGATGGTTGCAGGAATTCTTCTGGATTTGGTCAGCAGCCTTGAATCAATCTATAGGGAAAGATGGTTGCTTCTTTTAACTAAGGTGGCTAGGGTTATTTTGGGCAGATGTCGATGTGACGTTCACTTTTGGAAAGTATATGGAAAAACAAAATAAATAAATTAAATTAAATAAAAGAGAGCTCATTTGGGCTTTCAGGCAGCACACTCATGGGAAATCACATCCCGCACCAATTCACATGGTAAAGAGAGCTCGTTTGGACTTTAGGGCAACGCAAATTGCTCTTAATAAAGAATACTTCATAAAGATAAAATTAAAGATGTCATTGATGGAACGATTTGATGCTTGACATCTCAATCTCATATATAATGAAAATAATTGAGAGAAGAAAAATCTTTACTGGCTTAAGAAATAATCAAGAATTCATACAAATATATATAGCGAGAGTTGTAGATCACCTCTTAATCTAATAACAAATTATATCATAACTAATATAATAACTACTCAAACTGATAACTAAATATAATAACTATACATTTGCATAACAATATTCATAACACTCCCCTGCAAGCTGAAGCGTAGATGTCAATCATGCCGAGGTTGGACAGAACACGTGTGAAAACCGGTCAAGGAGGAGCTTTCGTAAGAATATCTGCTCGTTGAGTTGTAGAGGAAACATGCTGGAGTGCAACCACTTTATCTGTCACTTTGTCACGAATGAAGTAACAATCTATCTCGATATGTTTGGTCCGCTTATGAAAAACTGGATTCTCAGCAATGTGAATTGTGGCCTTGTTATCATAGAAGAGTGTAATCGGAAGAAAAGAAGGAACTTCAAGACCTGTTAAAAGAGAGATAAGCCATACCAACTCAACAACTGTATACGCCATAGATCTATACTCAGCTTCTGAAGAAAAACGAGCAACTACATTTTTCTTCTTATTTTTCCATGTAACCAAATTTCCTCCCAAGAAGACATAATAGCCACTCGTGGAACACCGATCATCAACGGATCCAGCAAAGTCAGCATCCGCAAAGGCTATGGGTGACAACATAGATGATGGTTTGTAAAGAAGATCATGTCCTAGAGAATTTTTGATATATCTGAGAATATACTCAACTGCCTTAAGATGAGAAGCCAAAGGATTCTGCATATATTGATTCATTGTGCTAACGGCAAAGGCAATGTCTGGTCGTGTAACAGTAAGGTAAATAAGCTTACCAACCAGACGTCGATATCGTCCTGGGTCAGGTAGTGGAGGATTCGAAGGAGAGCTTAATCGATATAAGCTTGACTGAGGAATCCATAGAGGTGTTTGCTGGTTTATATCCCAGAAATCATGTCTCGGATAGAAGATCAAGTGCATACTTGCGCTGAGAGAGCTGCAATCTACCAGAATTCCATGATACTTTAATTCCAAGGAAATATCTAAGCGGCCCAAAATCCTTGGTATGAAAGTGTGAAGCCAAATGTTCTTTCACCTTGGAGATACCAGCAAAATCATCTCCAGTGATGATAATATCATCAACATATACCAACACAATTACCTTGCCCTGAGGACGATAATGTGTAAAAAGATACATGTCTGCGTGACTACGTTTGAAGCCAATCGGTCGTAAAATCATGATAAATTTTTCAAACCAGGCACGTGGTGACTGCTTCAGTCCATATAACGTTTGTGTAGAAGACAAACCAAAAACTCCCCCGATCGCTCAAAGCCTGGAGGCTGCTGCATATAAATAGTCTTGGATAGATCGTCATTAAGAAAGACATTCTTCACATCAAGCTGATGAAGAGTCCAAGCCTTAAAAACAATCAAGAATATAAGAACACGAACCGATGGAAATTTGGCAACTGGTGAGAAGGTCTTAACATAATCCAAACTGTACTGCTGAGTAAATCCTTTGGCTACTAATCGAGCTTTGAGACGGTTAATCGTCGCATCTGAATTTTTCTTGACAGTAAAGACCCATCGACAACCAACCACCTTCTTATTCAAGGCGAAGGTACCAATTTCCAAGTCTGATTAGAGCGCAGTGCGGCAATCTCCTCTAACATAGTTGCATGCCAACCTGAGTGTTAAGTGCTTCCTAAATAGAGAAAAGAAAAGTAATGGCAGACAAAGAAAAAACAAACTGACGAGCAGATGGGGTCAGTCTATGATAGAAAACAAAGTTAGAAACCGGATGTGCTACTACAGGAACGCTTACCCTTGCGTGTGGCAATAGGAAGAGAGATCTTCGGAACGCAGCAGTGGTGGAGAATCAGGAACAGTAGATTGTATTATAGTACCTGCAGAAAAATCGTTAGAAGAAGAATCGCTAAGGGAGGTGACTGGACACCTTTCTTACGACGGTAGTACACCTGTGGATAAGAGACTATAGGTTGATCAGTAGGAAGCACATGCGGAACAAATGAATCAAGCTATGGGAAAGGTATGCGTGGAACCGGGATAGTAGAGGTTGGTTTCTTAACAGTTGGTGGAAAATAGGCTTGATCTTCTAAGAAAGTCACATCACATGAAATATAAACTTTGGATGTGGCGGGATTAAATCAAACATACCCATTTTAGGATCGAGAGTAACCTACAAAAACCATGCATTTAGCTCTAAAATCAAGTTTGTCAATATGAGGACCAAGAACATGAGAATAACATAGACAACCAAACGCCTTTGGTGGAATAGGAAAAGGCTTGCCCTGTGAAAACAAAATAGAGAAAGGAGATTGGTTGCCTAGGACCGAAGAAGGCATGCGATTGAAATAAAAGCAGGAAGCTAAAACTGCAAAATTCCACAATCGTTTAGGACCGTGCACATGTAAGAGAAGAGAACGAGTTACCTCAAGTAAATGTTGGTTCTTTCGTTCAACAATCCCATTTTGCTGAGAAGTATAAGAACACGAAATTTGGTACAATATTCCTCGTGTCTTACAAAATGCAGTAAAGTCTGTGCTGATATACTCTTTAGCATTATCTGAACAAGGAACCTTAATTGAAAAACCAAATTGATTAGAATTTTTAGCAACAAAGGTTTTAAAAGTAGATAAAATCTTGAACCTATTATGCAGAAGATACAACCAGGTCATGCGTGAATGATCATCAATAAATGTAACAAAATATTAATAACCAAACACACTAGGAAATTTAAAGGGTCACCAAAAATCGGAGTGAACTAAAACAAAAGGTAAGTCATGTCTCTTATTAACTGGAGAAAAAGAGGAGCAATGATACTTCCCAAGAATACAAGCCTCACAACTAAATTCTTATAAACTAATAGAAGGTAGTATGGTACGTAAAGACGAAAGGGAAGGATGACCAAATCTCCGGTGCCACTGGACAGTAGAAACAGCTGCAGAGGTACTAGAAAGGTGATCAATATAATACAGTCCATTCTTCTCATGCCCACCATCAATCCGTTGCTTCGTTAGAAGATCCTGTATCACAAAGTAAAATGGATAAAAAGTTACATAACAATTGGAATCATTTGTAAGCTGATGAATGGAAAGCAAATTTTGTTTTAAAGATGGCACAATTAAAGCATTTTTAAGGTGTAAAGATGATGTGATAAATCGGCAGAACCAGAAACATGTGTAGTATTACCATCAGCCATGGAAATAAGCTTATGAGCACTAAAAGTAAGATAAGATGGTCCATCACGATACATGTGATGTGAGGTACCGGAATCGGCTACCCACGAATCAGAATGAGAAAGAAAAAAGATACCCGACGGAGTGGAAAGCTTGGCAGGATCTACAGAAGAGAGGAGACGATGTAACTGGCCCCACTCATCACTGGATAAAGGTACTTGTCCGGCAGAAGAGCAACGTTGATCAGTAGCTGCTGTTATGGATGTCTGATGAGCGGTAGGTATACCATCAGGATAGCCATATTTCACCCAACACCAGTCGTCCCAATGATTAGTGCCGCCGCAATGAGAACAAGAAAGGCCGGATTGGCCACGACCACGTCAACGGGAGCCACATCCACAAGCAATCAAAGGGGGACGACCACGCGATACCCCACGGCCACCAGGAAAGGAATTAGAGGAACCACGTCCAGACTGAGTGTAGATTCCACGTTCATGGCCTCGATTAACAAGTGCGGTCAAGAAAGCTCAGGAGATGGTGAAGAGACGGTGACACACGATAAATGCTCGATAGGATGCTTGTAAATAAAGGAGAACCACTCTGAGAAAGAATTAGCGAGTGGACGCTCTCAAAGCTAGGTGGTAGTCGAGCCAAGAGTAACGCGCCAATAAGAAACTCGCGTTGTTTGTGAGTGACGGCAGATTCTGTGGAGATAGGCTGATAGACGTTCCACTGATCCAGAAGTCCACTGAAAAGAGCACCAAAGTCCTGAATATCGTCTCCTAAAGTAACCGTAGTAAAGGTATGGAATTGTTGGGGTCAAAAATTACACCCCGGTTGACCAAGTCAAAGTCAACCCCAACCCAAATGGGCCCAAGCCCAGGTCAAGTGGGCCTATGCTTAAGTTGAGCCCCACGGCCGGCCTCCCTCATGCCAAAATGAAAATTATGTAATAAATAATTTTGATGTAATTTTTATGAATAAATATAAGAAAAATGGGCATAAAACCAAATTTTTGTAAAGCTCATGGCTCATGTGCAAAAGAAATGAGCACATGAGGCATGAGATGAGCAAAATACCATTTTGTAAAGCTAAAGGGGCTATGTGTAAACTTGTAAAGCCTATATAAGGCAACATGATAATGAAAACAAGAAAATAATTGATTCCCCTCAAAAATTAAGATTTTTGTGCCTCCTTCTCCTTTCTCAAGATTTTAAAGTTTCTTTTCTTTTCTGAATTAAATCAAGAGTTCAATTCTTCCTTTCCCAAAAATAAATAGTTTTTCACCATAAAACCCTTGAAGGGGAACTCAGATCTTCCATCAAATCTCTAAAATGGAACATTTTTAAGTCTCACCCCCTTTTCTCTAAGATCCAGCCAACAAAGAGGAGGAAGAAGGAGACCCATCTCCAAAAATCCCACTTTGGGGAAGATCCGAGGCTCAGGGGAGAAGAAAGGGGCCCTTTTTGATCATCTTCAAAGATTTCTGGGAGTTCAACTCCATTTTTCAAAATCTTTGGGAGTTTAACTCCATAAATAAAATTCTTTTAGGAGTTTAACTCCATTCAAAATCTTTTGGAGTTTAACTCCACAAATCAAAATCTTTTGGAGTTTAACTCCACAAATAAAACTCTTTTGAGAGTTTAACTCCACTCAAGATCCTTTCGGGAGATTAACTCCTAATTCCCGGGCTAAGCCCCTTTTCTGCAGGAGTTTAACTCCTGATCACGCGCCGGGCGTGTGGGGCGTCGGCGCCCAGCGCCCACGTGCCGGGCGTGTGAGGCGTCGGCGCCCAGCGCTTACGTGCCGAACGGTGAGGCTCCGGCGCCCATCGCCCACGCGCCATGCACGCGTCCTTAAGACGCTTCTCACCCTTCTTTTTCCACACGCTCCACACTAAAAATACCTTCCCTGTTAGAAAAAAATTTAACGGGGCGCTGTCCCGCACGCCGTAAGGGAACTGCTAGCCCCCTTAACCCCCAGCCCGCTATCCGGATAGCGGGACCCCCATACTCTGCGGGGCCCCCGATACATTCAAAAATATACACACAAGCACCGCACATTGAGTTCACATGACCAGTTTGACCTGTCAATCGGAGGTTGCTTCGCTTCAAAGGCGAAGGGTGATTAACGACAGCTTAGTCCGCGACTGCCCGAGATTCGGATCCCCACAATCAATAAACCCCGGCCTACCCTAGACAGGGAAAACCTGTAATGCGTCTGACAAGCGACGCGTATTCCCATCTCAATGGGGTGACGAAAAACACACTACAAGAATATATCATAAAGTTTCTGCACGTTAACCTCAGAGGAGTAGAGAGACCGAAGGTGTGTCCAAACTTCTCTTCTATTTTTCAAAGATATAATAGACGTATAACAGCGAGGATCCATAAAGTTTGACAACCAAACAATTACCTTATTATCATTCTGAAACCATGTATCAAAGTTGGGATTTTTATAGTCAAGAGGAGCATTCGTCAAATGGCAGTGAAGGACTTTGTTGTTCAAGGCTCGTTCCACAGCACTAGACCATTGAAGGTATTTTTTGCGACGGTAAATGAGATCGTAGTCAAACAAAGATCCGTTTTTAAAATCAACGAATAGAGAGGTCGAAATAACATTATCATCGGTAGAATCCATGATAAGCGGTGCGGGGGTAGATCCCAAAAGAGAGAAATTGTCTAACCTAAAACAAGTACAAGACGCAAGTTGATCTAATAGGTCATGTATATGGCTAGGATGTTAAGAGTGTTTAAACCTCTGAGTAGATCGAAGGCTTCCAGCAAGGATCGAAGGATCTTCGAAGCGTTTGGATGGTGCCGATGATGCGGGGGGGGGGGGGGGGGTCGAGGTTTGGATGGTGATCGAAGGATCTTCAAAGCGTCTGGATGGTAGTCGAGGGCGCTGGACGTATCGAGGAGATCTGGAGGGGCGCTGGGGTGGCGTCGAGTGTTGGAGGGGATCGTGGGGTTGTCTAGTGTCTTCGTCAGGGGGATCGAGGGTGAGGGAGGTGTTGGGTGGCTTTCGAAGGCTCTAGGGTGGGTTTCGAGGTCGAGGGTTGTCTGGTGTCGTCGTCAAGGGGATCGAGGGGGAGGGATTGGTCGAGTGTTGCTGGTGGGTGGTTCGATGATGCTGGTGGAGGACTCTAGGGTTGGTCGAGGGCTTTGAGGTTGAGGGTTGCTGATCGATGGGCTGAGCGAAGTTGGGAGGGTTTCCGGAGGTAGATCGAAGGGGCTGGTGGTGGGTTATCGACGGTGGAGAAGAGGCGAGGTTGCTGGAGGCGAGGTTGCTGGAGGCAAGGAGATCAATGGTAGGGAAAGGGTCGGCAGCTACGCAGAGGAGGTAAATTAGTTTTTTTTTTAAATTTCTTTCTCAATTATTTTCAAGCTCTGATACCATGAAAATAATTGAGAGAAGAATAATCTTTATTGGCTTAAGAAATAATCAAGAGTCTATACAAATATACAGTGAGAGTTATAGATCGCCTCTTAATCTAATAACAAATTATATCATAACTAATATAATAACTATTCAAACTAATAACTAAATATGATAACTATATATTTGCATAACAATATTCATAACATATAATAATCCAAAATCCCTAAAACCATCTCCCGGTCTATCCCAAAAGCCCAATCCAATTCATCAAACTAAGCAAAACCCACTACAGTTTCACCACCACCAACTACAACAATAAAGAGATCGGCAAGTTAATCTTAAGCACGGCGGAGAGTGACA
Organism: Agapanthus africanus; assembly: GCA_030015575.1. Classification (NCBI taxonomy): domain Eukaryota; kingdom Viridiplantae; phylum Streptophyta; class Magnoliopsida; order Asparagales; family Amaryllidaceae; genus Agapanthus; species Agapanthus africanus. The sequence continues at coordinate 230,063 of JASDDO010000235.1, forward strand.
CAGCTATAGAATTGAAGGACACCGTTTACTTTGATGAAGGGACTTCGTGAGCTCGAAAAGCAGGTCATCTTGTTTGGAGAAAATTGATAGATTGTGGAGAAGTTAGAAAAGAAGAGATATAGGCGTCGAGAATATCATTTGCGGTTGAAGATTGAACAGAAAGCTGAGCTCAAGCGGTTGGAAAGTAGAATTTGAGGTGGAGTATAGATCCTTAAGGTTTTCTAGATGAATTCGCTCCTTTTTTAACCTTTTTTGGGAGAGGACTTGCAACAAAGAACATTGGTCCAATCTGAGAAATAAGCTCTAATGTATCTACCTTTGATTACTGATATCCGACAAGTCTGACTCACCACACTCTCATGTTTACTCAAGCTCACATGTTACCCACCTCCTTTGGGTCCTCTCAACACAACCTTTATCCTCCAGTTTTACTCTTTCACTCCCACCCATAATTTACCTTCTCTCCTACGCTCCTCCTCCACTCTGCGCAATTATGTATTTTTCCACTTCATGCCTTTCCTCCACCACCACTGTATGGACGAGGGAAACATGAGTAGCATTGGCAGGGGATGGATAAGGATAGCAGCTGTGGACCGTTAAGGGGGCAACATTTACAGCATATAGATGAAGGCTGTATGGGATAGCATCGTGGTAGGAGATGGGATCAATTGAGGAGAGGAAGAGGTAGTAATGATCAAGTCAGACTTACATAAGATGCCTAAAAATTGGTGAGACAATGAAAGAATGAGATGCTCCCTTTTCTTGGTTAATCAGATTAGGCATCACTCACAACCACCCAATAAGTGAAGTGGGTCTACATGTTAATTAAGATAGATGAAATATAATACAAATCAAAATATATTAAGGATGATTGTAGGACCTGGAGTATAATTCGCCTCATCCGCATCATCATCCTGTTCAGTAGATAGAATAGGCTCAGTATCAAAAGGAAAATAAAATAAAATATATAATCAATTCATAGTGAGTAATGCAAATATGCAATTACCTCTAGTTACTCTATAATGTGCCAAGGCAGTAAGAGCAAATTCCTATCATTATTCAATTCCAGGATAAGCAAATCACATACCACGGCAATAGATGCTGATAAATGCGACAAAGTTATAGTTAATGGGGCAAGTAAGTTATTGTCAATGAAGCAACAAGGACTAGATGTAAGCCTGAGTGAAATGGTTGGTGGGGTATGCTACTTATCAATTGAGAGGATGATCCATAACAAAACTAAATAAAAGAAGAATATTTATGTAGTTGATGCTAAAAGATTGGGATAAAGGCTTGCTGCTGGTATTGGCAGAGAATGCATTTCATGCTTTTAAGGGCCATCTAAAAAGGAATTTTGTTTTAAAAAGAAGGAAGAGAATAGATTTAAGGGAAAGAAGGTTTACTGGAACAGAAACTGAATCAAAAGACGATGGCATGATTAATACACATGTACAAGCAGAAAACTGTGCATCAAAGTCTCCTAGCCTCTGAAAACAAGATGATACATAGAAGTTCTAAATCCAAGGAGGCTTCAATCAAACTAGATGTCAATATTGTAGGTTTCCATGCTCGTATTCAAAACAAGTTCTGTTCCCTGCACATAAATTTTTGAACTTATCCTGACATTGACAAGTAACATTTCTTTCTTTCTTTCTTTCTTTCCTTTTCTTTTTCTTCCTTTTTTTTTGCAAAGGTGCAACCTATATAATATCCTGCCTTGTAACCGATCACAGACAATTTCCTGGTTTACATGTGGTTCGATCATATTCTGAGCCCTGCATTCTGATTTCTAGCAAGATCCAGACTCCAGATGAACCTGAACCAAAGTTTATGTGATTTGCTCACATGACGGCATTGTTAGATAGGAGGGTTACTCGCATATTTTGATTTTGGACCCAAATTCTACCATCATTATATCTAGTCTCGGATCGGAATCTGATATTAATCCGATATCTAAGACTGTAAACTAGGGTAAGGTCGGATCCATGGCTTGGATCCAAACTAAACAAAATTAAAACAAGCAAAATGTAAATAGCATGTGTTGAAAGAAGGGGAAAAAATAAGGAGTTTAGAGAGTAAGACGATTAAATTCCTTTAGTCTTGACCATTGGAATCATCAAAGCATTGAAAAGTATCTAGATAGAGGAATAGTGAGAGCAAGGAATTTTCCCACCCTTCGCATATCACTTTGCAGTTATTACTAATCGAGTTTTTTTTATGTATATAACTGCCAATTCAAGCGGATTATATGAAGTCATTTCTACTCTTTGATTTTGGATCAAAATCATGCCCCCGGCGTTGTGGAATCAAGTATAAGATCATATAAGAAACACCTAACAGGCTAGAATTAACAATTATGTGTCCACTACAATTTACAGCATGAATTGCAGCGATTAACTAACCAAAACGTCCATATTACATGTCCGCGTCTCTACGGCCTTCGTAATTAGCCCTCATCTTCATTTGATCAAGCACTGACTCCAAAGTTCTTCCAAACTATGTCAATTTTGCTTAAATTAACTAAGCCTGATTTTTGTGCTAGATCAACAATCTAACATACTGTTAACGAGAAAAATGAAATCTTGGAACCAAAATCGGTATGCTTACTTGGGGAGATAGAGTGATTTGGAAGCATCGGTTCTGTGTGCCTAGCCCGCTGTCGTTGGAATCGATTTCTGGCAATAGATAATTTCCCAAAAAAATTAAAATTAAAATCGATGAATACCAATCAGATTGAAATCAAGAAAATTACCTTGGATGTCATCCATTAGAATTGCTTGCAGTGCTTCGATTTCCATCTCCTGATCTTGCGCGTTATCTGCAACAGCGATTAGAGTAAGAAAGAGCGGAAATTTGATCGGAAATTGAGACCTAGGGTTTAGGTTTCGATCGATTACCTGACATTTTTGCTGTGATTCTAGTGTTGCGGTTAGGAGTTAGGGTTTAGGTCTTCTGTTTGGGGGGGAGAGAGATGCAGTTGCAGTTTGAGATGTCGCAAGCAAGGGACGAAGCTGAAGCTGCTTCTTGGGCCGGGTCGGGCTGGCAATTTATCCCAACCCATCTCTAGTCCGAAAAGACCCAAATACATTGGTGTGGACTTCGGAAAATTGCTCTGCACCATAAAATAGAAATAAATGATATCTTCCGTAACTGTCCGAAAATTGAATCGATCCGAGACTATGACTCGAACCCCGACCTGAACCAACATGCTGGGCCAACCCAGGCAGCTCTTGGGCGGGTACGGGGTACCATGCCCAAACAGGCCCATTCCGTGCACCTGCGTCGTTTGGGCCACTGACTCTTCGTTTTTACACTCCAAAACTTCCCCATTCATCCGAGACTGCTCAAGCCTTTCAGCTATCCAATTAACACTCTTTTGTTACCCTCTTTAATTCTTTTTTTAATTCCTATATCCCATTCTTTTCCCTATAAATACCTAACCAATTTCCTAGTCCTTCCTCTCTGGTATAAACTAAAAATCCATCCCAAAACTCTTCAAAGTCGTAGAAGCTATTTTCCTTCAAGAAGTCAAGTCAAGTCCCGAGGTTCTCTCAAGCTCGTTCTTCGCGTCGTCAGGTTTTCTTCTCCCATCGTTAGTCTTGGTTCTTCCCGCCATAGCCACAATATTCGTGAATTATTAGATGAATTCGTGAATTTTTGAACGGCTGGTTAAATCTCTGTTGGTAAAATCAGCGGGACGTGACAATTTCTTTCTATCTTTCTGTCTGGATGTGTTGTATATTTGCACTCCGTCAGCAGAAACCGACTCTAACGAAGCCGTGTAGATGAAACCGATGAGCTGTGAATTGACTGACGTTGTTCTTCGCAAGGACAAGCTAAAAACTTTCCTATTTCCTTTTTAGATAAAATATAGGGTTATTTGTATGCAGCCCTCAAAGATTGGATGTTTTGAAAAATCACCCTCGTATAAAAAAATTTAAAAACAGCCCCAAAAGATTATATATTAACTAAATAGGACCTTGCAGTTAAGATTCGTTACTAACACCTTAAAGCAACCGTTGGGACGATAAAATGACGCTTTTACCCCTTTGATGGCTACTTGCAATCCTCTATCCCATGCTCATTTCTTTGATGCGGCCAAAAAATAGAAACGTTTATATTTGCATTAAATACCATCAAATAATTGGATGAAAGAAACAAATATAAGCAAATGTTGCATTGATGACTCAATTGTATCTGCATTAAAGCAACAGCAAATTCATTGATTAGATCATTCAAACTAAAAAAATATCAAATCTGATCAATTGGCGACACGCAAATCATTCAAGATGACAAAAGAACACACCTTGCTCCCAATTCTGAAGCTATCCCCACCAAATACAAATAACCACATCTAAAACCAAACAAAGGACATCTTTGTCCAAATTTCGATATCGAATCTCCCAAAACCAAAAACCCGCATCCCAAATCATACAAAAAAGAAACAACGGTAAGCGGAGTTCTCGAAAGGGGATGTAGGATGCCATAGGACCTAAGACCTTGATGTCGTTCCTGGTGTAGAGCTTGTAATCAAAGTCATCATGGACGGAGAAGAGAAGACTTGGAGATTAAGAGTTTTTGTATGGAGTCCTTAAAAAAGACCAAGTTTTGGTGATAAATGGGGATTTTCAAGGTCAGGGGCAATTGGGACATTTAATATGTCCCAACTAACCATGGTAATTCCTAATCTAGGGTTCAGGTTGGATTATTGTAACATAGGATCCCATTTAGTCAACAGTAAATCGTTAGAGGTTGTTTTAAAAAAAATTGATCTTTGAGGGTGTTTTTCAAAATACCTAATCTTTGAGGGTTGTATATATAAACCCCCTAAAATATAGCATTATCCATCTCATAAAGCACTACATGTATCTTATAAAGTAGCATAGGCTGAAACTACTATATTTATGGTACAACGCTGTACTGAACATAAAATGATGTATTTATCTTAAAGTATATCATTTTGACTTTTCAAGAAGGACACGGGTAAGGAGAAGAAGGTGATAAGAAGAAATAAACGGTAACTTAGATAGATTTTGGAGAGAAAGATACTGAGCCAATAAAAAACGAGTTATTGAATTCGATGGGATTTTTCCGGGCAACACTTTGAAAGATAAAAAGAAAATGTTTTTTTTACCTTTAGCCCCCCTTAAAACATAGCAATATTCTTTTTACCCCCCAAAAACTTAGTATTTACTTTTTACCCCCAAAACCAATAAAATACATTATTTTACCCCATTTACGATTTCCATCGACTTTTAACGACATAACATTATGTTTTTCTTTAAAATAATTCAACCCATCTTTTTATTTTGAAATATGCAATTTCTTTCCCATATTGAAATTAAGGTTTAGGCTTCTGCTGCACCTTTTTCAAAATTCGGCTATGAAATCAGAAGCATCTTTAATATCCTTCTCTAGTTATAAAGAAGTTAAATATTTCTACGGTTTTATTTGTTGTATTCGGATAAATGGTAAATCTAAAATCTATGGAGAAAAAATAAAGTTAAATTTAACGGGGGTTTTTCTGACGGAAATCGTAAAGTGGGGTAAAATGATATATCTTATTAGTTTTGGGGGGTAAAAAGCAAATACCAAGTTTTGGAAATTATAAAGAAATTTGCTATGTTATGGGGGCCTACAAGTAAAAACCCCAAAGAAAATATGTTTCGTGGTTTGGCAGGCAAAAATGAGTTTAGGATTTGATAGTACTTCGAAGAAGATGATGAAGACGACGAAAAAGAAGAGCAAACAAAAACGAGATAAAGCTAGCAGTTTTACCAGTATATATAACAATTTTACTAAATGATGCAGTAATTTCGGGTTAAATATATTATTTTAACATAAATAAAGTAGTTTTACCATAAATGTGACACTTAATACAACATGCACGCACACTACTTTAAACGGCAGATATAACAGTTTATCTGAAACGATGATATTGACATAAAAGGTACGACAACTATTAATGTACTAAAAGAACCAGGGCGGGCTGTTAAAAAAACTCAAAGCCGGAGCTTGGCTCGGGATCGGATTGTTAAAAGCTCGGCTCGGGCTCGTTTGACAGCTAAACGAGCCGAGTTTGAACAAAAATCCAAACCCTGTGAAATAAACGAACAAACACGAATAAGACAGGCTTAAGCTCGGACGATGTTCAAGCTCAGATTGTTTAAGGCCCATGTGTAGTTGGATAATTTGTATCTTATTTCGTATTCATATATGATTATTTATTTTTTAATTTTCATCATAATTATTAGCTTGTTGCTGTTAGTTGAGATTTGCATCATGATAAATATTAAATCAAATATTGTTATGCTAAAATATTGAAGAATTGAAATAAGCAATAACTTTAAATTTTGTTGACAAAGTTCATAACAAGTCTTAAACTCGTTTATTTAATTATAATAACTGCATTCCTCGCTGCTCACTCTGTCAGATATAATATTAAACATTATATAAAAACATCATATAATATCATTTCCCCCTTCTTCTAACCTTTTTTTAATCTAGAAGAATTTAGAGAAACATGGCAACCCTCTCTTTTGTTAGAATTTTTTTGACCCATAATGCAGCACTAATTAAGAGAGGGTACAAGTTGTGAAGTTGTTTCGGCCATTAAGCACAGTAAATCCCTTCCCGAGTCTTGCTGCGTAGCCAACCCTACGGCATTTTTGATGGGAAATCCCTTATGCAATGATGGTTTATGAATTGCACACTTGCACAAGCAACTTTCAAGTTTCAATTACAAACATAGAGCCATAGAAGGCACTATGAAGTCCTCATCAACACCATGTATATAGAACTCGATACGTCCGAAAAGGTTCTAAATGCCTGAGTTCTACCGTGCTTAGTCTTTATGGGTAAATATATTGTTATCAATAGAATCAATGGGACAAGGATTCTTTAATTGCAGTATTGAAAAGAGCATCAAATACATTCGTCTTTCAAGCTCTTATCTTTAGCTTAAGTACTTATTTCTAATCACAAATTTAAAGATTGTTATAGCTATACATGTTTTAATGTGCCCTCGCAGACCAAATAAATGCTAGTTTTATGCTTTGAAAATGATTTTGATTTCTTTTCACCCAAGAGAGCCCAGCATGCAGGAGAGAGGCGTTACTCCTTGCTTCATGTTACAAGATGTTGTTCTAAAGAGTTGATAAGTGGCATTTCTTTTGCTTAATCTGCATGTGGACTGCATGTAAGTTCTCTTGAGTTTATTTTTGAGCGCTTCACATAAAGACATACTCTCACGATGTTGAGGGGTGTTCACTTATGAAAAGAAGGAGATACGCTTTTTTTAAGAAGCTGCCTACATGACGTTGGATATTAAAAAATCACGTTCTTAGCAACAAACTCCTAAAAACTATGACTCCTTAGACTAAATCGACCCAATAATAAAACATTATTATTCTAACAATCTCTCCCTTAAACAGAAATCTTGCAAGCTTCTGTTTACATGTAGAACTACTTGATTGAACTGTAACTCTTTAAGAACCTTCCTCAGCCATATAGCTTGACAAGCACAAGAAATTACATCAACAAATTCAGCTTTTGTGCTTGACAAAGTGACAATTGGTTGCTTCTTGGATGACCAAGAAACAACCCCTGTGCCCAACATAAAAACATAACCCGAAGTGCTTTTTCGATCTTCTTGATCTACTGCATAGTCACTATCAGTAAACCCAAACAAGTCTGATTTTTCGCCGTTCTTGTAGAACAACCCAAAATCTTACGTTCCTTGCAGGTAACGAAAGATCTTCTTGGCAGCCAACAAATGCATCTCTGTAGGGTTCTCCATATATCTGCTGATTAGACTCACAGAATGCATTATGTCTGGTCGTATTGCAGTTAAGTACATTAAACTGCCCCCAATTTGTTTGAAAAATGTGCTGCCCACCTTTTTGCCTTCATGGTCTTTGTTTAGTTTCAAGCCAAACTCAGTTAGCGTGCTGACAGGATTGCAATCCTTCATCTAAAATTTCTCCAAAATTGCACGAACATACTTTTGTTGAGAAATAAAAATTCCATTAGTACACTGCATTATTTCTATGCCAAGAAAGAAATGCATCATACCAAGATCAGACATTTCAAATTCACGCATCATAGACTTTTTGAATTCTTTAAACATGACACTATCATTTCCAGTAAATATGAGATCATCTACATATAAGCACACGATGAGCATTTTTCCTCCATCTCCAACTTTAATAGAAAGTGTGTGCTCATATGGACATTTTTGAAAACCTTCTTTCAAAAAATAAGCTTCAATACGGCAATACCAGGCCCATGGAGCTTGTTTTAATCCGTAAAGACCCTTCTTTAATCGATACACTTTATGCTCATTACCAATTTTAACATAACCATGAGGTTGATCAACAAATACCTATTCCTCCAAGTCTGCATGCAGGAATGCGGATTTGACATCCAATTGGAAGATAAGCCATGAATTTTGTGCTGCCAATGCGAGCACCAATCTGATTGTATCAAGTCTTACAACTGGAGAAAAACTTCTTTATAATTTACTCCATATTCCTACTTGTATCTCTTAGCCACCAATCGCGCCTTATACTTGTCTACTTCACCATTTGCCTTTAGTTTTGTTTTGAAGACCCGCTTCAAACCAATGGTTTTGTGCCCTTTTGGAAGATTACACAACTCCCGATTATTATTTCTTTCAATGGATTAAATTTCATCATCCATCGCTTTCTGCCATTTTGTTTCTTTGATAGTACTCTCGAAAGATGTAGGGTCGCAATCTAAAAATAAAGCAAAGTGGGTAACTGTATCTTCAATTTGGTCAATACTTGTCACCTCATAGTCTGTCATCCATCCGAGCCTTTTTCGAACACGGTGAAGACGAGATTCAGCTGCTGAATCAGATGCTTCTGCTGCAGTTGGTGAAGTTTCAGTGGCTATTAGAGCTTCGTTTGGTGGATTTTCAGGTAGAGGCTGCTGCCTTTCTTCTTCAACTTCATTGTCAACAATGACCGAAGTAAGCTCCTGCCCATTCCAATCCCAAGTGCTTTCTTCGTCAAAAACCATGTCTATGCTCATTACAATCTGATTTGTTAGTGGATTAAGCAATTTATATGCATTGGTTGTTTCACAGTCATGCCCCGCTTCCCAGTAGATGGAAACGATAACATGGCAAGCCCGCAATGTATTTATTATGAGAAGGTCGTTTCTCGAACTAAATACGCTAAGCGTCTATAAGCAACATAAAATAACAAGAACAAACCAAAAAATGAAATCCAACTCTGATTTATTACATTCATGATTCATAGTATACAAAATATCTGAATACAATATATTTAACATGATAAGCCTTAACAATGAGGCATACATAAATAAGTTGAAATGAAATGAAAAGCTGAATGAAACTATACGTCTGTTTGTGATGCGAACTGGTTGTACTCCTTTTCGACCACTTCTATCTTCTCCGTCTCAATGTCACCTGACGAACATTCTAAGAATAGAAAGAAGTGGGTGGAATGCCCGTCAGCGAACTAACGCTCGGTAAGTCCCAATAGAGATGTGTAATATATAAATTGAGTGCAAGATGACATGTAATATAGTATAAATGAAAATTGTAATATGTGAACAAGTATGGTAATGTATATGGCAACTATATCAGCATGGAAATGTAACATGAGCATAGCAAATAAGTATAGCATGGCCGTGGAGTGTAGATATATTGAATATGAAATGAATGTAAGTGTCCTAAAAGGTCTCTAAAAGGGTAAAAGTAACTAACGTGAGTTCAAGTGTGAATGTCATCCAATCTCAAGAGTATTCTTGAACCCAAGGCTATCGTCCAGGGGTAAGGAATCACGGGCCAAAAATAGCAGGACTTCAATTATTATTGAAGTATTCCAAACTCAACAGCTATCATCCAGGGGCTTAGAAAAACAGGCCCTCATTCGTGAATTCATGATTTGTACCGTTTCAGTCCGGTACCACAGCAACATGATTTGTACCGTTTCATGAGATTCTATTGGATTCATACTCAAACTACCCCAACACCCAGTCTATAATTAATGTTATGAGTCTTGATCGAATCCATGAATATAAAAGTTTATGTATGATATCAAGTTTTCAAGATTGAGTTCATATAGTCATGTCAAGTGCAAGTCATGCCAATTATATTCATGGTTCGATATCAAGTTGGTTCAAGTGTACATACTGGATTCAAGTATTCATGATTGAGTCATGTCAAGATCAAGTCAATTCTAATATGTAATAATTTAATCACAAGTCATATAAATAAAAATAAATAAGTAATTACAGAACATGATATGAGATAAGTATACAAGTAACGTCCAAAACAATGTTGTAAATATGTGATATGTTCGACTAGTTAATCAAGTCATTTGAAATAAGAATATAAAAGAAAACACAGCCTTAAGTGTTATACACACGTGAGTTTTAGTCTCGCCTAAATACGACTATCGGTTTAGGATATATACATGTTTTCGTATCGTCGCGCAAAACAGATCAGAATCTATTCAGCGCCGTCACACATTTTTAAAATGCAGTTTGAGTTAATTTTTACCGTGTTTCAGGTTACAAAAATTATTAGAAAATTGTAGGTCTTTCGATGTACTTATCAAAACACCAAGATTCGCGCGATTTGGATTTCTAAAGCTCTAGTTATAATCATTTTAACATCAGCGTTTAAAACAGAAATTCAGATTTCTGGACAGCAACTATATGTTATATTGCAAAACCTATATTGAGTTATTTCATGTGTTTTAAGTAATATAATATACATGAAATTATAGTTCTATCAATTATGTATCTACACATCTAAATTTTGTCACGAACGGACATCAGGAGTTCGAGTTATGTCCTATTGAAAAATAGTGTGCGAATCAGGACAGATTCTGTCCAGATTCGTCGCTTAATATTATAACGCAGTTTTCTATATTTTACGTCAATTTTCAGTAAAAGCTTAAAACTAAGAAAATCTAGATTATTTGATGTAGATATCCAAAATATCTGAGTTTTCTCAATTTGGACATCTTTATACCAAGTTATGTGTCCTAAAAGTTGACTGATAACTGCAGTTTTCTGTTATACAAACAGTGAATAAAAACGATGTAATTCCTAAAACGTTAAGTGATTCGATCTAAAATTTTTACAGCGTGTACACAAAAATATATTCTATCCAAGATAAATTTCTTGAAATTTCAAGAAGTAAAAATTAATTTCTAAAAATTATTTTAAAAGTAAAGGTATTGATATGCATACTAAAATCGGCAAAAAGATAACTAGTATTTTTATGCAAGCTTCTATTTTTCTTTTAATAAACAAACCGATTTCATGAGACATTATAGATATATTATGGCATGAAATTTATGTTCTCACAATTCGTAATAAACATTCATAATCATGAACAAAGAATTGAAAACACTTTAATTTGAACAAGAGACAATAAGCTATTATTAAATTATATAAAACCATATATAACTAGACTTATATATATGTATATGTTTATATTTATCTTCTCATACGGATTACGATATGAAAAAAATAGCGAATTTACGAGGTATGACAGGAGAAGAATAAAGAGACGAAGGGAGGAAGAGAGAAGGGACTTACAGGTTGTGTGAGTCGGTATAACAACCGGCTCACCGTTTAGATAAAATTTTCAACCGGGTCTTTGAAGCTTGATAGAACCAGTGCTTCTCCAAGCTCAAGGGAAAAGATATTTTATTTTATTTTATTTTTAGAATTAATCAAAAGTAAATGACTAAGGTGTGATGAAGAAGAGATAAAGAGAGAGATAGGAAATGCTAGAAATGTGAGATGAAAAAAATAAAGAAGAGTGACATATAAAAAAGGTTTATGACCACCATAATTCTGATAAATTATAGCTCATAACCATTCTAATTATTTTGGGAGTTAAAAATGAAATGAAATGAAAGGTCTTATTTGTTGGTTATGAGAAGATGAAAATTGATTAAAAAAATAATTGCAAGAATGAGAATTTGAACATGTGACCTATGGAATAACAATATAAGAGCTTAACCAATGAGCTATAAGGTTGTTCATGCACATATTTAATAAAATTAAATATATGCTGTTGCTTAAAAAGAAAGTGGGATTTTAGGCTTATAGTTTTATAAAAGAAAATGAAATTCAGATTGGATTTGGGTTATAGGCTGAGTCAGGTCTTGCGTTTTATTTGAAATAGGTTAAAATTTAGTTTAAAGAAATGAGTTTGGGAAAAATAGATGGAATAATAAAATAATATATTTAATAGAAAACAAAATATACGGAAAAATACTAAGAATAAATGAATACAATATTTTACTAAAGGAAGAAAATATGAAGGTATAATAATTTTGGGGTTGTTACATTCACTTACACCAAGAAAGACACATTTTTCACCCTTATCGTCAAGCTTCTTTTTGACATCAGGGATATATGCATAGGCTATGCAACCGAAAATTCTGAAGTGATCTACTGCTGGTCTCCTCCCACTCCAAGCTTCTTCTGGTGTCATGTATTGAACAGCAAAAGCAGGACTTCTATTCAATACATGAATGCTCCAATTTACTGCTTCCGGCCAAAAATTTTTGGGATTCTTCCTCTTGCCATCAAGCTTCGCACCATGTTGAGAATGGTTCTATTTTTTCTCTCCGATACATCGTTTTGTTGCAGTGTATAAGCAGCTGTAAGCTCACTTCGAATGCCTTGAGCATCATAAAAACCTTCAAACTCTTTAGAACAATATTCTCCACCATGATCGATACGAAGAGTTTCAAAAATGTCCATATGAGCACACAGCTTTAAAAGCTTCTACCTTTACTCATTCATCAACTTCTCGAGGAAAGGGTAGAGATAGAGGAAGAGGTAGAGGAAGGGGAGATCAAGGCAATGGCAGCAAGCACTTCAAAGATGAAAATGACCATTTTGAATGAAAAAGCAGAGAACGAGATCAACAATTTGACAAATCTAAGATAGAGTGTTTTAGATGTCATAAATTCGGTCAATTGTTAGAATAATAATGTGGTTTGTTGCTGAGAACGTGATTTTTTTCCGATTCTTTTTCAACATGTGCCTTGAAGCTTTTAAATGCACTGAAAGCTTCTAATTTTTCCTGCAAAAAATAAACCCAAGTTTTCCGAGTATAATCTTTCAATTTTAGCCCCTCTAACTCATTTTGTTGTGCATCTTCCATTCGGGCAGTAGGTGTTGCTACACAAGTTTCAATAACATACCAATACTCCATAGACCGTAAGAAGTTCTCCATCAACATCCTCCAGTGGTCATAGTGACCATCAAAGCGTGGAATTGCGGGCTGCACAAAATTTCCATAAGCCATATAACACTTTTCTCTCCTTTTTGTTTTGGTTGGCTTTGCTCTGATACCACTGATAGCTAAAACAAATAGAGAGAAGTGAAGAAGAGGAGCTAGAAGACTTTATCTATTTATTTTTATTACTGAAGTCTAATGCAGTCTTTTATAGCCAATGTACAACAAAAAAATATCAAAATAGGAGCCAATTAAGTAACAACGCTTCTAAAACTTAGGAAACCAAAAAATCACGTTCTCAGCAACAAACTCCTAAAGACTAGGACTCTTTATACTAAATCAACCCAATAATAAAACATTATTATTCTAACAAACCTTTGGGAGGATCACACTTCTTAATGAAATGTTCTCTTTATAATTTTCTCATATTAAGTCTTAACAGCAAACTTGTTCTCAACGAAACCTGACTAATGTTGCTTATGCCCCCGCATTTGAAGGTCCAGCCAGTGTGTAATTAACAGATCTTGACATTTTTGTTCCTGCATCCAGCAAGCAACTTTTTTATTTGCATTCAGGGACTGGAATAATCTTGAAAGGACTACGTGCTTAAAAGCATTTCGATGTGGGGAATATGATAACTGCATTGAAAAGGCCAGGGAACTTGCTCTTTGCTCTAATAGAAAATCAGCGGAATCGAGGAAGTATGTCCGCAGAGAAGATGCAATTCTCCATGCACTCCAGCTTGAAAAGGCTCGCTCTTGTGACGAAAATCAGAAATTTGTTTCTAAGAAAAGCAGTTTGGCTTTAAAAGCTAATGATCTTTTTCGCCCGCAATCAAATGCAATTCGTCACAGCAATGATTATCAAGCCAGTAAACTTAGCAAACATATGAAATCAAGCCAGAAGTTATCCCAATCTGGAATGCCATTTGACCATCCCAGAAAACCAACTGCTAGCAACACGACAAAGAGGTGGAGTACGCCAAATGATTCAGAGGATGTTACAACCGAAGGAATGAAGCATCTGAGAGATATTCAAGATCTAGGATCAAGAATAATGTTATACAATTAACAAAATAAATGCGTTTAATAGAAAAGTCCATGGCCTAGCTTTACCTAACAGTGGTTTACTTAGCGAATCACATTTCGATAATGTCCTTTCTATTAACCATCTCATAAGCAGCAATAACTGTAATACCCGGTTCTTTTGTACACTAGTATCCGTATTTTTATAAAGCGTTATTTGCAAAATTTATTTAACTATATTTATAATTATTTTATTTATCTTGAAACCCTAAACCCAAACCCTATTACTTATTTCCTTTTATTTTCCCATTTCCCATTTCCCAGCCCAGCCCACTCTCCCTATTTCCCTTTTATTTTCCCTTCCGGTCCAAGCCCGGCCCACCTTCCCCAAATACCCGACCCGCTTCACTCTCTTCCTCCCCACTCCCCTCTCCTTCCCGCTCCTTTTTCTTTCCTCCCCCACGTCGCGCTCGTTCCCCACGCCCCCACGTCGTCGCAACCGCCGCGACCCCTCCTTCGACCGCGTCTCCATCTCTCTCCCCCTCGTAACCACCTCTCTCTCTCTCCTTCTTCCATACCGTCCTTCCCGCTCCCTTTCTCTCTCACACACAGAGCCAGGCACACCAACCTCCCATCCCCGAGCTCCGCCTCCACCCTTGACTCCGCTCACCTCACCTACCTCGTCGACACCCCCTCTTCCCCTTCATCTCCGACGAGGAACCGTCATCTCTTACAAACACAGGAAACCCCACCGGCAACCCATGCCTGCAGTCCACCTTGCCGGCGCCTCCGTCGACCTTACGTCGTCGTCACCCCGTCCTCCTCTTCCTCGACCTCCTCACTCATCCCGACCTTCTCCCCTGCGACCGTGTGAGCCCATCGCCGCACTCGTCATCGCCGAGCTTCCCACGTCGTCGGAGCCCTCACCACACCGGAGCCGACCACCACTAGCATCCTCTTCTGGCTGCCTCCTTCGAGCAGCCGAGCCCTGCACCCACAGCCGACGGCCGCCACCCTCACCAACGCCCCACTGCATCCTCGTCTCTTTTTCGCTTCCATCAACAAGCCCCCGCACAGCCGACCACCATCTGCAGCACCACTGCCTGCCTCCGTACCCACCGCAGTCAAGACGTCAAGCTTAAGCCCCTCTCCGCTGCACTCGAGCCTTAACCGCAGCCGATCACTGTTCGAGCCGAACCCGATCATCGAAGAACCAAGGACGTCGTCGTATCATTGCTTCTGCTGTCCATCACGGCGCCGGAGTCGTCGCCGCCTTTCCACGTCGATCGAGGCAAGTGCTCGCCACTTGCTTACATGCTACAGTAACGAACAGATCAAAATATATGTTTGTGTTCATACCAAAAATTACCGCAGTGTTTTAAATAGTAAACCGTATTAATTCTAGTGATATTGATTTGGGTCACAATCTAGTTTAAAATCTAGCGATAACATCGTATGGAAATAGTAGAATCCAATAGTGCTAGTTTAGTTAAAAGAAACAGACGTTTCGACTGCGAATCGAATGCTTAAATCTAGATTTTGATGTAATATTTTAAGTGAAAACCCATCTTTAAATGGCGGAACTAGTGATCGTTAAACCCTTTTTCTACTCATAGAGATATTGTAGAAATTTAGTGGAAAACCACGGTCGTTTCAACCATGTAATGTTGCTCCCGATAGTCAGTACGAAACCTGAATTTTCTGAACATGCTAGACCGTTAAATTCATATTAAATCTCTTACAAGTCGGATTTTGGCGTTCCATAGCTCGTATCGAAGCCAACGGAATAATCTACAGAACCCTATAATTTATATTTAAATTTGAACTAGTTAAGATATAGAAAACTGCGGTGAATCACTATTCCAGAGCAGTGATTCCAGGTAACCCCTGTTTTAATCCACTGAATATCCTTGCACCAATGTGAAAATGTGCGGAACCCTATATCGTTACGAATAGAATTGAGTTAGCTTCCTTATCCCACTGGTCTCACTGGATTCCTCAACTGTATGATATTTTTAACACATTTTGTAACGTCGGTATGTTCTGCTGAAATCTGCAGTAACAGATTCTACACATCAACCTTAACCTGACCATAACTCCCTGTTGATATAGGATATTACTGATCCGCCAATTGTGTTGGAAACCTAACTGATAACCCTAAATATTTTTCAACTATAGCGTCACCTAATTACGGTTTCAACTAGGATTAA
This sequence comes from Agapanthus africanus, assembly GCA_030015575.1. Classification (NCBI taxonomy): domain Eukaryota; kingdom Viridiplantae; phylum Streptophyta; class Magnoliopsida; order Asparagales; family Amaryllidaceae; genus Agapanthus; species Agapanthus africanus. The sequence goes on from JASDDO010000235.1 coordinate 246,559, forward strand.
AATGTGTTACGAAACGGACTTCCTATTCTGAAATCGGATTTCCAGCAGTGAACACTTAAATTGAAATGGCCGTATCTAGCAAACCTGAAACCCGATTGGCGCAAAACCAATTTTGATGGATAGATAATTAGACATACTGCCTACCCCTTTTACATTGTTTTGCTTAATTCTGCATGTATGATTTATAATAAATTATGCAAGTGGTAGGACACCGACTGATGATATTTTGTTCATATCACAATTATTGTATTCTCATCATATCATATAGATGTCATTGTATTGGTAACCTAGTGATCGTGTACATTACCCAGTGTTAGGTATTAGTGTTTGATTGTGGCAAGTACGTTAGTGTTTAAGCATGAATGGATAAGTGAAAGTGACACGTACTTGTACACAATCAGCAGACCCTATTGATATATTGCATTGTCGACGTCTATGAGACATGTATAAGTGTAACTATAATTGGTATGGGATGATTATGGAAGCACTTATATGGGTGTCATAAGTAAGGCACTAAACACTGTCCATTTATCTTGGGTATCAGTCGAGACATGCTTGATGGAGATCCTGTCTCCAGTTCTCGCGTAGACTTGTCATGGACCGACTGGTATTTGAGTTTATGGTCGGTGTTTGATGTAGACCACGGGATGTGGGGTAGTTTGAGTGTGATTTCAACAGAATCTCGGGAGTCCCATTGCCGGCACATACAGTAATTCTGGAGATATATGGGGATATTACTGATTATTAGCGAACGACTCGGGCCCGTGTTCCTTTACCCTTGGGTCCTACCCTTGGGTGGGGGATACTCACGAGTGGTTGACTCTCACACTTGAACTGACGATAGGTTTAGCGAACTGGACAGTGAGACTTAGAAACTGATAGGGTTAGTGACATTGACATGCATTGCTTACTGATTCAATATATCTGCCATACTGTTTACTGCTTTACTGTTTACTTGCTCTATTATCTACCTGTATTGGCTACTTCATGCCCACGTCATTATTCCATGCTTACCGTTTCATATTCATCATTATTGTACGTGTTCACATTTGTATTTATATATATTGCTATTGTGTCGCTCTGACGACCTGAGTATGCATGCTTAGAGTGAGAAGTGGATTTAGCTTGGACCAGGACCTGACGTATCTCGAGAATATTGCGGATATCTGGAGCAGTGACTCGGCGCTATCTTCCCTTGATCTCTAACTGGTTAGTATATTGTATTTGTTCTGATTTAGTGACTGCATTTCTCATTACCTGTGCATTGATTACTGATTACTGCGCAAAGTTAGAAGCCGAAGTGTGACTACGGCAGGATATTTCCTCGACCGTAGGAGCATGGCTGGTCTTGTCAACCCCTCGTATTCCGTATTTTGGGAAGCGGAGCGTGACAATAACGATTCATATTCATTCTTGAAGCAGAAGAGATCCTGTATGAGCTAAGCTAATGAGAGTTTGAAAAAGAAATGTCGTCAGCAATCGCTAACAGGGGTTTAGACTGGTGCAACCGAAGTAAAAATACAATCTCTACAGAGGGTTACAGATATCAAGGTAAGGGCTCACAATTCTACTTCAAAGAAGAAAGGCTCTTCATCAACAATTGATGATAGTTCAGACTGTTCAGGCGCTTTATGCGAGGAGGCTCTATTTAATACTCATAAAGGTAATGTTCTATTTGATGACAATCTCCCCGATAGTTTCATCGATGTTCCTGTTAAAAGAGGTGACAATGCTGCAGGTATGATGTGTAACATGTGTTCTTCTACTTTAAATTGTTCTATTAGACCGTATGTAATTCAATTCCCTATTCTTTTAAAAGATAAACCTCATCTATTAGCAAGTTGCAATGCATTATGTTCAAACTTCAGACTTTAGACACTTTCTTTCTTGTGAATGATCCAGGTCCTATTATATTTTCACTTGGATTTGGTACCTTCTGAGTTGAGTTCTGGAGTCTGGACCTCGATTGTAAAATTTGATGCATAGGGTTTGCCACCTCTAACAAAAACAATGACAAGCTTCATCTGAACTTTTGTGGTCGGTTACGTGAATGCATCCATCCACTCAGCAATGTTGAAGGTCATTCTCGGTTAAATTGAAAACTAACACATCATTTATTAAAACCTTCATATGTTTGTTTTACCAAACCTATGGCCCTCATTTCTTCATTACTACAATACACCACTCCTCTCTAGTGAATATGTCGAAGAAATGTTCGAATCATCTCAATCATATCTCCCTCATGTTTGTCCTCAATAGGAGACTGAGAGCTACCTCCAACGTCTAAATACATTCATTCTTATTAAATTTTTTAATATATGGTCGCTCTCATCTATCTGAACACGCTATTTTCAGATATACCCATTTTCGACATGTTTTTCTTGAATGGCCCAACATTCTTGTCCATAATGCAATGACCCATTGCAATGCTGGTCTTATAGTACTCTGGATTCCTTCAATCACATGATAATCCAGAAACAATAATCCAGTTTAGCATTCTATAACCACTTTCTCTTCGATTTCATCATCATGATATATGATTGATCTTTAGTAATAAAAATTGACATACCAAGATGTTTTTTGTCCATCAGTCCTAACCAGATTTTATTTTTATACCTATTTACTCAAAGCCTATTTAACTAACAATTTCTCTGTAGTTATCCAAAACAAATGCAAAAGGGTACAGCCTGATGCTGACCTTTTTTTGCTTTTCTATCGGTAATTATTCATCGATCGGGTGTTTCATTGTCTATCCTAGTGGCATAAAAACCAAATTGGGAATGGCAGACGGTTTGATATTTAACTGCTGGTTGCATCTGGAATTATTTGTACATATGCGATCAATTCGGGTAGGTTGCACGAATTAAGGACATGATTTAGCAGCAGGGACAGGTTTACCAGCAGGTTCCTCCGCCGCTTCGTCCGAAAATCTTACCTGTGCAATACCACAGTAAACATTATAACTAATAGCGCAATTAAGAACATGATGCAAATACAAGAAATAAGTTTAAAAAGAATATATACCAGTTTCTACTGGGGCTACATCTTGCTCAGCCTCTGCGCTCGTATACGGCCCGGGCAACAAAGACATCATCCATGCTCTCCATTGAGTGGCATTTTTAAGCCCCTCATATAGCACTCGCTCAGCAGCACTAACATCAACACGCAACTGTTGACGTCGACGCTCTTGGACCTCAGATCTCACCTTCTCTTGATAGGCTTGGTTCTGGGTAGTGATCCTGTCATAGGCTGAAAGGACACGACTGGCTTAAGCAAATTCCGCTTTCCCGAGAACAGGCTCCAAACGGCCCATCGCCTGGCGCCGCACGAACGCACGATCGTCCATGGGAACAACTTAGGGACGGATCTTCACACCCTTACTCATCCGAATCAACTTGGCGAGCTTAGAAGAAAAATAGGCATGATAATTCGTTCTCAACAGCCGCAGGTAGTCGTGTGATATGGTGCTACAGCGACCGAACGCGGGGATAAGGAACCGAACGCCCCTAGAATAATAGCTGAGGTCATACCAACACTGACCTAAGAGTTGTAGACTAGGAGGTCTTGTGATGAGAGCGAGCTCAACAGGGATGTGCTGATCCAGCCCCAAATGACGCCCAAGACGGTTCAGAAAATAAGGCTCGAGACTAAGCTTGTCTTTACACATATATAGAATCATTCTATTCCTGAGAGAAGTCATGAATTCCAGGCAGCGAACCGCTTTAAAAAGCATATGGCTTTTTAGTGATGCCTCGTCCACCGTAAGCTCTACGTCATTGCGGAAATCTCGCCCGACGCGTTTACGCTCGAACAATCGCATAGCGGACTGCTGTCGAAAAGCCTCCCTCGCTTTTACGCGATAGTTGCCCTCGGTATGTTGTGTAGCGGAAGCAATGATGGATATTGTCGGCCAAGGGTGATCCTAAAAAACCGGGGGAGCATTGGGCTCGTACATTCCCCGGATATGCGTCCCCAAGAAAGCGTAAATATATTGCATGGGGGTATAAACCGCCATGAGCCCTGGCCGGCTAGCACTCAAAAAGGTACATATACTCCTATGAATTTGGGCATATAATTGCACGCCCATTGCATGCTTGATACCTTGCGCCGTCTGAGAGGCTATCAAGAAAACTTCAGGTCGCATGACGAGCTCGGATAGCACAGCAAAATACCATAGCCAAAGAGCGATGAAGGCACTCAGGAATGTCTCCCTGTCGATCTCCTTCTTCAAGCAAAGTTTACGCATGGCTTCTGAAAGGATTCCCCTTGGGTAGGTAATCTTTATTCGAGAACGGCTCTCTCCTTGCTCGCCCCAGCCTCACTTGACAAGCCTCCTTTGCGTCCTTTCTTGGCTCGTTTCATTCCTTTGGAGGAGAGATTTTCCCACCGGGAAAAGGACACCGTATACTCAAAAAATTGTCCGTAGGGCCTATTGACCCTAAGTCCAGGAAATGCTCAATCCAGAGCTTGAAGCTTCCCGTCTAACCGGATACCGAGAGCTGCCACATGCGAGGCTACTGTAAGCATTATACAAGTCCACGCAAGAAGGGTGGATGTAACGCTGAAAACCAGGGTCTCGCCTAAACAAGAGCTTCTCGGGAAGGTTACACTCGTCATATATCTCCCCAGTAATAAGTAGTTCGAACCAATCTCGGACATCCATTAGAGTGATGCCTATTTCACCCGTCACCGAGTACGCCGTGTTGGTTTGAGCGTCGAAATTCTCGAGAAAGGCTCTCAAATAATCAGCGGCAAGAGCATACGAGAAAAACGAGCAGTAGATCGCTTCACAAAGGCCGACTGAGCGGAGATTCTCATATTCATAATGTGCTTGGCCTACTCTGCATACCCCGAAAGAAATCTGGGGACGTAAAATTTAAAGATCGAGGGCTAGCGCTCCTGTTCCCTGCTTACGATAAGATTCCCCAACAATTCCAGATAGAAGCGTTACGATTGTGTGTCTTGGGGAGCCACCACATGAAAATATTCAGTGTAATCTCGGCGCTACAGCAACACGCCGTTATCATCCACCCGAGTAGGGTAGAAACACGCCTCAGAGGATAAATCTAGCAAATCCTCGAAAAGACGAGCCTCAGCAGCAATATACACTTTATAAGGCTTCAGAACGGGGTGACGTTCAAAGAAGCCTGCCCATATGCGGCGTCCCACTAGCAAGTGATTGTGAAGCTTGGCTCTTCTTCAAATCAGGCTCTATCCTGCAGCAATGTGTCTCCGCTGTAGGGTGTTTTTCGTCACCCCATTGAGATGGGAATACGCGTGCGTTTGTCAGGCGCATTACAGATTCCCCCTGTCTAGGGTAGGCCAGAGTTTATTGATTGTGGGGATCCGAATCTCCGGCAGCCGCGGACTAAGTTGCCATTAATTACTCCTCGCATTTGAAGCGAGAGAACCTCCGATTGACGGGTTAAACTGGTCATGCGAACTCAACGTGCAGTGTTGTGTTTTGAAGGGGTTTTGGATATATCGAGGGCCCCGCAGAGTTTTTACGGGGTCCCGCTACCCGGATAGCGGGCTGGGGTCAAAGGGGATAGCATCTCTCTTGCGGGGTGCGAGGCAGCACCCCGTTAGAAATTTTTTCTAACGGGAGAGGTATTTTTAGTGTGAAGTGTATATATAAAATGAGGGGGGAAATGGCGTCTAAATGACGCGTGAGCGCCAGCGCCTCACATGTCTAGCACGCGGGCGCTGGCGCGGGCGCCTCACGTGTCCGGCACGTAGGCGCTCGGACGCTGGCGCTAGCACCTCACGTGTCCGGCACGTGGTCACTCGGCGCTTGGGCGTCGGCGAACAAAAGGGAGCTTTAGCCCAAAAAATAGGAGTTAAACTCCCAAAATATTTAGATTTGGAGTTAAACTTCTAAAGGATCTGAATTAGGAGTTAAACTCCTTTGAGAATTTGGATCTTGGAGTTGAACTCCCCAAAGATCTTCAGAGGTTTTTCTCTCTTAAGCCTTGGATCTTCTCCAAAGTGGGATTTTCGGAGATGGGTCTCCTTCCTCCTCCTCTTTGTTGGCCGGATCTTAGAGGAAAAGGAGGGTGAGATTCAAAATCTCCCCTTTTTGACATCTAATGGAAGATCTGAGCTCCCCTTTGTAGGTTTTGTGATGAAAACTATTATTTTTGGAGAAGGAATAGTAAAACTCTTGATTTAATTCAAAAGAGGAAGAAGGTTTAGAACCTTGAGCAAAGAGGAGAAGGAGACACAAACCCTAGAGTTTGAGAGAATGAATTATTGTTCTTTTATTCATCATCATATTGCCTTATATAGGCTTACAAATTTACATATAACCCCATGGGCTTTACAAAATAGCATTTTGCCCATCCCATACCTCATGTGCTCATTTCTTTTGCACATAAGTCATGGGCTTTACAAAAAATTGGTTTTATACCCATAAATATTACATCAAAATTATTTATTACATGATTTTTATCTTGGCATGGAGGGGGGCGCTTCATGTTCGGACTCGACTTGGGCATGGGCCCACTTGATCTGGGCTTGGGCCCATTTGGCTTGGGGTTGACCCTGACTTTGACTTGGTCAACCGGGATGCAATTTTCGACCCCAACAAAGTGCCCCCATCAATAAATGCACACCACATATGTGGGTCGTGTGCATGAAATTGATGGATCTTCTTTCGCGTGGAGGCGACTTGCTTTGGTTCGCACTTTTTGGGATGCACTGTCCTTTTTACGACATGGACGGTCGACGCTTGACGCGTCTTCGAGACAGAGTGTCCGTAGTAGACGTTTCCCTGGCACGGAGTGATTTGGTTCCCGCTTTGTGGGAATCCTGCACTACCCTTTTTACGACATGGACGGTCGACGCTTGACGCGTCTCCGAGACGGAGTGTCCGTGGTAGACTTTTCTCTGGCCTGGAGCGATTTGGTTCCCGATTTGTGGGAAGCCTGCACTGCCCTTTTTACGACATGGACGGTCGACGCTTGACGCGTCTCCGAGACGGAGTGTCCGTGGTAGACTTTTTCCTGGCCCGGAGCGATTTGGTTCCTGATTTGTGGCAAGCCTGCACTGCCCTTTTTACGACATGGACGGTCGACGTTTGACGCGTCTCCGAGACGGAGTGTCCATGGTAGACTTTTCCCTGGCCCGGAGCGATTTGTTCGACGTGTCCCCGGCACGGAGTGTCGCTGGTTGTTCGACTTGTCCCCGGCACGGAGTCTCGCTGTTCGACGTTTCTCCGGCACGGAGTGTCGCTGTTCGACTTATCCCCGACACGGAGTGTCGCTGGTCGACGTTTCCCCAGCACGGAGTGTCGTTGGTTGACCTGATTCCGAGGCGGAGCCTGATTCTGACAGGGAGGTCGCTGGTCGATTTATCCCCGGCGTGGAGTGTCGCTGGTCGACTTGTCCCCGGCACGGGGTGTCGCTGGTTGTTCGACTTGTCCCCGGCACAGGGTGTCGCTGGTTGTTCAACTTGTCCCCGGGACGGAGTGTCGCTGGTTGTTCGAATTGTCCCCGGCATGGAGTGTCGCTGATTGTTCGACTTGTCCCTGGCATGGAGTGTCGCTGATCGAGTTGTCCCCGGCGCGGAGTGTCGCTGGCTGTTCGACTTGTCCCCGGCACGGAGTGTCGCTGTTCGACGTTTCCCCGACACGGAGTGTCGCTGTTCGACGTTTCCCCGACACGGAGTGTCGCTGTTCGACGTTTCCCCAGTACGGAGTGTCACTGGTTGACCTGATTCCGAGACGGAGCATGATTCCGACAGGGAGGTCGCTGGTCGACTTGTCCCCAACGCGGAGTGTCGCTGGTCGACTTGTCCCCGGCACGGAGTGTCGCTGATTGTTCGACTTATCCCCGGCATGGAGTGTCGCTGATTATTCGACTTGTCCCCGGCATGGAGGGTCGTTGACCGACTTGTCCCGGGCACGGAGTATCGCTGGTCGACTTGTCCCTGGCATGGAGTGTCGCTGGCTATTCGACTTGTCCCCGGCATGGAAGCGCCAGCTGTAGTTTGAGAGTTCATAGACGTGTTCGAAGACATCTCGGGTTTACCACCAAAACGAGATGTGGAGTTCGCAATCGATTTTATTCCTGGTGCAGCGCCAATCTCAAAGGCATACTATCCGATGACACCGGTGGAGTTGGAAGAAGTAAAGAAGCAGGTTACCGAATTGCTAGAGAAAGGTTGTATTCGCAGCAGCAATTCACCTTGGGGAGCTCCAGTTCTTCTAGTAAAGAAGAAAGATGGCACAAGGAGGATGCGCATCGATTATCGAGAATTAAACCGGGTGACTATTAAGAACAAGTACCCAATCCCTCGCATTGGCCAATTGTTCGAGCAGCTTAGTGGCGCGAGGGTATTCTCGAAGCTGGATTTGCGGTCCGGATATCATCAGGTCCGAGTTAAATCAGAAGATATTTGCAAGACTGCGTTCCGAACTTGGTATGGACATTACAAGTATTTAGTGATACCATTCAGAGCCATGAATGCACTGGCGATATTTATGGACTTGATGAACCGAATCTTTTCACCGTTCTTGGACCAATTTATAGTGGTGTTCATCGATGATATTCTGGTCTACTCGAGGAGCATTGAAGAGCATGTGGAACACTTGAAGACCGCACTGCAGACATTGAGGCAAGAAAGATTATATGCAAAGATGAGTAAGTGCAAGTTTTGGCTTGAAGAAGTGAAGTTTTTGGGGCACGTCGTATCCGGAGATGGAATCGCCGTTGATCCCGAGAAGATTGTAGCAGTTCAAAATTGGCTGATTCCGAAGAACGTGGCAAAGATCAGAAGTTTTCTTGGACTTGCCGGCACGGAGTGTCGCTGATTATTCGACTTGTCCCCGGCATGGAGGGTCGCTGACCGACTTGTCCCGGGCATGGAGTGTCGCTGGTCGACTTGTCCCCGGCACGGAGTGTCGCTGGTTGACTTGATCCCGAGGCGGAGCATAATTCCGGCAGGGAAGATAGATATCCCGAGGCGAAGCATGATTTCGACACGGGGTAAATTCTGGGACGAAGCATGATTCCGCCCCAGAGGTTGTTGGTTTGATTTGATTTGGGTTGACATCAGCATTGCTACACTTGGAATATGGTACCAGAAGCGAATCATCATCTGTCATGAAAGGATTTGGTTTTGGTTTGGCACCAGCACCGCTACACTGGAATATGGTACCAGGAGCGAATCATCATCCGTCATGAGAGGATTTGGGGATTTGGTTTTGGTTTGGCATCTGCATTGCTGCACTAGAGCGAAATGCCAGGAGCGACTCATCATTTTCCTTTCCCTGTTGGGAAGCGATGGCTTAGGAAACAGGTTTGGATCCCCATCACCTAAGGCTTTTCAATTTTATGGGCCGTAAGGGTCCCATAAAAGCATTTTCTCCCTACGAGTCGTAAGGATCCCGTAGGTGTATTCTCCTTAGGAGTCGTGGGGACTCCCAAGTGTGTTTTTCCTTTGTGAGTCGTAAGGATCTCACACGGGAATTTTCTTCTCACAAAGTCGAGAGGACTTTGCGAGTGTATTTCATCTCTTTTTCATGAGTCTTCGCCCTTTCGGGTTTTCACAAACTTGTCGGCAGTCCTGCTGTTTTTACTCACGGAGCCCTTTCGGGTTTTCATCCGTGCCCATTTTGCTTGTGGACATACCATTTTTTTATCTTTATCGCTGGTGGGACTTTGAATGTGGTCTCGCCGGTAAGACTTGGGAGAGATTGGGATCATTTTATGCCCGTGGATTGTATACGGTTTTGCAGGATGTATGATCCAGACCGTAGGGCCGGAAGAATTTCGGGACTTTGTTAGCGTCTGCATCGCTGCACCAGAATAAGGTACCAGGAGCGACTCATCATTCGCCGTGAGGGGATCTCCCTCGTTTCCAGTTTAACGACTTAGGGGTCATCTGTTTCCAGTTTAACGACTTAGAGGTCTTCTGTTTCCAGTTTAACGACTTAAAGGTCATCTGTTTCTAGTTTAACAACTTAGAGGTCATCTGTTCCCAGTTTAAAGACTTAGGGGTCTATTAGATCGAAAGCTTGGAATTTTAGGGTAGGGGTCGGCATCAGCGTTGCTAACACTGAAGCACAGGTGCCAGGAGCAATTCATCATTTGCCTTTCCCTGTTGAGGAGCGATGGCTTAGGAGACAGGTTTAGGTCCCTATCACCTAAGACTTTTCAATTTTATGAGCCGTATGGGTCCCATAAAAGCATTTTCTCCCTGCGAGTCGAAAGGATCTCGTAGGTGTACTTTCTCCTTAGGAGTCGTGGGGACTCCCAAGTGTGTTTTTCCTTTGTGGGTCGTAAGGATCCCACAAAGGCATTTTCTTACGAGTCGAGAGGATCTCGTAAGTTTGTTCTCCTCATGTATCGTGATGACACATGAGTGGGTCTTCCCAATGCAGCATAATTCCAAGGGCGGAGACCGGCCGCGTAACTGGTGATTGCGGTGGGGCATGGGTATGATGAGAATTATTTGAGCCCGTGGATTGTATACGGTAGTCAATTTGGGGACTGGCCATAGGGCTGGAAGAATTTTGGAAAATTGGATTTTGGTTGGCGTCTGCATCGCCGCACTGGAATATGGTACCAGGAGCGACTCATCATTCGCCGTTGGAGATTTTTTTAGTTTTACCGCGATTGATCCATCATTTCAGCTTTTCTTATCGCGAAGGTCGCGATTGCCCTATCATTTCGGCTTTTTATTCGTGGTTGCCCCATCATTTCGGATTTATTTTCATTTTTATCTTTACTCACTGATTTTTATTGCGAGTTGCCCCATCATTTCGGCTTTTTATTTTATATATATATATATTTTATTTACACATTTTTACATCCCCAGTTTAACGACTTAGAGTTCGACTGTTCCCAGTTTAATGACGTGGTGGTCGATTGTTTTTAGAGAAAGGCAGATGTCTGAGAGAATCAGTTTCACGAAGGACTTCGGTCTCCGTTTGTATGAAATTGGCGGTCGCAGCTTGACTGTTCGTTAACACGTCCTTAGACAGTTCTATCTCTCCTGCCTTGTATTGCTTTTCGACCCAATCATTGAAGACGATGCAGTCCTCAATGGCATGACGTATCACTATGTGATAAGGGCAGTATTTGGGGTCGTCGGTCATATTCGCTTCTTGCGGTCTTTTTGATTCTGGCAATTGTAGACCGTTTCTTAGGGCATCTTTGAATATTTTACGGACTTTATCCCTTCTGAAGGAATAGACCTTATCCTGTTTCTCTTTCAGTGGAACTTCTCCTCCTTCTTCGAACACTGGCTTCCGAGGCCGGTTGGAATTAGGCTCGCTCAACCCTTGCTTATTTTGGTTAGCCGAGGTGTTGAAAGATTCAGAATCGTCGGAATTTCCGCATTTGCGATTATCGTCCTTTCGGTTTCTCCAGGACCTATTGTTATTTTGGGAATCCGAGGAGGACTCCTGCTTTGAGCGCTCCAGCATCTGAACTTTCCTGGTCAGCTCTTGGAATGTTTCGAGACCCGCGGTGCATAGAAACGGAGCCATCCAATTGTTGAGATTTCCGACAAGGAGATTGACAGATTGGTCCTGCTTTATCGGCAGTTCACATTTGACGGAGAGATTGCGCCATCGGGTTATAAAATTCGTGCTGCTTTCGTTGTTCTTTGGCTTGGTCCTTACGAGATCGACAATGGTGATCTTATTGTTGACGCTCATGAGCCTCTGCCGAAACAGAGACTCCATTTGGACGAAAGTTGTGACGGAGCCATCTGGTATGCTCGCGTACCAGTCGAAAGTAACATCGGCCAAGCTATTAACAAACTGGAAGAGGAGAAGCGCATCATTGCCCCCAGTATTCCCGCATAAGGCTTTAAAGTGGGCGATGTGCTGATTCGCATTTCCTGTCCCATCAAATCTTCCAAATTTGGGGATGACATAGCCGCTAGGAAATTCTACCAGATCATACTGAGCAGGATATGGTCTCCTGCTACTGCTAACATCTTTTTGCGCTTCGGCTTCGGCTACCAATGTTTTGACTTTGTTGGCAACCAAATCCATGATTTGATCTTGAGTTAGCGGGCTACTGTCACCGGTAGCCAAGGCATTTCCCGAGATAGGATGCGACTGACTTTCATGCGGTCCGCCCACCTTTGGATTTGAGGGAATAGGCGTCGGCTGCCTTGGGACACCGTTTCCCATTTCATGAGCAGAGCCCTACGCTTGATTGGACGGCTGAGAGGCAAGTTGGGCTGTGAGCTGCAAGACGACATTCGTCAAGTCGTCAATTTTGAGTAGAGCTTGGCCATCTCCTTGTCTTTGTTTTTGAGCCGCTTTCAGAGCTCCTGGAGAAGTTGTTGCTCTGCGTTCTTGGGATGGAAGATTGGCTCATCTTCGCTTTCCGAGCCCGACTACTCATGAACCGAGAGATCTCTCTGCTTATCAGCCTCATTGGAAGGGTTTTCATTACCTTCCAGAGGAGGCTGGTCTTGGAAAGTGGCGGCCACATTCACACTAGATTGGATTTGAGATGTAGTGGCCCCATCCTTGCTGCAAAGATTGTCGCTGGGACGCATGCCCACCATGTAGATTGTGTGGATAACACATTCAGCCATCTTCTCATCACTGGCAGCTGGTTTCGCGGAGCGGTCCGGGCTTTGGAAATTCATAAATTTTAACATGGCCGGAGCCCTAGCCCTTTTGTTGGCTCTGTATCTGAGCCGCTTCTGCCTCAGGTTCTCTGCCTTGAGCACTTGGCAGGCTTCTGCTCTTCGGGAAGCCGCCATAGGCCGAGTGATGGGGAGGCTTGAGAAGACATCCGCCCGCATGTCCGTCGAAGGTATCGTCTGGGTTTGCCCGCGACGTCCGGCAACTTCTTTTGTTCTGACGGCTTTGCCCTCAGCTGGGGCCATGGAGAGCCATTTGAACACCGACTCGCGTCTGGGTTGGGGCGCTCTCGAGACGACCACATTTGGCCTCTTGCCTTTCGAGGCCGGTTTGTCGGTTACCGGAGCTTGAAGAGCAGGGACAACGTTAGCTGGCACGAACAGAATAGAGCCAAATAGTAGCGGTGTCTCCTCCCACTGTCGCCCGAGACTGGCCGGAAGGACCGTCCTGGCATCCATCTTCATCGTGTAGGAGATGGGAGCTGTGTCGAGAGCTGAGTTTGTCCTTGGAGACATTTAGTTGCGTCCGAAGATTGCGATTGGAAAACGTTAACCTGCACAAAAAAAGCATGATTTCAGTACAGGCAATTGATATGCATATTAATTGAGTTCGCATGAATACTTAACCCGAAATATGGAAGGAAAGATAGGTCCCACCGGGCGTGCCAGAATCTGTAGGGTGTTTTTCGTCACCCAATTGAGATGGGAATACGCGCGCGTTTGTCAGGCGCATTACAGATTCCCCCTGCCTAGGGTAGGCTGGGGTTTATTGATTGTGGGGATCCGGATCTCCGGCAGCCGTGGACTAAGCTGCCGTTAATTACCCCTCCCATTTGGAGCAAGAGAATCTCCGATTGACGGGTTAAACTGGTCATGCGAACTCAATGTGCAATGTTGTGTTTTGAAAGGGTTTTGGATATATCGGAGGCCCCGCAGAGTTTTTACGGGGGTCCCGCTACCCGGATAGCGGGCTGGGGGTCAAGGGGGCTAATAGCCCCCTTGCGGGGTGCGTGGCAGCGCCCCGTTAGAAATTTTTTCTAACGGGGGAGGTATTTTTAGTGTAGAGTGTATATATAAAATGAGGGGAAAAATGACGTCCAAAAGACGCATGAGTGCCAACGCCTCACGTGCCTAGCATGCGGGCACTGGGCGCTTTGGGTGCTAGGGTCTCATGTGCCCGGCACGTGGGGGCTCGGGCACTGGCGCTGGCGCCTCACATGCCCGGCATGTGGGCGCTCGAGCGCTGGCGCTAGAGCTTTAGGCGCTCGAGCGCTGGCGCTAGCGCTTTAGGCGCTCGGGCGCTGGCGCTTTAGGTGTGAGCGCCTCACATGTCCGTCATGTGGGCGCCGGGCGCTTGGGCGCCGGCGAACAGAAAGAGCTTTTAGCCCCAAAAATAAGAGTTAAACTCCCAAAAGATTTAAATTTGGAGTTAAACTCCTAAAGGATCTGGATTAGGAGTTAAACTTCTTTGAGGATTTGGGTCTTGGAGTTGAACTCCCCAAATATCTTCAGAGGTTCTTCTCTCTTAAGCCTTTGATCTTCTCCAAAGTGGGATTTTCGAAGATGGGTCTCCTTCTTCCTCCTCTTTGTTGGCCGAATCTTGGAGGAAAAGGGTGGTGAGATTCAAAATCTCCCATTTTTGACATCTAATGGAAGATCTGAGCTCCCCTTTGTGGGTTTTGTGGTGAAAAACTATTTATTTTTGGAGAAGGAAGAGTAAAACTCTTGATTTAATTCAAAAGAGGAAAAAGGTTTAGAACCTTGAGCAAAGAGGAGAAGGAGGCACAAACCATAGAGTTTGAGAGAATGGATTATTGTTCTTTTATTCATCATCATGTTGCCTTATATAGGCTTACAAATTTATAGATAGCCACTTGGGCTTTATAAAATGGCATTTTGCCCATCACATGCCTCATGTGCTCATTTTTTTTGCACATAAGCCATGGGCTTTACAAAAATTTGGCTTTATGCCCATAAATATTACATCAAACTTATTTATTACATGATTTTTATCTTGGCATAGGGGGGAGGGGTGGCCGCTTCATGTTCGGACTCGACTTGGGCATGGGCCCATTTGATCTGGGCTTGGGGTTGACTTTGACTTGGTCAACCGGGGTGCAATTTTCGACCCCAACATCCGCCACGGCTTTTATAGACACGGCTTTTATAGGTTCATGAAGGGGAAGAGCCTTGCTACGCTCCCATAGATAGGGATCCGTAGGAAGCAGCTCATACCCAGTAAGATCGGTGTCCATTGGGATCTCCCCTTCCCCGCTAGCCTGAGCGGTAGAAGTTTCTTCCACCAATCTTTCCTCTTGGACAACCGCCCCCTCCTCAGCCTCTGTCAAGTTAACCGTTTCACCACCCGAAGAGTTATAATCAGTGAGCTCCTCTTCCATGGTCCTCATAGGTGAGGGACTTCTTGGGAGGGGAGGAAGCTCCAGCACTCGCGGAGTAGAAGACATGAGCTCTTCTCTCTGAGTAGGAGCTGCCTGAACATCCATTGGGGCTATCCCGTCATCACCCTAAGCGAGGACTGGATCGTTCTCAGCCTCCATTTGGGTGACCTCATCATCACCTTGAGTAGGAGATGCATTGCTCTCAAGAGCACGATTTGGGCCTCGCAGGGTAGGAGACGGAAATTCTTCACCCCGAGCGATCATTGTTTGAGGCTCCACTTGGGCATCCCCATCTTGACCATGAACAGGGGGTGGATTGCTCGCAAGAGCAGGATTGGCTTTAACAGCCTCGTTGGAAGTCATTCTAGCTGCATAAATTCAAAATTCATGTGTTAGCGCATAATCGAAACTCGTATGCACAAAAACGCACACAGGGACTTCATTTAAAGTTCGTAAAGCCTGCTTAAGTCAAAATAAAAGAGCTTTTCAATTTTAATTTAAACCCCCTAAAAGGAGTTGGTTTATTGACACTTATGCTCAAATTCAATATCTTTTTTAAGAAATGTTGAATAAAACGCATAATGGGATTACAAAGTGATCCTATGTGACAGCCGAATTTTGCTAAGTATGTGACCCAAAACTGGATCCCAACCAAGTAAATCTTAGTCGGGAGGGGTCCCAAGGGTGCACAGAGGCAAAGCATTTGTTGGGATACCCTCCCAGGGGATTAGGAGGCCTCCCGAAGGTGAAGAGACCCTCTTTAAGAAATATCGACATAGTCCCCTTTGGACTTGTCGATTTTATAAGGAGAACTATGGGAAGCCTTAGTTCTCACCTAAATAATAAAGAAAACCTAATTTCACGCAAAGAAATAGCCTACTGCTATTTCCATAAAACAAGAACAAGTGTTTCCCCTTGTTCCCAGATCGGCTAAGACGAACCCATGAGGGTTCGTCACCCATGCCGAAGGAAATCGACGGCGGGTTGCCAGAGAAGCCTAAGAGGCTTCTCTTTGTCCAAGGAAGCAGAGTTTCATCATCAAGACTGTCACGTCCCGCTTCCCAAAATACATAAATACGGTATGCGACAAAACCAACCATGCTACTTATGGCGAGAGAATATCCTTCCATAGTCACATTAGGGCTGTAAATCAGATATTTAGAACGGTAAAATAAATATCTAACCATCACATGTCCAATTGCCACAGTAAATAATAACGATAAAGATAACGGAAACAAATAAAGATCCAACAAGAATAATATCCTAGTCTCGTTCCTTATGATATCACAACGTTAAAACCATAACTATAAAAAATAAATATGAATATCACTAAATAAATCAGCAGAAAACTCTTCACTGCTCAGCTTGCCTGTCAAAATATTCTCGATTTTTCTATGATAAGGCTAAAGGAACCGGGCCATACAAAACTCAGATGTCAATGCGTGATAAATATAATAATAAGAATAATAAACTGAACAATGTACTATATAGGATGTCACGTGAAAATTAAGGTATGAATAAAACAATCCTAGGTGTTATACCGCAAGCTATAGGTATGTCACGCGTATCCTAAGGTCTGTATTTCTAGGTTGATATTCTCGATTTTTCTATGATAAGGCTAAAGGAACCGGGCCATACAAAACTCAGATGTCAATGCGTGATAAATATAATAATAAGAGTAATAAACTGAACAATGTACTATATAGGATGTCACGTGAAAATTAAGGTATGAATAAAACAATCCTAGGTGTTATACCGCAAGCTATAGGTATGTCACGCGTATCCTAAGGTCTGTATTTCTAGGTTAACTATTCTACAGGTATTCGAAACCAATGGATGTACTCCTCTATATGACTCAAAAGCATATATCCCGTTATCCTCCGGGACCATGGATCAAGATATATGAATTAAAAACGATTCTGTTCCATTACCCCCCGGAACCACGGATCAAGTAATAAGAATCACAAATGATTCCATTCCGTTACCATTCGGAACCACAGATCAAGTAATATCCTTTTAAGTTACATTTCAGTTACACTTTTGATTTCCCCATTTCCCCAGGTTTCATTTTCCAAAGTCAGGTATAAATAATATCTACCTAATACCAATATAGGAGCAGACAGGTACATGTTATGTCTATCTAGACAACATGTCTCGTTAATCAGGACAACAAGTCAGGATTGTTGGCATCGGTAAATATTTCAGGTAAATAGGTATAAGCAATATAGCAATAGCAGTAGCAAGATAGCAGGTCGCAAGCATGTCAGGTATTGTGTCTACCCAGGTGAAGTATTTATTTGCATAAACAAATCATAATAAATAGCAGGATTATATTTGTCACAGTTATCTAGCTGCGATACCAAAAGTAACAAAATGATGTGTCCATTATGAATTGTTATATATATATAACCGTACTTACAATACCGTTTCACGATTATCCATGTAACGACCCCAATATTACTACACCTTCGTATTTTCTTTCTTTAGTAAAATATTGCATTTATTTATTCTTGGTATTTCCATATATTTTATTTTCTATTAAATATATTATTTTATTATTCTATCTATTTTTCCCAAACACATTTCTTTAAAACTAAATTTTAACCTTTCTCAAATTAAACACAAGACTTAAACCAGCCCATAACCCAAATCCAATCTCATTTTTATTTTTCTTTTATAATACTATGTGCCCAAAAGTCCACTTTCTTTTCAAGCAACAACATATATTTAATTCTTGTTAAATTTGTGTATGAACAACCTTGTAGCTCATTGGTTAAGTCCTTACATTATTATTTCATAGGCCACATGTTCGAATCTTAGGTCTTGCAATAATTTTGATCTATTTTTTTACTCTCTCATAATCTACAAATGATATCTTTCATTTTCTTTAACTTCAAAATGAATGAGCACCCTTTCAATTTCTCTTTAACTCCCATTATGAATTCATATTAATTTGAATTAATATGACATAATTCTTTTATATATTCATCTTACCTTTTTATTCTTCTTTCTTTTAAAAAAATTAGAAAGAAAAACAACCCTCCTTTCTTTCTTCCTCACAAAATATTATTCATCTCCTTCTTCCTCTTCATCTAGAGTACTCGAAGAAAAACATTGTTCACCGTCGAAAGACTGGACCGAGGCGTTGGGATGTCTGGCCTGAATTTTGGGGGGAGATACTATTTGTACTTCTCCATCTACCTCTCCGAAGATACCAAGTTGATTTATGGCACCATATATCGGAGGTTTAGACAGATGCGACCGTTGTAGCAGACTTCATCAGATTCCGCCTCATTTGTGAGGGGTTTTTGATTGCGGGGACGCTCTTCCATGCAGGCACAAGCCCCTTCAGTTAATTACATTACTGCATTACGATAACCACTTTCTCCTGCTTCGGCAGTTCACTTCGTGTTGTGTGTGTTTGTTTTATTTTGGGTTGCCTGTAGATTGTATACGGA
Organism: Agapanthus africanus; assembly: GCA_030015575.1. Lineage (NCBI taxonomy): Eukaryota > Viridiplantae > Streptophyta > Magnoliopsida > Asparagales > Amaryllidaceae > Agapanthus > Agapanthus africanus. The sequence continues at coordinate 265,028 of JASDDO010000235.1, forward strand.
GACTAATTTATGTCGTTGCCGGTAGGGCGCGGATCAGTCCAAATCCGTATATTTTAGATTTGCATTTAAGTTTATTTAAGGACCGTTAATCTGGTTTGAGATTAAGATCAACTTAAATATATGAGCATTTGGGCTCAATTTATTTTAACCAAGGATACGTTAGTCTAATTAGAGACTAAGATCAACTTAGCAAAATTTCAAGGATCATTTTTATTTCAAATCCAACAACAGAGCATTTGAGCTCAGTTGTAAGAAAATCTCAGAGACTTAGAAAATTTGGGCTTAGTCTTCTTAGTCTTTTCTTTTTGTTCATTCAAAAGTGCTAAGCACTTATTTAGGCTCTGTTTATTCAGCCCTTTTCTTTTTATGTAAAAGTGCTAAGCACTTATTTCGTGACCTCAACTAAGCACTTTTTATAGCGCCCACGTGAGGTGCACGTGCGGCATTGGGCGCCGCCCAATCAGTGCTAAGCACTCAGCCGTTTTGGCTGCATATGGAGTGTTGAGCACTTTTTATGTGGTACCCACGTGAGGAGCACGTGAGGCGCTGGGCGCTGCCCAGTCAGTGCTAAGCACTCTGCCGTTTTGGCTATTTGTGGAGTGCTTGTGTACCGCCGAAAACAGAGACGAACTGGGATGGATCGTCTTGCCTGAATCTGGGGGCAGATGCTATTTAGATTTATCCGTCCACCTCTCCGAAGATACCAAGTTGATTTATGGCACCGTATATCGGAGGTTTGGATGGATGCGGCCATTGTAGCGTAACTTTATTAGATCCCTCCTCGTTTGTGTGGGTTTTTTTTGATTGTGGGGACGCTCTACCTTGCAGGCACAAGCCCCTGTAGTTAATTACGTTACCGCATTGCGATAACCACTTTCTCCTGCTCAGGAAGTTCACTTCGTGTCGTGTGTGTTTTTGTTTGTTTAGGTTGCCCGTGGATTGTATACGGAGACTAGTTTGTGTCGTCGCCCGTAGGGTGTGGATTAGTCGAAATCCGTATATTTTTAGATTCGAGCTTGGTTTATTTAAGGACCGTTAATCTGGTTTGAGATTAAGATCGACTTAAATATATATGAGAATTTGGGTCTCAGTTTGTTTTAGTTTGAGAACGTCACGGTCCATTACCGCCGTGTTTAGGGCAGATATTAGTTTAAGGACATTTCGGTCCAACATTTCCGTTTTAGGGACGAATGTTAGTTTAAGGACACTTCAGCCCATTGTCACCGATTTTGAGGCGACTGTTAGTTCAGGGACATTTCGGTCCTTTATTTATCTTGCGCGCACGTGTATTTGTTACGTGACGAAGTGAACAATAGTGATATGGGATGTTCCCAATTTGGGGCATGAGACAATTTGAGGCCTGCATGTCAATTTGGAAGTGCATCAATGTGGGATAAGAGAAGTTGTTGGTCATTGGGACCCGCCACCTCTCTGAAGACGTCGAGGAATTACAGCGACATGTATAAAAGGGGTGAAGAGATGTACCCTTAAACCAAATCTCGTATTTGAGGGAAACGGGGTTGTAGTAGACCTAAGAATCGTTAGTCATATTAGAGACTAAGATTACCTTAGGAGGTATGTGATGAATATCATTTTGGATATCATCAATGAAAGATCATTAATCATGTTTGAGACTACAATCGGCTGATTAATATTTTTTAAGGATCATTTTTACTTAAGATCCATCAAAAGAGCATTTGGGCTCAGCTGCAAGAAACTTCAGAGGCTTAGCCAATTTGGGCTTAGTCTGCCTACTCTTTTCTTTTTTTATTCAAAAAGTGCTAAGCACTCATTTGGGCTCTATCTGTTCAGCCCTTTTCTTTTAATGAAAAAGTGCTAAGCATTTATTTGATACTCTGATACTCATATGAGTGTCATGTGAAGCATTTGATTATGGACGCCGCCCAATGAGCGCTGAGCACTCTGCCACTTTGGCTGTTTATGGAGTGCTGGGCACTTTTCTCTCTTCTTTTCTTTTTTGATGGCACCCACGTGAGGAGCACGTGAGGCGCCGGGGCGCTACCCAATTAGTGCTAAGCACTCAACCATTTTAGCTGTATGTGAAGTGCTAAGCACTTTTTATGTGGCGCCCGCGTGAGGAGCACGTGAGGCGCTGGACGCTGCCCAATCAACGCTAAGCACTTAGCCGTTTTGGATGTATGTGAAGTGCTAAGTATTTTTTATGTGGCGCCCGCGTGAGGAGCACGTGAGGCGCTGTTAAAGAGGGGCGCCCACATGGGAAGCACGTGAGGCGCTAGTTTCTTTTATATGGAGATTTGATCTCTGTTGATATTTTTAGAGAACTTAAATCTCTGTTAATGGTATTTTGACCATTAACGATCACCAAGATCACTATTTTGAGAATCTGAGATCATGTTCTTTTAAGAACTAAGCTCTTGATTCGAAAGAACTGAGTTCCTGCAGTATTATGGACTTCCCTGATCTCGGATCATATTCTTTCTCTTTTAAATTTGTTCTTCCCTGAACCTTTGATTCTCAAGAACAAGATCTTCTCGATTAGAATTAAATTCTCAACTTGTGGGAGACTTATCTTGTGGATCTCAGATCCAGAGGAAGAACTAAGTTCTTTTAGGAGGGTTCAACCCTTAGATATGTTAGGTAAAGGAGATGTTTTGATCTCGATATTTTCTTTACCTAGGGTTTTGAAAATGGAGCTCTTCTTCTTTGGGTAAAGGATATGTCTTCCTGTTTGTCCCTCTCTGTGTGTCTCGCTCTCTATCTGGGTATCTGTATCCGTCTCTCTCCTTTTCTCTCTCTTGAGACTTGAAGTCTCAGGTCCTTTATATAGGTAAGGAAAATTGTTGATTAGTTTTGAGAAAATCTCTCATTGAGAGATTCAAATTGATATAATTGGTCTTAAAATTGATTTGGGAAATTTTTACCCACTATTGGATCTTTGATCCAAGAACTCCTGTTTTTACAGAATATGATGTTGGGTTTTTAACGATATTAGGGAAATATTTTCCCTATACAGAATTTATTCTGTAAAACGGTGATTTTTAATCACCATTGGATTTTTAATCCAACGGTTCTCTATTTTACAGAGAGCAATCTTTTTTATTTAGAAAGATTGAGAGAATATATTCCAGAATAGAATTTTATTCTACAATTGGATCTTTGATCCAACCGAGAGTATCTTTCTTATTTCAGAAAGATTTGGGAAATGTTTCTCCCAACATAATTTAATTCTATATTTTGATAATTTATCGTCTCCGTTGGATCTTTGATCCAAAGACCCCGTTTAACAGAGAGTATTGTAGAATTTAATTCTACTTGGGCACTGGCGTTCACGTGTCGTGCACGTGGGCACCGCTTAAGAATTTAATTCTTAAGATGGGTATTCCTGTGCTTTGCAAATTAGGGCTCATGTAAGGAGCATGTGCGACGCCATCTAAAAGTTTAACTCTTATGTAATGAACTCTCTTGTGCTTTGCATACTGGCACCCGCGTGAGGAGCACGCGCGGCGCCATATAAGAATTTAATTCTTACTCAGAAAGTGCTTCTGCGCTTTGCACATTGGCGCCGGTGTGAGGAGCACGTGCGGCCCCGTATAAGAATTTAATTCTTATCCAGAAGCTTTTCTGTGCTTTGCACATTGGCGCTGGTGCCCTCGTGAGAAGCACGTGGGGCGCTGCCCCATAAAAGAAGGTTTCTTTTCACCTTCTTTCTCTGCTTTTTCTGATTCAGACTTTCTTTTCCAATGTTTTCTTTTATCAGATCTTGGAAATAGTTCCACCATGCACAACACTTTCTGTGCCGAGACTTAAATGCCTCCCTTTATAATCTAAGCAATGCCCCTCTTCTCTCTCACTTTCAGAGAATCATTTTAACAGAGAAGAGTCATGGATTGCAATCGTCCGCATGCTAATTGGCAGCCATAGGAGGTGCCAATCGAGGAAATTGTTCCTCGTTTTGTTGCACGCTTGGTGAATCCTGCTCTCACGGATGACCATTGTGATACGGTGCTTCACGAGCTCTTGACTCGTAGAGGATCTCCTCTCCCCATCGGCTCCATTTGGCTCCGGATAATCTTCATGTTCGTGCTCGATGAGATTCTCCCTCATCCAGCGGAGATGACTCCGAAGATGTTCGACGCAGCGGAGGACAATATCGAGTGCTTTCATGAGGCACTTTTGATTACCAAGCCTCTGAGGGATCGTTATGTTCAGCTGCTAAGCCAGATACCGGCTCAGCGGGCCATCATGGCTGCTTTCGCCGATGAACACGGCACTGATCGATGGGGAGAGATTCCTCGCGAAGATTGCCACTTCAACATGGTGGAGAAGGCTGAGAGGGCTTTAGAAAACTTTATTCATAGTTTTGTAAACCCTTGTACCTTTGATCTCGTGTTTGGTGATCTATTTCTTGTAGAATAAAATGTCTATTTGAATGCTTTCCTTTTATCGTTGGCCACCGAGTGCTTCATTTCTAACACCTGTTTTTCCTCTGATTGTATTTTTTAAATATACGTGCAACATACATGTGCGCACGTGCACTTCACTTAGGGATTTTTGCTAAGCGCAAACGCCACTGATGTGCCTGTGTCATGCACTAACCCTCCACATGCGTATATGAATGAGCATGCTTTCACACATATCTATAAACGAAATTTAAACTGGTATAAACAAATGCCCCCCATTACTTTACTTACGAAGGTATACACGTGAGTGAAGTAGTGTAGAGTAATACATAGCATACGACCAGTTTTGGGCTGGTGTATCGTACATAACTTTTAGAATCTCGATCCGAGAAGATAGCGAGCGGACACAAGCGTCGTCATCCATCATTAACTCAAATCTCAACTCTTAAAGGATATAGTTCTAAACCCTGAGGCCCATGAGCTGCACCTTTATGTTTCTTTATGTTTTAATCTAGCGCGAAGTAGTTTATGTACTCATTTCGGAGTTTCTAGTTTATGTACTCATTTCGGAGTTTCTAGTTTATGTACTCGTTTCGGAGTTTCTAGTTTATTCACTCGTTTCGGAGTTTCTAGTTTATTCACTCGTTTTGGAGTTTGTAGTTTATTCACTCGTTTCGGAGTTTCTAGTTTATGTACTTGTTTCGGAGTTTGTAGTTTATTCACTCGTTTCGGAGTCTCTAGTTTATATACTCATTTCGAAGTTTGTAGTTTATTCACTCGTTTCGGAGTTTCTAGTTTATGTACTCATTTCGGAGTTTGTAGTTTATTCACTCGTTTCGGAGTTTCTAGTTTATGTACTCATTTCGGAGTTTGTAGTTTACCTCCTTTGGGTTTATAGGCAAATTTGTCCTAATGTTGTATATAGATAATCTCCATTCTTTACGACGGAGGTCTGTTAGGTTTATGTTACTAGGGTTTTAGTCCGTGGTACCGTCGCGTTGGCTGATGTATTCCTCGATATGCAGTCTTTCAGCTGTTGTTCGAGTAGCCTCGCGACTGTCGTGTCTTTGATCCTATCGGGGGCTGGACAAGACGTCTTCAAGTAATCTCCTTAGGTCGTATTACCGTCGGACGAGCAAACGTTAGGAATTTTCCATGGCGCTTTTTACTTGAGGTTAGGCTCAGTTTGGAGCCCCGATGAGTCATAACCACTCCGCACTGATGTAAGATGATCTCCGGTAGTCTTTTAAGCTTTATATGAGTTGTCTTCAAGACCCGAAACTGGGAATATGTCATTGCTTCATTTTTTGTTTTGACGATGTTGCACTGATTCTTTGCTGAAGTAGGGTAGACATCTGTAAGACTTATGTGCTGTATGTATCGCAGTTGATGTCCGGAGTTAGGAATATGCCATTGCTCTAATTTCATTTGATAGCCGCATTCACATCCTGCTGAAATGAGGGGGAACGTCGGGATGATCTCTAGGTTGTATATGCGCCGTCGAGACTTGGAGTTAGGATTTTGCTGTTACTCCATTTTTTGGTTTCGACCCTTGGGTCTTTTGTTGTCGTTGCATCTGCATCCTGTTGGCATGAGAAGCACGTCAGGCTGGAGTTAGGATTTTGCCGTCACTCCTTTTTGATTCGGCTCCTTGGAGCTTTCGTTGACGTCGCATCCACACCCTTTTGGAATGAGAAGAACGTCGAGCTGATATCTAGGCTGTAGATATTGCCGTCAAGATCTGGCTCTCCTTTTTATGGAGCCTGGTAGGAAAATATGGTTCACTTTCTTTTATTTATGCCCATAGATTGTATACAAGAGTCAATATGGACATACTTGCAGGGCAGAAATTTTTTTATTTTATTTTATTTTATTGCCGCGATACTCTATCTTTTCAGCTTTTCATATCGCGAAAGTTGCGGTTGCCCAATCATTTCGGCTATTTCATTCTTTTTATTTTTACTCGCTATTTCTTATTATGAGTTGCCCAAACATTTTGGCTGTTTCATATGCATATTTTTTGCTCGCTGATTTTTGTTGCGAGTTGCCCCATCATTTCGGCTATTTCATGTGCATTTTATTTTTCCGATTCGCTGAGTTTTATTACGAGTCAGGAACTTGAGATCTGATACCAATCTTGGTATCAATATCGCTGCAACTGGAATATTGCTAGGGGTGAATCATCATTTGCCTTTGCAAGGACTTAAAATTTGATACCTATTTAGGCATCAGTATCGCTGCAACTGGAATATTTCCAGGAGCGAATCATCATTTGCCTTTGTTAATTTGAACAAAGGTGACTTAGCAAACAAGGTTAGGATCCTGTCGACTAAGGCTTTTTAATTTTATGAGTCGTAAGGGTCTCATAAAGGTATTTCTCCCTACGAGTCATGAGGATCTCGTAGGTGTATTTTCTCCTTAGGAATCATGGGGATTCCCAAGTGATATTTTCTCTTGTAAGTCATAAGGATCTTGTAAGAGTGTTTTCTTCTTATAAGCCGAGATGACTTACAAATGTCGTTCACCATATGGGGACATTTCTCGCCTTTGGTGGAACTTGGTTGGGAAATGTTTATTCGTGCCCGTGGATTGTATATAAGGGTCAATATTAGACCGCCTGTAGGGGAACTTGGGGGCTATAACGGCTTAAGAACAGGTTCAGATCTCTGTAGCTTAAGGCTTTTGAATCTTATGAGCCGTGATGGTCTCATAAGGGGAATTTCTAGTTGAATCTTACGAATCGTGAGGATCTCCCAAGTGTAATTTCTCCTTAGGAATCATGAGGATTCCTAAGTGTGTTGCTCGTGAGTCGTAAGGATCTCACGCAGGTATTTTTTTCTCCTCACAAGGTCGAGAGGATCTTGCAAGTGCACATGATTTTTTTTATTTTACGAGTTTGCGCCCTTTTCGGGTTTTCACAAACTCGCCGGCAGTCCTGCTGTTTTTACTCACGGCGCCCTTTCGGGTTTTCATGCGTGCCCATTTTGCTTGTGGACATTCCGTTTTTTAATGAGATCGCGCCCTTTTGGGTTTTCACAAACTCGCCGACAATCCTGTTGTTTTTACTCACGGCGCCCTTTCGGGTTTTCATCCGTGGCCATTTCGCTCGTGGACATACCTTTTTTTAGGCGAAACCCTCGAAAGTAGTTTCGTCGAAGGTGACCCACATGTTTGTCGGTGGGTTTCGAGGGTGGCTTCATTACTGGATTAGCTTTGTATCCAGTAGGACTCGAGTTGCAATCTTTCCTGCTAAGACTTCGATTGCAATATAGATCCTAAGGGAATGTTGTTTCCCCAATCAGAGCAAAGCTCTGTTTGAATTTCAAAATTCAAAAGGTGAAGCAACGCTTTAGATCCCTTGCACTGCGCGCAGAGCGCCACGTGTCAAAAGCAGACACGCCAGCGCAAGGAGCGCTGCGTCCAAGGCAGCGCACCCCCAATTAGAGAAAGGCTCTGTTTTAAAATTCAAATTTTAAATAAAGAAAGCAACGCTTCAGATAACTAGAGCTTTGCGCTGCGCGCCACGTGTCAAACAGTGGTGCGCTAGCGCAGTTGCGCTGCGCTCTGCGCTGCGCGACACGTGTCAGCGCAGGTGCGCTAGCGCAGTTGCGCTGCGCTCTGCGCTGCGCGACACGTGTCAAGCGCAGGTGCGATTGCGCCAACTGCGCCAGCATTAAAATTTAAATAATAAATTATTTAAGCAGAATTAAAATTCTTGAAAGATCTTTCCAGTCTTATTAAAATAAGAAGATTATCTTCTGTAAAACAGAGGCCTTAGGATCAAAGATCCAACAGTGGGGAAATATCCCCAGTTCAATCAGAGAAAGATCTCTGTAACTAACTCAACAAACTATTTGGCCCTATATAAAGGCCCTCAGACTCCAAGTCTCACACATACAGATAGACAGACCTAGAGAAAATGGAGAACTCTGAAAAATTTGAAAGGCAAGCCTTTGAAGAAAGAAGATCATCTTCTTCAAGGTAAAATAAAAATTCTTGAAGAACAGAGATGAAACTATCTCATTAAAAAAGAAGAATTTCTTCTAAAAAAGATCAAAGATCTAAGAACAAGATCAAGATCTTCAAAATAAAAGAGAAAAAGATCCAATCACAAAAAAAATTAAAGAAGTAATTTACTTCATCCCTAGATCTTTTGATCTATATAAAGGCACAACCTTTTGATGAACCATTGGTTCTTGAATCTTGAGGTAGAACCTCTTTAGAACAAGAAAAACTTGTTTCTTTGATCTGAATTAGATCAAGATGCGCTCTGCGCTATTGAAAAGGGCCTTGCACTCTTGATTTGCGCCTCTGCACTCCTTGGACTGGCGCACTGCGCCAGAGCGCGCCACGTGTCAACTACTGAATGATCTGCGCTTTGCGCTTCTAAAACAGCACACCGCGCTCTTGGAATGGCGCACTGCACCAGAGCGCGCTACGTGTCATTCACTGGCGCAGCACACTGCGCTAACAGACTTGCGCTTAGCGCAGAGCGTAACACATGTCACCTCCACATGCGCTAGCGCCTTGCGCTCTTTAATTGGCGCAAAGCGTCTGACAAGCCACGTGGCGCACTATCAGACCATTATAAATGCAATGCATTATAAAAGGGCAGAGCCCAAGTAAAGGCTTAACATGCCAAATATAAATGCTATGCATTTAATTACAGAGCCCAATGCTATGCATTATAAAAGGGCAGAGCCCTAGTAAAAGCCTAATATGCAGAACATGAATAAAATGTTAAACATTTTCAACTGGACTTAGCCCAATTCTGGCCATAAGTCCTCAATTTAAAATGAACTGAGCACAACTGCTCTCCCAATCAATTTACACCCGGTTCGAGGGTACATCTCTTTACTCCTCTGATATCTGTCGTTGTAATCCCTCAACGTCGTCAGAGAGGTGACGGGTCCCGACAACCACACACTGCCACGAACTGTGGGGTCCTTAAACTCATGGACTATGATGTCCTTAACCTCGACCGTGATGTCTTAAAACTAATACCGGACTATGATGTCCTTAACCTCGACCGTGATGTCTTCAAACTAATACCGAACTATGATGTCCTTGACGTCGACCGTGATGTCTTAAAACTAATACCGGACTATGATGTCCTTAGCCTCGACCGTGATGTCTTAAAACTAACATCGGACTGTGAGGTCCTTAAGCTCACGGACTATGACGTCCTTAACCTGGACCGCGATGTCTTAAAACTAACATTGGACCGCAATGTCCTTAAACTACCTATCGACCGCAATGCCACTAAACTAAACCATAGAGCCCCCAATTGCTCTCTTGTCGGATCTAAACGATTCTGTTAAGTCGATCTTAGTCCAAAATTAGACTAACGTGTCCTTAACGAACGTTTAAGTCGATTTTAGCCTCAAATAAGGATAACGTATCCTTAAATACACCCCCAAACCAAAATCTAAGAAAGATACGGATTTGGATTAATCCGCGTCCTATGGGCGATAACACAAATTAGTCTCCGTATACAATCCACGGGCAACCGAACACAAAACAAACACCCACGACACGAAGTCACCATCTGGAGAAGGAGAAAGTTGTTACCGCGATACTGTAGCGTAATTAACAGCAGGGGCTTGCGCCTGCAGGGAAGAGCGTCCCCACAATCAAAAACCCCTCAAACGAGGGGGAATCTGACGAAGTCTGCTACATCGGACGCATCCGTTTAAACCTTCGATACATGGTGCCATAAATCAACTTGGTATCTTCGGAGAGGTGGACAGATAGCACCAATTAGCATCTGACCCGAATTTCAGGCAAGACATCCGCCGCGTCTCTGTCGCGTCTTTCGGAGGGGAACAGATTCTGGCACACCCGGTGGGAACTTTTCCGCTTTCCACTCCACACTTCGTGTGTCGTATTCGCGAACGAATCGCGGTTTGTTAATGGTTGCCCTCAGGTGTCAAGTTACTAAGATTTGGTCTCTTACTTGGCGCAGAAAGAAAACAGCAATGGCATTCACCTGCTCGAAGTGCTCCAACTGCAACTGCAACCGACGCTCCGCCTCACCTGGAGGTGTAGCCTATGGACCTCAAGTGGCATCACTGTTCACGATGCCGGTAGAACAGATCACCCAGGCTACTACTGGACTGTTTTTCGGGACCATGCTCCCGCCAATAAGCTTCACTGCTCCCGTACCCATACCAGAAGCTCCCAAGAGGTCGGTCTTCGATCGACTTACAGCTGCTGCGGCCCCTCTCAATAGGTCACCCAACACCAGTGCCTCGGTCTTCTCCAGACTGGGCTAAAACTCCTGCGGGCCCACAATGAAGCTTGCGGTCCCAGAAAAGGTTATTCCAAAGAGAGTAACCAACCCTGCTCCTGAAGTCGTCAAGACGGCTTCTCCTGCCAAGGGGTCGGTCTTTACAAGGCTGACTGTCCCAACTCTCACTCCCGCTCCTGCTACTCAAAAGATATCAGTCTTTAACAGGTTGACACCGGCAACAGCCCCTCACCTGAACAGGGGGCAAGACAAAGCCATCCCCGTCACCGAGCCAATTCCCACAGCTCGACATGCTCGACGTTGCGACTGGCGCCGAGTGAGGAAGTCAGGAGGCAACTCCCTTTCTGGGCTAACTCCACCAGCCCCGACGGCGGAAATTAATGCTGCTGTTCCAACTGGGAATAACTTTGAGCTGCTGAATAAGGTGCATAGGAATTCTCCTACCGCCATACTAAAAAGGTCTCCTCCTCCACTAGAGAAGGTTGCGGAAGCAAAGCCAGAACAGCCCCAATCCCCTCAGCGGCTGTCCTCCAAGATCTATAAAGCTGGCGGCAGGTCCAAGACTCCGTGATCAATCCAAATTTCGCCCGCCAGCACAAGAAGCTGAAGGTCCAACAAGAAGTAAGCCATCCTGCCAAGCCACGAAAAGCTGTCTAGGTGCCCACTACAACGGCCCTCTCAACTTCCACCGTTCATAAGAAAAGAAGGCCGGAGAAGATCCCCGTGCCCGTGAAGAATGTCAAAGGCGCTAAACCCAAACGCCCCAAGTCTGGGGGCATGGTGGTCTATACTATTTACATGGCATCCGGGAAGGAGGATAGCCGCGCTTCTACGGGACACCGACCACTCACCCGATCCATCACAAGAGCCCAGGAACTGCAGTAGCAGAAGCTTCAGGAGATGTTAACTACGATGGCCGCACTCACCGGACCAAAAGAAAGCCCGGAGGCGTCATCGGAGCAGCGTCACGAACACGAGACTGATGCTGAATTCCTTCGAAGAATGCTCGAGAAGAAGGACAAGGAGGCTGCAGAACAAGCGGCCAATATAAAGCAGATGGCTCTTCTATTTCAAGACATGGTCGGGATGATGATACAGCCAGATCCCCCAGCCGAAGATCCTCCGATTATCTTTGAAGATGACAGAGGAGAAACGTCAAATCCACCTTCGGCTCTTTCAGCAGCCAAAGAGGAAACAATCTCTAAGGCCGCCCTGGATGATTATATTGCTCAAAAAATATGAGTTCACCAGGCAAATGAGGCAGCCGACCAAGTTGTCAAAATGGGGCGACCATATCCGAGCTGGTATGATCAGATAAAATACCCGCCGGGCTACACGATCCTGAAATTCCATGTCTACAAGGGGACAGTCAATCCCCATTAACATGTCGCTCAGTTCAGGGCTCTTTGTGGCAACATCGGCGGAGATGATAGGCTTTTGCTCCGCTAATTCGTCGGCAGCTTATCAGAGACGGCGTTTGAAGGGTACTCCGAACTTCCAAATGACTCCGTCAAAACTTTCGCTGAAATGGAGTTGTTATTTACCCAGCGTTTCGCAAGCGCCAGCGAACGTACTCCAATAACAGCTTTGATCAATGCAAGAGTGAAGCCGGGCGAAACTTGGGTTCAGTACGCAATCCGATGGCGGAACCTGTGGTCGAAGTGCGAACAGTGCATCGAGGAAGCACCGGCAGTAGGCATGTTCGTGGGTACCCTAGACCCTCATGCAACTATTTCACAGTTCATGATGTTCTTTAAACCGACCACGTTCCAGGCTTTAATTGACAAGCTGGCCCAGATGGATCAAATGGGTCACAGACCGTCTCCCCCAAAGCCGGAACCTCGAAACGACAAGGGTAAAGGGAAGGCGACCTTCGTTGCGAGCACCCAACAGCAGCCCAGTGCCCCAAAGCTAGCATATCAACTGGAAGAGAGACGACACTATTACAACGAGAAAATGAAGCGTCCTTACTCATTCCCATGGGACAAGATGAAGGGGCTGTTCGAGCTGGCTATGCGCAACAGGCTTATCAGTTTGCCGAATCCCAGGCGACCGCCGTAACCCAGCGAAGTGAATAATCCCAATTACTGCCCTTACCACCAAACGGTAAGTCACCCGATCGAGGATTGCTTCGTCTTCAAGGGATGGATCGAGGATCAATACCTATAAGGCAAGTTTGCGCTGTCTGAGAAGTGGAAGGTAAACCCACCGCAACCGCATACTCCTAAGAAAATGGACACACCGGGGGCAACGTGCTCTTTTATTGAAGAAGCTCCATAGGAGATCGTTCTTTCAGCCAAAACTAAAAGGATGCTGAATGATATTCAGACATGCCCGGCGATCAGGTGGAAGAACCCGCTAGAACCCCAGATCATCGAAGGGATGCTGAAGCCGCTCCCAATTCCAAAGATTGGTGGTGATAGCCAAAGTGCTCATACCCAACCGTCGAAATCTTCGAAAAAGAAGAAGAAATCCAAGAAGCCCGTGAAGCCTGGCAACAAGCACACGGACCTACAGAAACAGATCGACGCGCTAGAAGAGTATAACCAAAAGGCGCGGACTCCCATCACGCTCCAAGAGTTCCTTAGCCACGTCCTTCAGGAGGAAGACGATGGAGAAAGCTCGTCGGATGAATCTGAGGGACACGTAGCAAGTTGTTATGTGATCTCTCACTCGTTTACAGACGATGAAAAAACTCCTTGCACTAAGAAGCTGGGGGCAGACCTTAAGCCGGAACTTCTGGAGCCATCAGATGAAATGATCGACACGTTCGTCAACGAAGCTCTCCTGAAAAGTAAAGCAGATCGGGAGCGTGAGACAGCCATATTTGAAAGAGTCAAACGCCGGCGAATGGACGAAAAAGTCAAGACACTCCCGTCAAATCAAAAGACAAACGTTGCGAATAAAAACAAGTTCAAGATGAGGAAAAGGTTTGCTAAAGCCATATCAATGGGAATGAAGCTACCGCCCTCTGAAGGAAACACTCCCGGTGAAGCATAGATGCATCCTAGCTACTGTTCATATCATCAAAAGGTTTCGCATCCCACCGAGGAGTGCAATACTTTTAAAAGATGGTGGCAGGGGTATGTTGCTCACCGGCAACACTTTAAGCGGATGAAACGCAAAACTCGTCGGGAGCAAAGGAGTGCGACTGAGGAGTATAAAAGAGACACCGGTAACTGTCGCATGGTCAACACCGGGGGATCACAAATTCTCACTTTCGGAAGCGACTCTGACGAAGAAATGGCTCTTGACCCCCTCTTTAAAGAATCCGCATCGGGGAAGGAGGAAGAACCGAAGGTCTGTGAAAACATTCAGCTGCGCAATCGCACGCTTCCGGAAAAGAATCTCGGATCTACGAGTAAAAAAGATAAGGGAAAAGAAAAGGTCTCTGAGGATATCGCCCTGGATGACCAAGTTATGAAAGAGCTGACCGCCAAGGACCCGCTAAAGAAGAGTAAGGTGGACTATAACGTTCTGGCACACTTGAGGAAGTTACCCTCACAACTCAGTATTCTCGACGCCCTTCTACTATCCAAAGAAGCGAGAGATTCACCGATCAAGGCGCTACAAGAGCCAGAGCAATTCCAAACTTTTCTCGCCGAAGAAAAGATGAAGGACGAGCCGGAGGAAGTACACACAGCCGATATCACCTTCGGTGACGAAGACCTTCTCCTTGGGACGTGCGAGCACAACCGTCCCCTCTATGTTTCAGGATACTGCCACGATATAAAGATTGGCAAAATCCTGGTCGACAATGGGTCTTCCGTTAATCTCCTTAACATGCGGGTGTTAAAAGAAATCTGCATGAGCGTCCAGCATCTCGCTCATGATAAAATTACCATCTCCGATTTTGACTCCCAGTCATCACGAACTCTCGGGTCTGTGATACTGATGTTAGGATTCGGGCTGCTTGTCACAGACATTAAATTTCATGTCATTGAAGCTAAGATATGCTATAACGCTTTGCTCGGCTGGCCGTGGTTACACGAGTATAACATCATCCCTTCTACACAACACCACTGTATGAAGTATTTTAAAGATGGCCTCGAGTACACTGTGACAGGAGAGTTGAACCCATTCTCCGTGAACGAAGTCCGCAAGTATGAAGATGCAAAATACTTCTTGCCAGATTTCGAGGACACGGAGAGATGTCACAAACCGGAGAACAAAGCTATCACCACCATTCCAGTCTTCGGGAGTGATACTGAAGAAGAGGAAGCGATAGTTTATTCAGGTCCACCCCAGCACAACAAGCCAGGACCATCCGCTCCTATGTTGATCTTTGGCAGTGACTCGGAAGATGAGGTCCATGCTATATTCTCCGCTCGGCCTCCAATACGAACATTCGCTGATAAAGAACAAAGTTTGCAAGTTGCCATGGTTCCGCCCAAACATCACAAAGAACTGGACGCGCTTGATACCTACAGTGTGGAAGAGCTACAGACGTTCTATGTCCCTCCCAGGCGAGAAGGCGAAAAGGCGATCCTATTCTACCGCTCTGGGGAAACCAAAGTGGAGAAAGAAATCTGGCACGACGCGGATTCTACACTTGACAGGCTCCAGCCCATCCGTCTGCCTAGATATTACACAGAGGGCTTGAAAAGGCTATTGAAGCGCCAAGGGATACCCTTCAAACAAACCGCTCGAAAATCCAAGTTCTATGACAGGGTCTGGAACGTTCCCGGAACTCAGCGTAAGTTGCCTAACGGGAGAATGGAAGCAATCGGACTTGGATATGCTCGGTCCAAGAAATGGGAGTTACTCCGCGACTGCTATGTCGTACATGACTTTGATGAAGAAGGAGATGCTCAATGGGAGAGTGCTAATCCTGAACCAGAAAAAGTCCCAGACGTGAAAATGCCCAGTCCGTCGTTCGAAGAACAAATGGACAAGCTTATAAGGGAAGAAGGTCAAAAGGTTCGAGACGACCACAATCGCGAAATGACCATCTATGAGAAACCCAGGATGCAACGCCTTCTCCAACAGGCCGCGAAAGATGAAAATGCCGCTCTTACGAAAGATTGACTAGGCCGAGGACATTCCGCCAAGGCGAACTCGTGCTAGTGGTCAAAAGACCTATGATCCCCAATCGTACTAAACGAGGGAAATTTGAGCCGGATTATGAAGGCCCGTACATCATAGACAAGGTCTACCAGGGTGGAGCCTACCTACTCATGGACATGCATGGTGAAAGACCTTTCAGGCCAATAAACGGTCGCTTCCTGAAGAAATACTATGCTTGACGAGTCACGGCCTGGGTCAATGATAGATGACGATGACTATGTCCGCTCGCTATCTTCCTAAGCCCAAACTCTATAAGTAGTAACCAGCTTGCTTTACAACGGACCGAAACGTCCTTAAACTAACAGCGGACCGAAACGTCCTTAAACTAATGACAGACCACTATGTCCTAAAACTAGCCGTTGACCGAGATGTCGATAAACTACGGTGGATTGCAGCATCCCAAAGCTGTTGTTAAAAAAAAAGAGAATAAAAAAAAAAAGAGAAAACGGTATGTCCATAAGCAAAATGGGCACGGATGAAAAACCGAAAGAGCTCCGTGAGTAAAAACAACAGGGCTACTGGCGAGTGTTTGTGAAAACCCGAAAGGGCGCAACCTCGTTATATATATATATAAAAAGAAAAGAATAAAAAGAATAGAAGAAGAAAACGGTATGTCCATAAGCAAAATGGGCACGGATGAAAACCCGAAAGGGCTCCGTGGGTAAAAATGGCAGGGCTACCGGCGAGTGTTTGTGAAAACCCGAAAGGGCGCAAGCTCGTTAAAAGACACTTACAGGGTCCTCTCGACCTTGTGAGGAGAAATCACCCGCGTGAGATCCTTACGACTCACAAGGGAGCAATACACTTAGGAATCCTCACGATTCCTAAGAAGAAATTACACTTGCGAGATCCTCACGACTCATAAGGAGAACTCTCTTATGGGACCCTCACGGCTCGTAAGATTTGAAAATCTTAAGATACAGAGACCTGAACCTGTTCTTAAGCAACCCCCACAACCTCCGATACTGCCCTACAAGCGGCTCGATACTGACCCTTGTATACAATCCACGGACGCGAATAAACATTTCCCTAACCAAGTCCCATCCGCGACTAGGGATATGTTCGCACAGTGAATAACCCTTGTGAGTCCTCTCGACTTATAAGGAGAAAACTCTCTTGTAAGATCCTTACGACTTACAAGGAGCCATACACTTAGGAATCTTCACGATTTCTAAGAAGAAAATACACCTACGAGATCCTCACGACTTGTAGGGAGAAATACCTTTGTGAGACCCTTACGACTCATGAAGTCAAAAGCCTTAGTCGACAGGATCCTAACCCTGTTCGCTAAGCCACCTTTGTTCGATATCGACAGAGGCAAATGATGATTCGCTCCCGGTAATATCCCAGTTGTAGCGGTGCTGATGCCGAAATCGGTGTCCAATCCCAAGCTTGCGGCAAAAAGCTAGCGAGCCACACATGCATACGAAATAGCCGAAATGATGGGGCAACTTGCAGACAAAATCAGCAAGTAAAAATGTATGCACGCAAAATAGCCGAAATGATTGGGCACCACGAAAAATAGCCGAAATGATTGGGCAATCGCGACCTTCGCGATATTAAAAGCTGAAATGATAGAGCATCGCGGAAAGAAACAAAAAAAATAATTAAAAAAAATGAAATTTATGCCCTACAGGTGATATTACATCAATCCCTGTACACAATCCAGGGGCGCAAACAAAGAAGGAATCGCACTCCTTTTCTCCCAGGTTTCATCAGAAGAAGAAGCCAAATCTTGATGGTTCACAGACAGCCTAAAGATCATCTCAACACCCGCCTCATTACAGCAGACACCACATCAAGCAAAGCGGAATAGTGGCAACTCCCAGTTCCATGACTCGGCGGCGTACAGCCGACAGAGAGTCAAACTCCGACTTCATGAAGTACAAACAAAGTCAAAAATTCCTGGTCACGTGGAACGCGGATAGCGTCACTCTTTAACCCCGTGGAAAACGTCCAGAGCGGAGCCTAGTCCTCACCGAGCACGGCAGTGAACCCGTGTGAAGCATCTTGAGCAAAATTCCTGGTTACGAGGAACACGGATAACGTCACTTCTGACCCCGTGGAAAACGTCCAGAGCGGATCCTGGTCCTCGCAGAGCACGGCAGTGAACCTATGTGAAGCATCTAGAGCAGAGCCTAGTCCTCGCCGAACACGGCAGTGAACCCGTGTGAAGCATCTAGTGCAAATTCCTGGCTACGTGGAACGCGGATTATGTCACTTCTGCCCCCGTGGAAAACGTCCAGAGCGGATCCTGGTCCTCGCAGAGCATGACAGTGAACCCGTGTGAAGCATCCAGAGCGGAGCCTAGTCCTCGCCGAACACGGAAGTGAACCCGTGTGAAGTATCTAGTGCAAAATTCCTGGTCACGTGGAACGCAGATAACGTCACTCTTTGACCCCACGGAAAGCATCCGGAGCGGAGCCTGGTCCTCGCCGAACACGGCAGTGAACCCGTGGGAAGCATCCAGAGCAAAATTTTTGGTCACGTGGAACGCGGATAACGTCACTCTTTGACCCCGCGGAAAACGTCCAGAGTGGACCCTGGTCCTCGCAGAGCACGGCAGTGAACCCGTGTAAAGCATCCAGAGCAAACATCGGACTGTGGAGTCCTTAAAATCCATGGACTATGATGTCCTTAACCTCGACCGTAATGTCTTAAAACTAATGATCAACCATAATGATTCTAGACTGATTTTACCTTGGTTCAAGGGTACATCTCTTCACTCCTTTGATATTTGTCGTTGTAATTCCTCAACCTCTTCAAAGAGGTGACGGGTCCCAGTAACCACACATTTCGTGGACTGTGAAGTCCTTAAATCCACGGACTATGACGTCCTTAACCTCGACCGTGATGTCTTAAAACTAACGTTGGACTGTGAGGTCCTTAAACTCACGGACTATGATGTCCTTAACCTCGATCGCGACGTCTTAAAACTAACATTGGACTGTGAGGTCCTTAAACTTATGGACTATGGCGTCCTTAACCTCGACCGTGATGTCTTAAAACTAACAATGGGTTGTGGAGTCCTTAAATCCACGGACTATGATGTCTTTAACCTTGGCCGCGATGTCTTTAAACTACGGTACCCCGGAAAGCATCCGCAGCAACCCTTAACTCCGTAAAATGCGGATAAAGGCAACTTCACTCATCACTTGCGAGTCCCCACGACTCGTAAAGAAGTAAATTCTCTTGTGAGATCCTTACGACTCTCAAGAGAAAACACACTTAGGAATCCTCACGATTCCTAAGGAGAAAACGCACTTACGGGATCCTATCGACCCTAGGGAGAAAATACTTTATGAGACCCTCACGGCTCATAAAAGTTGAAAAGTCTTAGGTGACAGACCCTCACCTTGTTTTCTAAGCCATCGCCACTCTACAAGAAGCCTAAGACTGACAGCTATACGCTATTTACGGATCATACTTGTTAAAATCACATGGCAAACAACACAGCAAGGAAAAAAGAAAGCAGAGAAATGACACAAGACATTATGAAGAATGTATATCTTTTATTCATGAATCCAATTGAGTACAAGTTACATCGTGTTAAAGAATAAAAGAAACAAATACATTTTATTTACAATTACAAATGATAAAAAATGATTCATGGAGAAGGAAGCATCTTAAGTTGGCCCATCAATTGCTCTTGCACTTCCTTCAGCGCCTTCTCCTGATCGGCTGCTGCAGCCAACTCTGCTTCCACCTGGGCCCGCTGCTACAAGTAGGATGAAAGTTGTTCTTCGATGGCTCGCCAAGCTGCTTCACGACCTTGGGCATCACGCTCAACGGTATCGAGTTTCTGCTTCAATGATAACCCGTCGGAGATACTTTGCAGGAGGCCGTCGAAAATAACTTTCACCCGAGCAGCGTTCGCGTCGACCTCAGCACGCAGTCGAGCAGATTCGCTTGAGGTCTCTTTGCATTTCCTCCGCCTTAAAGCCGCTTCTTGTTCAAGATGGCGGAAGTAAGAAGCGCTCTACTCGATCCATGCCGCCCGTTGAGTACTCATGGCCAAAACCTCGGGGGCAGGACGCATAAGCTCCAGCTGATGCAGGCGGGCCTCGATCTCCCTGCAATGGTTAACCCAAGACTCGACGACGCCTTCATTGTGGAAATTTACAAGCGTCGCCAGCATCGGATTAACCTCAGCAGCGAAATCTGCGGTAGATGCAGGAGCTTCTGCGTCAAGCTCCTCGACGCATCCGCTCAGCATACTCAAACTCATCGCAGCACCCTTTGAGGATGGACGTCTGGAGAATGGGCCTGCCGACATCATAATGCGGGACTCGGAAGGAGCTGGAACCAGAGTGATAGCTGCAAAACAAATCGTAATCAAACGACAGACCTAAAAATACAAGAGATTCATGAACAATGGAATTTACTATACCAGCTGCAGCAGGGGCAAAGCTGGGAGGACCGGTGACGCAACCGATCTTTTATCTCCTCCTTCGATCTGTAGAACTGCAATCGGGCCAAGAAAAAATCAGAAACAATTTCATTATTGGAAAAAAGAAAGGGCATATAATTGAAAACTATACTTACCAGTACCACTGGAGGAAGCAAGCTCCGACGGGAAGGAGAAGTGTGGGTGCAGCACCTGGTACAGGTGATCAAAAAGCACTCCTGCAAAGACGCGATAGTACAACATCAGTACATAAATTATGCAGCTAAGATAAGACTGATAGGTCGCAAATCCATACCTTCTAACATCTGCAACGGTACGAAGGAGGGTAGAGAAGTGGCCACCGTCAGGACGGTAACTGACGGCGCTCCTTCAGGTAAAGTGGCATCAGCACTAGCCGCACCTGCGTTGAAAAACAAGGTAAACTCTGTCAGGAAGGATTGCAGAAAAAAAAAGAACGGCGGTGACCCAAGATTTACTTGAAAAGTCACCGGCCAGGGCCCTAACGAGGGCGTTACTTGATGTAATGGTGGCGTCCTCCTCCTCCATTGGGACGATCTCACCTCCCTTTGCCTCATCGCCCGACTCTACAGGAGCCGTCATCACGCTCGCGACGCAGGAAGACGACAAGGAGCCGTAAGCGGGGAGAGCGATGATCGGAGCGGCGCCCAACTCTTGAGAAAAAGCGGCCATCTCGTGCTCAACGATCATGCCCGTCTCATCCACTACCACCTCGGGCTCGGCGATCGCAGCCGTCTCGTCCACCACCGCCATGGGTTCATCGGTCGCAGCCGCTCCATCCGCCGCTGCCTCGGGCTTGGTCGTAGCAGCCGTCTCATCCACCGCCACCTCGCGCTCAGCAGTGGTGGCCGTCTCGGGCATAGTAGTCATGACTGTCTCGTCAGCCACTAGCTCAAGCCCGGCGACTACGGCTGCACCGCTTACCGTCGCCTCGGGATCAGCTGCTACCTTCTCCACCGTCCCCTCAGGCTCGACGGTCGCCGCCGTCCTTTCAGTAGGACTCAGCCCTGCAGGACAAGATGTATAAGAACCGATAGTTTTACAAATTTTACAACAAAGCCTCGGAAAGCACATTACCTGAGGTGGATTGACCGTTGGCTTCCCGAGTTGCACGCGCCGCCCGTCTATGGGCAGTAGACAAGACGACCGGGGGCTCCTTGGAAGGAGCAGCAGCAGGAGTAACGGCGCTTGGGCCCGCTCCCACGACAGAAGCAGCGCTACGCTCCTTCGCTACGCGCCTCAAGCGCTTCCTCTCCTCCTGGGCCATCACGACAGACCTCTTGGAAGCCTCCTTCAGCAAGGCGTCGTCGTCCGCATTCAGAGTTGCCTGTAGAGCCTTCAAGGCGTCCATCATCGGCTTTTTGAGTTGGGTCTCTTGCGGCAATTCCGAAGAGGCCGGAACATCGGTAGCTGGCCCGGAAAGAATTCCCGCATCAGTTTGCGAGATAGGTCTTGTGGTCCCTGCGATAGGACAAAGAGGGGGTCAGATTACTCATAAGAAATGGAAGGAGAGACATAGTAAACCGAAATGTACCAAGGCCTAAGGATGCTCTGAGTCGTTCCTCCTCCTGGAAAGTTTTGAAGGAAGCGGTGGTAGCTTCTTCGGTAGAAATGCCTGTTAAAAGAAGGAAAAGCATTAGTCAAAAAACAATGATAAAGATACGATGCAATGACGAAAAATACAACTAGTGATTACCCGATTGTGCAAGTTTAGCCAACCACGCATCGCGCCTTGCCAATCGCTCAGAAGCTGCGATGGCGGCCGCCATATCGGTGTCGTCTGGCGGCATAAATAAGCCCTCGTTGGTCCCGTACTCACCCAAGCCCTCGCTATAAAGAGCATGAGGTTCCTGACCGAACGCAACGTCAGCAGAGAGGATCGACTTCTTCTTCCTCTTCTGCACGCGAACTCCAGCCTCACCCAAAATCAGCTTACGCTTCGTGGGCACCTTGGGACGGCGGGTCCCGATGTCTGAACCCATGCCAGATTCAGGCGAAACCACATTCACCGTCTCCACCGGAGCATGGGACGCTGGGGGCACATCCACGGTATCACGAGGCAATCCACGCGTGGGACTTAGCACACGTGGAGGCTCATCTCCAGCATCTCCTCTTAGCGGAGGAACAACAAGGGTCCTTAGCCTTAGGAGGCTTTACGATCACTGGACGGGGGCGCATCCTTGCGGTCAATCAGCGGCCGCTTCTCTTCCTGGATAACAGCACCCATCGCGTGCTGATACCAAGCCCCGTACACGTTGAGGGCCCTTGGAATGCAAGTCGGCTCGCTAATGAAAAAATGGGAGCCCGTGTTCAGCCGCATGAAGTGATGTAATGCATTCCGTATCCCCTCCCTGGTGGCCGCAGGCTCTTCCAAAAATGCCTCCAGTGGGACCCCTTGGTTATAACTTAACTGCTGGGAGAAGCGATGGGGATTGTACCTCATAAAGAGCGCCAAGTCATTCTGCTTGAACACCAGGTAGCCCGGCCGGATGAAGTATAAGTGAAGAATCTCCCAGGCTTTCAATACGGAGGCCCCGTCCTTGAAACTATCACGCAATGCCAACACCGCCTTGGAAGTCTCCGGGCCGATGGTCATGACCTTTTCCGTGAAAGAAATGCCCGCTCCGACCGTGCGCGGACGAAGAAGCAACCTCCTAGCCTCCCGCGGAGACGGATTCACAATAGAAGCGCCGACCAGCCGCATAACTCTTGGGAGTCTGCACTTCTCGTAGAAAGAGGGCCTCTTGTGAATACCAAAAACCCCGAGCACATGCATTTCCAGCTATGAAGTAAAGTAGTGCGTCGGGAAATTAGCGGGTTGCATCCCTGGTTCATTTGCGTCCGCCGCCACGCTGAGACCATAGTACAGGTGGGCCAACCCGGCGATTCCAATCGACAATTGTATGCCAGCCACCATCCGATGCGCTGGGTAGAAGACAGACGGCCTCATGTAGCACGGGTGCATGGGGAGCGCGAACCAGCACAGCCATAACCCCAGAAACCCGAGAAAGAAGGTCTCCTCGTCAATGCCCGAAGCGGCGATTTCCGATAAGGGCACGATTGCAGCATCGGGAAGGTAAAAACCCTTTTGATCGGCTTCCAGTGTTGGTCGACGATCTAAGCCCAAGACGAAGGGGTCGTCGAGCTTGGCCAACTTTTCGCTCCGCTGCGATAGAATCTCCGGTCGAAGAAAGCGGGCGATGAAGTCTGCAAAACTAACTCCCCGGCCTCTCGATTCCAAATAGAGACTTTCATACATATTCAGCACCTTTACCAGGCTCGGAAACTGGTGCTGAATAGCATTCTCCGGCGTTAGGCCCATTACCAGCGGCTTGGTGGCGAAGACATATTCATCAGGAAGAAGTAGCTCTTCATAATGCTCCCCCCCCACCGGCAAACCGAAAATCTCAGCAAATTCTTCCAGGAGGATAGAGACTTCCCTGTCCTTCAGAAGAAAGGTATGGGTGGGGATGTTCCATTGTTCCACGAATTCCTTAACCCACCACGTCGGAGGAGCAGGGTACTCGAACAATGAGGCGTAGACTGCGGGGTACAGACCAATCTTCATCAAATGCATCTTCTTCGCTAACAAGATGTATCTGGCCCACTGCAAATACCCGGCCGATTGTCGAGGGGTCAATCCAATGTTATAAGGTTGTCCGCAAGGGCGCGACTCACCCTGGCATATGCGCCGCCCCAGAATGTCCACGGCTGCTGGCGGCTGCACGGTGATGGCAGCAATCGAAGGCTGAAGGAGATCCTCTGAGTTCCAATTTACGACCTCCACGGCATAGTTCACCGGGGGTGCAACCGCATATGGGATCGAGGAGATCGGCTCTGACGACGTCGCATAAGAGAAGCTTCGGTGACCCTTGATGATTTTACTATACCATCTACCCCACAGGTGAAGGTTCTTATACTCTGGGTCGAAATCCTTAATAAGAGCAAGAACCTCCCGGTCCACCGGCGCCTCAGGGAATCCTCCCTCTGAGCGGAAGAACGGGAATGAAAGATCAGCAGACATGTTGTCTGCAAGAAAAAGCGAAATTCAGTTGTCAGCATCATAAGTTAATTTTAAAAATTCCAACGCTTGGTACTTTAAAATTTATACCACACTGCAATGCAGTGGAAAGGGGACCAAAGGGGGACCCACAAAATCCAGATGATAATGCATCAGTTAATAAGACAGCCTCATCATTGGATGAGACTGTCAATTAATGAGGTGATCCTCAAAAGAATATTCTCATTAAATGAGAAATCCCTTGAGACAAGGAGAAAATCTCCATTTTCAGAGCAAAGCCCTGTCAGAGAGTGACACTTGTCAAACTCTGGTCACAAGGGAATAAGATTCCTTAAAGAACCTAGCTCTGTAATAATGATAGAAAAATCCATCAAAGGAAAAAATTAGTTCCTAAAAATTAAAGTTTGTGATCTTAAAGATCTATGAAAAACTGAGAGCAAAGCTCTGTTTATGAAACCCCAAAGGGGTTTTCTTTAGATCAAAAGATCTATGAGAGCAAGGCTCTATTAATTAAAATTAATTTAATTTAAGTTAATTTTTACCTAAATTTTTTTTTAAAGTTTAACTCTTGGAGTTCTGGAAAACAAGAGCAAGGCTCTGAAAATAAAATTCTTGAAGATGATAATCATCTGCTGAGGACCAAGGGTCTTATTTATAGGCGCTCAAGCACCTCTTCAACTCCTGAATCGATCCAATGGATCAGATGTTGCCACCGTTGCACTCACGTGTGCGCCACGTGAGCGCAACGGTGGGGGGAATTTGTTTCCCCAATCATAGCAAAACTCTGTTTGAATTTCAAAATTCAAAAGGTGAAGCAATGATTCAGATCCCTTGCACTGCGCGCAGAGCGCTACGTGTCAAAAGCAGACATGCCAGCGCAAGGAGCGCAACGCCCAAGGAAGCACACCCCCAATCAGAGCAAGGCTCTGTTTTAAAATTCAAATTTTAAATAAAGGAAGCAACGCTTCAGATAACTTGCGCTCTACGCTGCGCGCCACGTGTCAAACAGTGGTGCGCTAGCGCAGTTGCGCTGCGCGCCACGTGTCAAACAGTGGTGCGCTAGCGCAGGTGCGCTTGCGCCAACTGCGCCAGCATTAAAATTTAAATAATAAATTATTTAATCAGAATTAAAATTCTAGAAAGATCTTTCCAGTCTTATTAAAATAAGAAGATTATCTTCTGTAAAAGAGAGGCCTTAGGATCAAAGATCCAACGGTGGGGAAATATCCCCAGTTCAATCAGAGAAAGATCTCTGTAACTAACTCAACAAACTATTCGGTCCTATATAAAGGCCCCCAGACTCCAAATCTCACACATACAGATAAACAAACCTAGAGAAAAGGGAGAACTCTGAAAAATTTGAAAGGCAAGCCTTTGAAGAAAGAAGATCATCTTCTTCAAGGTAAAAAAAAAAAATTAAATTCTTGAAGAACAGAGATGAAACCATCTCATTAAAAAAAAGAATTTCTTCTAAAAAAGATCAAAAATCTAAAAACAAGATCAAGATCTTCAATATAAAAGAGAAAAAGATCAAAAAAGATCCAATCACAAAAAAAAATTAAAGAAGTAATTTAGTTCATCCCTAGATCTTTTGATCTATATAAAGGCACAGCCTTTTGATGAACCATTGGTTCTTGAATCTTGAGGTAGAAGCTCTTTAGAACAAGAAAAACTTGTTTCTTTGATCTGAATTAGATCAAGATGCGCTCTGCGCTATTGAACAGTGCCTTGCACTCTTGATTTGCGCCTCTGCGCTCTTTGGACTGGCGCACTGCGCCAGAGCGCGCCACGTGTCAACCGCAGAATGATCTGTGCTTTGCGCTTCTAAAACAGCGCACTGCACCAGAGCGCGCCACGTATCATTCACTGGCGCAGTGCACTGGCGCAGCGTACTGCGCTAACAGACTTGCGCTTAGCGCAGAGCGTGACACGTGTCACCTCCACATGTGCTAGCGCCTTGCGCTCTTTAATTGGCGCAAAGCGCTTGACAAGCCACGTGGCGCACTATCAGACCATTATAAATGCTATGCATTATGAAAGGGCAGAGCCCAAGTAAAGGCCTAACAGGCCAAATATAAATGCTATGCATTTAATTACAGAGCCCAGTGCTATGCATTATAAAAGGGCAGAGCCCTAGTAAAAACCTAATAGGAAGAACATTAATAAAATGTTAAACATTTTCAACTGGACTTAGCCCAATTCTGGCCATAAGTTCTCAATTTAAATTGAACTGAACACAACTGCTCTCCCGATCAATTTACACCCGGTTCGAGGGTACATCTCTTTACTCCTCTGATATCTGTCGTTGTAATCCCTCAATGTCATCAGAGAGGTGACGGGTCCCGACAACCACACACTGCCACGGACTGTGGGGTCCTTAAACTCATGGACTATGATGTCATTAACCTCGACCGTGATGTCTTAAAACTTATACCGGACTATGATGTCCTTAACCTCGACCGTGATGTCTTAAAACCAATACCGGACTATGATGTCCTTAACCTCGACCGTGATGTCTTAAAACTAACATCGGACTGTGAGGTCCTTAAGCTCACGGACTATGACGTCCTTAACCTTGACCGTGATGTCTTAAAACTAACATTGGACCGCAATGTCCTTAAACTACCTATCGACCGCAATGTCACTAAACCAAACCATAGAGCCCCCAATTGCTCTCTTGTCGGATCTAAACGATCTCGTTAAGTCGATCTTAGTCCAAAATTTGACTAATGTGTCCTTAACGAACGTTTAAGTCGATCTTAGCCTCAAATAAGGCTAACGTATCCTTAAACACCCCCCAAACCCAAATCTAAAAAAGATACGGATTTGGACTAATCCGCGTCCTACGGGCGACAACACAAATTAGTCTCCTAATACAATCCACGGGCAACCGAACACAAAACAAACACCCACGACATGAAGTCGCCATCTGGAGAAGGAGAAAGTTGTTACCGCGATGTGGTAGCGTAATTAACTGCAGGGGCTTGCGCCTGCAGGGAAGAGCGTCCCTACAATCAAAAAACCCTCAAACGAGGGGGAATCTGACGAAGTCTGCTACATCGGACGCGTCCGTTTAAACCTTCGATACATGGTGCCATAAATCAACTTGGCATCTTCGGAGAGGTGGACAGATAGCACCAATTAGCATCTGCCCCGAATTTCAGGCAAGACGTCCGCCGCGTCTCTGTCGCGTCTTTCGGGGGGGGAACAAATGTATCGCCGTATTTAGGGCGATGAACTAATTCAGAGACGTTCTGGTCCATTATCGCTATGTTTGAGGCGAATTTCTAGTTTAAGGACTTTTCGGTCTAATGTCGCCATATTTGAGACGAAATTCTCATTTAAGGACATCTCGGTCCGTTGTCGCCATATTTGTGGCGAATTTCTAGTTTAAGAACATCTCGGTCCGTTGTCGCCATATTTGAGGCGAAATTCTAGTTTAAGGACATCTCGGTCCGTTGTCGCCATATTTGAGGCGAAATTCTAGTTTAAGGACATCTCGATCCGTTGTCACCATGTTTGAAGCGAATGTTGCATATACCAGTTTTCATGGATTTACACATTGAGATATGGATTTCATGTGATTTATGGATTTGAGAACCGTGGGGGTATTTCAAGAAAACTATGCATTGTTTGAAAACCCGGTTTCTTTTGATATGATATTTCAGTGCGTCCACCATGAGATTTCTCGGTTCTGAGATTTGTGATATATACCTGATGTGAGGAGTGTAGTGGGCCGTGTGCGGGTACACGGTGGAGCCCGGTATGGTTCCCCTCGGCAAGAAGTTCGCAGATGATAGGCGATGAGCCTGGAAGGCTGGTCAAGTACCTACCGGTGATAGTATTTGGACTAGGCAGTTAACGTGGGGATACCGACCGGAGTGATGTACAGACATGACATCAGGGCCAGTCATAGGGACGGCACCTGAGGTATGAGGATTTACGTGTTGATGCTAGACACGGGTTTCATGATGTTTCGAGTGTCGAGGTTAGACACTCAGGTTTCCATGATTTTGTTGTGTCGCGAGGGACACACGTTGTTTTATATCCTCATATTTACCTGCATATGCTTTTATTATATTTACATGCAGGAGTTGTTGTGTCAGTGGGTGGCACGTGGACGGGATCCACTGCATACATGCATTGATTTTATTGTTGGACGAGATCCACTACATACATGCATTGATTATATTGTTGGATGAGATCCACCTGCATACATGCATTGATTATATTGTTGGATGATATCCACTTGCTGATAGGCATTTATTATGTGTTGGCACATATGCAGATACAGTCACTCTAGATATCATAGTATTACCTTTATGATATAGTTGACCTAGGAATCGTTGTTTATTTCGATTTTTACCTGATGATGTTTTTCTATTCACGAGTTGGCAACTCACCCCCGTTGTGCCACAGTTCTTGCAGGTTGACTGCATGGATCAGTTGTGGTATCGCTGGCACACGGTTGTTTTCGGGTGACTTGCTTATGGTAGGTGGTACATGTTGGATCGTGCCCTTCTTGTATTCATTATTCATATTGTATCTAGTCACTCCATCAATTCAGAAACTAATTATTGTATATGTTGCAGACTTAGAAGACTTGTAGTTGCGAGACTTGAGCGATGGGTTTTATGTTCGCTATTTGGGTTGATGTCATGCTTTACTTTTCCTTGTGTCGATCTTCGCCGTTGGGCGTCGTATACTTGTTTTTATATTTGTGGTGGTTGTTTCCGTCGTTGGGGATGATTTGCTCTCGTTTGGAGATGTTTTATTATATTCTGTGTTGTACCCATTTTCGGGGTTAGTTTTTATAAGGGAGGTGCTGCCCAAATTTTTTAAAAGACAAAACATGATTTACTATATCTTTATTTCAAAGCTTCACCTCTTTATTTCTTAAAAAAAGGTTTAGATTTCTGGATTTCAGCTTACTTGAATTACGTTACACCTGTAGACGTCACGTGATTTAAGTGCTGGTCGCGAGCTAATGTTTTGGGTCGTGACACAACATAAATTAGTCTCCGTATACAATCCACGGGCAACCAAAAATAAAACAAACACACACGACACAAAGTGAGCTTCTGGAGCAAGAGAAAGTGGTTACCGCGATGCGGTAGCGTAATTAACTGCAAGAGCTTGCGCCTGGAGGGAAGAGCGTCCCCACAATCAAAAACCCCTCACAATGAGGGGGAATCTGATGAAATCTGCTACATCGGCCGCATCCGTCCAAACCTCCGATGCACGGTGCCATAAATCAACTTGGTATCTTCGGAGAGGTGGACGGATAAAACCAAATAGCATCTGCCCCCAAATTCAGGCAAGACGTTTGTCTTTTCCGGTCTTTTGGCGGAGAACAGCACCATGGTTGGTTTTTATAGCCATGCTTTTCTACACTTGATCACTTGATGAGATTTTCTTCTTCTTGACTTGCACATGCTCCATGCTTTCTCTTCTCCTTCTCCTTCTTTTTCTTGCTCCTATATTTGAGCAGGATTCTAGAGAGAAAAATTTAGTGAAGTATTCCTACATCACCGATCATCCAAACTTAGCAACTTTGGGTCGTCGGTTTGAGCCTCCTCCGCGTTCCCTCCGGTGGATAGTTTTCGGTAAGGGTGGTCAATTCTCAAGCGCGATCCCGGTGGCTACGAGCTTGGAGGGGTCTTCCATAATTGGGTGGACACGCGACAAAGGTTCTATTCTGTATCTTTGCATGCTTGGTTTGCTAGTTTAGGAGTTTGGATCGATTCTAGGTTCGGAGTTCCTTCGTGTTTACTTGAATTTTTTGTTCGCCATCCGCGCCTCCGCTGCGCCGCATGAACTAGGGAACCCTGCACAAAGATCTACAGCAACATTATTAGTGGTAAGGAATGAAGCGTGAAGTAGCCAGACGCGTAGCCAAATGTTTGGTGTGTCGCAAGTAAAGGCTGAACATCACAGAACTGTTGGTTTACTTTAACCGTTACCTATTCCAGAATGGAAATGGAAACACATCACCATGTACTTCGTGACTGCACTTCCTCGCAACACGAAAGGTAACGATGCGGTATGGGTTATTGTGGATCGACTTACCAAGTCGGCTTACTTCATCCCATTTCGAGTTGGCCAATCTACCGAGACGCTAGCAAAGAAGTACATGGAGGTAAGTCTGAATCTAAGTAAGATTTAACTCTTCATAATGTACTATTTCTGATACCCATGAAATCATGCAGGAGATCGTGAGATTACATGGAGTATCGGTTTGCATCATCTCCGATCGTGACACCAGATTCCGATCACAGTTTTAGCAGAGTCTGTAAGCTAGCCTGGGAACGAGTCTGAACTTCAGCACATCATACCATCCACAAACAGATGGACAGTCTGAGTGAACAATTCAAATTCAAGAAGACATGCTAAGAGCTTGTATGCAAGACTTCAGAGGATCGTGGGAAGATCACCTACATCTTGTGGAGTTTTCATACAACAACAACTACCAGGAGAATATTGGAATGGCAGCGCTCTATGGAAGGAAGTGTCGTTCACCACTAAGTTGGGACGATATCGGAGATAGGGAACTCCTTAGACCAGAGATGATCGTGGTAACTGTGGACGTAGTTCGCACGATCAGGGAAAGAATGCGCATAGCCCAAGACAGACAGAAATACTGGGCTGATGCAAAGCGCCGACATCTGGAGTTCCAATCGGGAGATCATGTGTTCTTAAAGATCTCTCCAAACTGTAGAGTAATTCGCTTTGGCAAGAGGGTTAAGCTCAGTCCCAGATATATTGGACCGTTCGACATACTCAAACGAGCTGGAGAAGTGGCATATCGCTTGGCACTACCACCATTATTGGAAGGAGTGCACAACATATTCCACATATCCCAGCTCCGAAGATATGTGAGCGACCCCAGCCATATCCTTGATCACTCCGAGCTCACTATACAAACAGATCTATCTTGTGAGCAATAACCCGTTGAAATCCTGGACAGAAATGTGAAGACGTTATGGAACAAGGAAGTAAATTTGGTCCGAGTGATGTGGAGAAAAGATTCACCAGGAAAATCAACGTGGGAACGTGAGGACGACATGCGTGCAAGATACCCTTTCTTATATGTAAATTAGTCCTTATATAATTGTAAATTTCGAGGACGAAATTTTTGTAAGGAGAGTAGAATATAACGACTCTAATTTTACTGTACAAAATTTTTAAAGTTAATATACAGAATAGAGTTCGCAAGCCTGAGTATACTTTAAATGTTATTTTTATTTAAGAACAGCAAGAAAACACTTGTAACTCATTGGTAATGACTTGCACTGCTGTGACGTAGCCCCTGTATTCGAATTCCATCAGCCACATATATTTTTACTGATTTTTCTTTTAAACTTTTTGGAAGCCCAAAAGTTTATACGTGCTCTGCACATAAAATAAAAAGTCACAGAAAATCAAACATGTGCAAAATTGTATTAACGCCAGCTTGGACACGTGGCAAGAATCCAGAGCCCCAAACCCAACACGTGGCAGACGAGATCTCTTCTTTTCCCGGCGCCGACGGTTGGACCAAGGCAAAAAATGCCCGTGTCTTGCATACAAAACCCCTTGACCTACCCCACTACCCATGTTCTGTTTATTTTTCCTGCAATTATCCAGAGAATTAAAATAAAGCTTTAAATCCAATTTTAAATGCTTTTTAATTCTTTCTTTAATTCCAAAATCCTAATTTTACACTATAAATACAACCCCATACCCTAGCCCTCTTCATTCTGAAATCTATTGCCAAAATTCTCAAGAAAAATTCTTTGTCTAAGAAGAGTACAAGTGAAGTTAGCCTTAGCTCAATTTCCGGCGAGTATTCGAGACGATTCCGGGGACCCCGCGACTACACGAAGGCTACCCTTCTTTTTCTCTACCTCCCCTCTCTCCTTTTAACTTGTAAGTCCCATCTTCCTTCTTCTCTTTCTACCATAAAATTCTTCTTTTCAAAACTTGTCGGTAAGTGGAGTTATACCGAAATTCGATTCTAATTTTTTTTAAATTTCAATTTTTCTTAAGAATCACTCCTCAATATCATTATACCTTGCTTGTTAATCATTAACTAATGTTTAGAAACCAATTTCACTTTAAAACTCCATGTTAAATAACTTTAATTAAGCTTTTACGTTTTAATACCATGAATTTTACATACGACATCTTTTAATTGTTTTGCTTAGCATACCTTTAGATAACCTCACGAGGTAATAACCTACCTCTCACATACACACATCTTGACATAGCATGATTCTCTTGAACAATATTTTTGTGGTAAAATACGACTTTTCTTCAAAATATCTTAAACTATTAAAAACCCGGATTTCTTTAAATTGTGTTACTTAATTCCTTACGATTATGCCTCTACAACCCATTTTGGGGAACCCGGTTTGGATGGTGCGGATTATCGCATATCCTCGGGACTAGTAGGGCGAGATGCAGACCTCCTCACGGAGCATACGATCTCGATGGAATTTTAATACAATTTTTAAGAAAAACGAGGACTTCTATTTAATAATAAAAATTTATTTTTAATAATTATATAAATATTATCAAATTATATATTTTTAATATATAATAAAATTCCATATTTTCTAGAAAATAAACGAATGACAATTTTCACTAAAACACCATCAATAATCAATACAAGTCAAACTTTACACTAAAATATCTTGAACTAATCAAGTTTCACTAATATACTTCATTCTTTAGATCTACTAGGTGTTATGGTAACAATTAATAAAGGGGATTAGTACCATCGGGAAGAAACGATGTTTCTTCCTCTAGGTTCTTGTCCTTCCTTTCTTAATTCTTACCCTAACGTCCATGGAAAACATATACAACCGGTCCTGTATACTACGGTATCACCGCTACCTCGGGGGATAGGGTGCCGTAGGGAACGGTGTGTTATGTATGCATGGAATCCTATAAAAACTTATGATGGGTAAGAAAGGGGTGAGAGATCTTCATCTCTCAAGCCTTCCCCAAAGCTAACCCTAACAAGCGAGGAGACTACTCGCTCATTAGGGAATTGAATGAAATTCTAACTATCTAGCTAGGGCAAATAATTAGAAGTAAACTAAGGCGATGAAATAGAAATCTTACTTTATTGATGGCTCTCTCCAAACATTAACACATGAATTACAGATATGAATTTATGAAATGAAAAGAGGCGTCTCTAAAGAGGCACCCAAAAAGAGGCACGGGAATTATTGGCCTTTTGCTTTCCTATTTATAGATACAGGAAACCCTAGGTTACATTCTGATCCATTCATAAATTTACAAATCTACCCTAAGAACACCCGGTCAACGCACCGTCTTATCCATCGACACGTGCATTGCACGGCCGCGGATCCGCGGCCAAAAGCTTTGTTTGGCCGCAGTTCCGCGGCCGTTTGATGGGCTATTGGGCTCATTTCTTTAGGGCTGTTTCATGTTGCATTTTACTTCTGGTTTCTTCACTTGGTTTCTCAGAATATCTTCTATTTTCTTCCAAATTTCCACAGTGCAGAATGTCGTGGACTTTTACCGTTAGCTTCGTGTTGAAATCTTGAATCTTGTGCTGCCCTCATACGTTGTGCAATCGAACTGCTCATTGATCTTCATTTGTTTCTTAAGCTGGTAGGCGGCATCATACAGATTCATCTATTTATTGGTCTTAGTCTCACATTTATAGCGTCTTTTCACCATTTTCACTGTATTTGTTCTGAGAATCTGTAACCTGCAACTATTTAGCAGACATAGATCAAAAGCACCTATTTATTTGCAATATGATTATGAATGAGGAATATAATAATGCAAAATTCGGATATGAACAAATACCCCCAAACTTATCTTTTGCTCGTCCCGAGCAAAACCATTTTTATTCTCAACAAAATCCTAACCTCACTTTCGTAGGGAATCACGATTACACTGAGCTCGTGCAACAAGCCGTTAAACCTCTAAGTGTCCCTAGTAGGAGGAGTGTTGTCTCCTGAGGGTTTTCAGTGGATACTACCCACAAAATCCGATCAATTTGGCCTGTTGACTTTCATTTTTTAATTCAGTGTTCTAACAAGAAATTCTATTATCTTCAACTCAGAAATTATCAACCCATATTTTTCACGCTTCCTTATCATTTAACATAAGATTGTATATGTTCTGTAAATTTATTTAGCTTTTAGTATCTTTTGAGTTTTCCTTCTAACGTTCTATCTCAACTTAGGAATTTTTATCATCTCTACTAAAAATATAAGTCCTATTTTTCATTCATATCTCTTATCCAAACCCCAATCATATACCCCTACGTGTGTGTATGTATCACCCCTATACTTGGAAATTCAAATCAAACTATTATACTTTTGTCCATCGTCTAAAGTACTTTTAGTTGGTGCATTTTTAGATGAAATTTCTCACACATCCTTCATGCGACCGTTAATACTTCTTGAGGTACTAACGACCGATTACAAAATGTGTTTGCGCATTAAGGCGTAATTCCTCGTCTTGTAATACCTAAGGCTTTTAGCAGTGACTCCTAAACCAGTTGGTCTAAGGCACTAAGTGATAAAGCACCATCGCTATATATATATATATATATTTTTACGCAGCCTTAAGTAATTACAAAACCAGTGTTCATTTTCTTTTATATCTCTTTATTCACACTTATAATTTTATTTTTCCTTCATACTAAGGATTTTAGACAAGAGCATTTCAAGGTCTCCTCTACTATTCCATGTTTCAAGGTTCGTGTTTGTGCAAGTTGTAGGGTATATATTTTCAGAATTTAGACTTAAGCTTAGGGATTATTTTTTAGACTTATACTTTAATAAAAATTTCAATACTCTTCCTTTATTTGGACTTAGCCCAAAAAGTGAACTCAAAATTTGCCTATTTCTAAATAAACTATAAAGACATATATTTTCTACCGTTAAATTTTAAGAAAGATATTTTTAGGGTTTTTAATTTACTAAGTTTAGGATCTAATTTTTCCTAGCTAGTTAACCGTCTTGTCAAACTTAAGTCAAATATGACCAAAATTGAATACTTTAATTTTTAAATTTTTTAAATTTTTTAATTTTTTATGGGTTTTAAAATAAGTATGCAAATGCAAAATGTACATATGAATGCGAAAGAAGAAGTCTTACCGAGCATACCCCCAAACTTATCCTTGACAGTGTCCTCACTGTCATGCTACACCAAGAGGGTCAAAAATGTCGGCACTCCCCTGTTATTTATAATTTTTTTTATTGTTAAAAGAAAAACAAAAATATATATACAAAAAGGCCCCCCCAAACTTCATTGAAACAATGTTAAACGGCATTGCCAAACTTTGCAAAGACCAAACGTCAACACCAACCAGTTGAAAAATTTATCTGTGTAGAGTATCGGTCGGTGGAACAACATATTGTACCGATCCAAAAAGAATTGGGGAAGATATAAGTGGTGGTATGGAAAGTGTGGAAGTGAATAGATATGAGGTGATGATGAATCAAGACGAGAATGTGAATGATCAGAAATCAGTGGAATATTGGCATTCTCGTAACTTATTAAAAGAAAAGGGGGTGGTTCAACTTCTAAAGGAGGAGGTTGACTATCCACACTATCCCCAAGATGTGTCTGTGGATCCTTTATCGACTTGGCATCATCCATCATATGCATATGATATTCAATTATGAGGGAACTAATCTCCTCGATGTCCGCCATAGTCTAGCCGAAAGCTTGCAGCTTATCTTGTAAGACCATTAAAAGGGCTTTCTCTTGCTCGAGAGCTAGAGATGACGATATGATAACGGGAAAGGTCTCACTCTCACCTAGGTAAGCATATTTAAGGTGGGACGGCAAGGACTTGAGTTCGAGTTTCGGAGGCGAAACAATCAAAGGTAAAATAGGGGAATCTACCTCGAACTCAAAGGACTCCAACACAGGTTCGAAATCACTGCAAACAACCGAATCGGATGGTTCAACTAACTCATCCAAAAATTTAAAAGACTCATATTTGGTCGGTGAGTCGTCAAAATCATCCGAAAAAGTAAAACATTCATAATCAATATTGGTTGTGTCAACTGTGGTGGATTCAAGGAGGGACACACTAGTGGCATCAAAACTGTTGTCATCAAACAGAAATCTTTCAAGCTCGCAGTCCTCCTGCGTGATTTCGTGAATAGAGCAAACTTCTCGTGTACTAGTTTTAGGCACGGGGGGCAGACTTCCTATCTTGTAAATATTGAACTCACTAGACATCTTCCCGAAGGATAGAGTCATAGAGCCATTGCGACAATTTATTACGGCATTAGAAGTGGCCAAAAATGGTCGACCTAGGATCACCGGAATTTGGTTCCGTGGGTTAGCAACAGGTTGTGTGTCCATAACAATAAAATCAACGGGGAATATGAAGTCCCCTACTTTGATCAACACATCCTCTAACTCACCCCTAGGATGGGTGATTGATCGATCAGCCATTTGGAGAGTACAACGAGTGGGTTTCAACTCTCCAACCCCTAATTGCTCGTATACAGAGTAGGGAAGCAGGTTAACACTAGACCCAAGATCTAAAAGTGCTCTATTGATGTTCTTATCCCCAATTGTTATTGAAATTGTAGGACAACCAGGGTCCTTTCGTTTTTGGGGTAAGGGTTGACGTTGGTTAATAGCATTGCTCACGGCACTAGCTACTAGCACTTTCTTGGGTGTTTGTGACTTTCTCTTCGAGGAGCATAAGCCCTTTAAGATTTTCGCGTAAGAAGGGACTTGTTGGATTGTATCCAAGAGAGGTATATTTATGCTAATCTGTTTAAATAACTCCACAATCTTCTCCATTTGTGGAGTTGGTTTATTGGAACTCAACCTGTTTTGAAATGGAGCATGTTGAAAATCTGTTGAGTCCAATGTCTGTGGAGTAGAATGTGGAGTTGGAACGGATCCCGGTGTGGGTGTGTTCATGAAGTGAGAAGTGGGTCCGTTCGGATTAGAAGAAGAAGAGTCTTTTGAAGAATGAAGAATAGGCTCTAGCGAAGAAGATGAAGGTGAAGAAGAAGAGGATGGAGAAGAAGAACCACCGGCGGGGGTGTCATCACTAATACCCACGTTATTTTGCAACACTCTTCCAGATCTCAATGTGGTCACCGCATTTACATTATGATTTGGATATTCATATGCGACATGTGCGTTGTGTGTGTGACCGGGATTTGGCAATGGTTGAGATGGAAGCTTTCCCTTTTCTCTCTCGCTCAACGCAGCAGTTAGTTGTGCAATTTGTGCCTCAATAGATTTGATGCTTTGATCGTGTGAAGCATTGTTATGCACCAAAGACTAGATGAAAGTCTCCAACCTTGCTGCGGATTGTGTAGATTGTTTGAGAAACGCATCTAGACTTTTTTCTAGCGAGATAACCTTATCATCATTTGGTTGAACAAAATTGTTTTGAGGGTAAAAGTTGTTAGGCACAAAATTGTTCGTTTGATTTGGATAAGGTTGTGGTTGGAAAGGTTGTTGGTATTGAGTTTGTTGGGGTGCTTGTTGTTGTGCAGGAGGAGGCCTTTGAAAGTTGTTGTTTCCTTGGAATTGTTGATTTTGATTCCAAGCAAAATTTGGGTGACTCCTCCAACCCGGATTATAAGTCGAAGAGTAAGGATCATTTCTTTGTCGTTGCTGAAAGGCAGAATTGACTTGATCTTGTCCTTGAACAGGTGGATTGTAAGGACACTCTTCGGTAAGGTGTGATGGATCCGAACAACAAGCACAAACAGTTCGTGGGGGTAAAGCAGGGGCAGGAGAAGGCGATGAGATTTTGGTCTCAATGGCTTCTAGCTTTTTCGTAAGTGCGGCCATCTCGGCCTTTGTAGCAATCGACATATCTAATTGATGTATACCTGCCCTAAATTGACCAATAGAAGAAGATGAGGTGGTCTTGGTGCTTTCCCACTGAAGTGTTTGTTCAGAAAGATCCTCGAGAAACTGCCACGCTTCCTCTTTAGATTTGGTTAGAAAGTGACCTTGACAAATGGTTTCTAGCAACTGTTTCGTTGCTGGGTTCAATCCCTCGTATAATGTTTGGAAAAATTGCCAATTTTCGATCCCATGGTGAGGGCATTGAACAAGTAGGTCTTTGAATCTTTCAAAACACTTCCAAAATGGTTCGGAAGGAAGCTGGGAAAATTGTATAATCTCATTGCGAATTCTCGCGGTCTTGTGATGAGGATAAAACTTTTTAAGAAAAGCTTTAACAAACTCGTCCCAATTTCTAATTGAATGTGATGTTGTGCTGTATAACCACTTCTCGGCTAAGTCACATAAGGTGAAAGGAATAACCCTTAGCCTTATAGCTTCATCTGATAATTGGGTTGTTTTCATCATTGCGCAAACGTTTTGGAATTTGTTTATGCAGATGTAGGCATCTTCGGATTCCAGTCCGTGAAATTTTGGCAACATATTGATGAAGTGGGGTTTTATCTCAAAATTGTCCCCATTTGCCGGTGGGAGTGAAAGACAGGTAGGTAAGGCGGTGCGGACAGGGTAGAAGAGATCCTGGAGCGCGATTCGTTGGGGCGCTTCAACAGGCGGGTGATTCGGGTTATTCGCACCTAACGGAGGTGGAATCAGTCCCGTGGGTAAGGTGTTGTTAGGATTATATCCCGACATACCTTCGGAAGAAGAATTTGAAGGTGGAGGTAAGGAAGTGGAAGGAATTTCGATTTCGGAGTCGAAAGCTTCGTCGGCCGGTACCAACGAAACATGGACTAATCGGGCGCTAGTGTCCCTAGTCCAACCGGACATACACTAAAAAGGTAGTGTAGTCAAAAAGGTGAAAAACAGAACGTGGGGGTAAGAAAATGTCAATGAGAAGAAAGTGGGTGAGAGGTGTGCAAGGATTTCTTTAGCGACAAGTTGCAAGTTTTTGTAAAAAATTTTCCTTTTTTTTATCTATTTTTCTTATGTGTAGCTATTTGCAAAAAGATTTTTCGATAAAATACTTTGACACAAATGCAATCAACCATAAATGCACAATCAGGCCTAGATCTAGGGTCACCTAGGTCAGCTAGACAGCTCCTGACTGTTCCAAAAGGCTAGAAATAGGACCTCAAACCGCCTCTTCACCGCCAATTACGGTCAGGTAAGTGCCAGGTGAGTGGGAGGCTCTCCACTATAAGTAGTGTCCCTAATTAAGTAACCACTCGCCTTAGACACACTTGCCTAGACATCACAAAGTCAGGTTAGGATTAACGGTCGATGCCTACAACTAGTCCTCTGTCCTATTGAGTGCGAAGTCCTTAGGGCTGAGTCTAATCTTTTTTTAATTAATGATGGTTAATGCAAAATGCCTTATGTGATTTCTGGGGTCCTGGGAAGGGTGATGAAATCCCCACCCAATCTGAATTGGTCTCAAGCCCCTTAAATTCCGATTAAAAATATGCAAAGCAGTAACAATTGTTAGTGTATATGCCCTAGGGGCCATTATTGTATCATACTAGTTTGTATATTACTTAATGGAAGCTTGGGATATTCACATGTATATAACAGTCTTGCTAAACATGGTAGTATGCTAATTGGTTTTTCTATCTTAATATGTGAGTATACGTATTGATAGAGCTCTTAGGATCTTGCTTGACTACCAGCGTTGTGATGGCAGTCACACTAGTGGGGGCTGGGTAGTCTACAAGCACATCCTTATTCAGGTCTCTAGTCATAGGTTTATCGAGACAGGGCATCGATACTCCGGAGTAGACTAGTGTGTACGCTTCTCATCCCAGTTGGGGAGATGGTCTGTCCCACAGCCGTCAGTACGTCATACTGGAGATAGTATTCAGGTGCTCATTAGGTTACGGGTACACCGGACAGGACTCACAGGAAACTGTTGGTTGGTTTTATACCATTCGTCAGTGAACAGTTCCCAGGTGACATGAGTACAGCTTAGTCCACAGACTTGACACTGCTACTTCGCCTCGAGTATGTCCCACTGTTCTTAGATTGCTACCCTACCACGGCTCAAAGGAGTCGTGCAAATAGGTAGCAGTTGGGTGCAGTCCCGAGCACTTGGAGGCAGTGGCGGTTAGACAGGATTCGTCTCTCCCGGTATTGGGGGTTGATATCGCGCTGTGTCAGAGAGCCATTACGCAAAGTCCCTGTCCAGGGCAAGCGAGATTTGCTGGTAGGTTCCAGTAGTTTCTCAGGGTGTAATGGGCTTCGCTCCGACACGACTTATACCGCTATTAGGGGACTGACGCTTGCCGCCCCCTAGGCCCGATATGCGATAGTCTTAGACGAACAGACCGGACTGTACGGAGATTGTCACAGCAGGCTCAGTAGGAGTTCGGATGGGTTTCCTCATCGGCCTTCTTATCGACATCTACCTGGGGACCGTTACGTACAGCTAGTGCCGCTTGCAGTTTGTGGTTAAACCCACTGCCAGCGTAGTAGTCGAGTCTCTAGAGTCCCACACAGAGAGTTTCCCTACTCCAGGCGAAACGATATAGAGGTCGTATGGTTTTACGACAAGGGTTCGGACGCATACGTGTGTTTACGCACGTACGACATCCGGACAGTTTTACTAGTCGGCTTTGGTTTAAGCCAGTTTCTAGTATCCGGTTATTGGATTTATACAGTCTAAAGTTTTTCCGTGTTTTCACGGATATGAGGGGCATTCTCGTAATTGCGCGAGAAGCTTCTAGAAGATGGTGACTTGGGGGTTAAGGTGGCATATGCATTAAATGAGATTAGTGAGTCATTTGAGTGATTCATCCAAGTCATTAATGCATCATAAATGCTTAATGACTCATGGAGATGAATCACCCTCTTATATTTATTAAGCATGATGATTAATCATTCATTTTCTTTTGTTGGATAAATCATAATGCTTGATATATATTATGATAGCTCATTTTCTCATCTCATTCTCTTGCTCACTTTCTCTCTCCTCAAGCTCTCTCTCTTCAAACCCTAATCATCCCCTCTCATGTGTTGAGTACAAGGATTAGATTAGACTACTTAATCCTTAACCATTCTCTATATCACCTAGGTTGCTTAGATTAGCGATTTAAGAAACATAGTTACCTCAAGTTAGAGGTGAAGTTTGTAGTAAAGCTCTCGGGTGGATCTTCTACTACATAGAGAAGGTCGGAGAGGACATGGAGAACGACAAGATGAAGGACTCAGATATTTAGGTATAATCACTTATCATAGTAGTTAACTCTTCTATGGTTTCTTGTTAGTTATTGTTTATGCAAAGATTCTCGGTTAGTCGATGTTTCGCCTAAAACAAGATCGTTTTTCATTATTCCGCCTCCCCGCAAGTCGTGGGATGTTGTACATCGACTTACAGTGGTATCAGAGCCTCGCTAAATAATAATTAACTCATTAGCAAAGTCGTAAGTATTTCGAACGCAAAAAGAACCGGA
This sequence comes from Agapanthus africanus, assembly GCA_030015575.1. Classification (NCBI taxonomy): domain Eukaryota; kingdom Viridiplantae; phylum Streptophyta; class Magnoliopsida; order Asparagales; family Amaryllidaceae; genus Agapanthus; species Agapanthus africanus. Next base: position 306,546 of record JASDDO010000235.1, read on the forward strand.
AAGATCATCGTTTTAACACAGTTTCTGTCGAATTTAAAACTGGCCCTAAAAATTTTTCAGGGACCTACAGAATAACAAGCATGAAATTATAGGGCTACTGAAGAAATTTGGACTCCCAACTCGGCTAACTCACCGCGGAACCGCGGCGGATCCATGCGATCCACCGCGGATCCGCGGCCGAGTGAGATATTTCTGGATATTTTATTTTCTGCTAAGATCTCAGGTGCACAGAGAAGTTTTGCAGTAGAATCTAAAGTGTTTTGCTCGATCGAAATTTTACGATGTTTGCTAATATGATTATATCTGTGATTGTATAATGTGTTTGTAAACCTTCCCTAACTGCTAGTATGTCGGTTGGCAGGGGGTTGCACATTTCTGTAATGGTTTTTACTGTTTGTGGTTGTGAACTGTATTGGACTGTTGTGATGATTAGCCGGGGTTTGAGATGGGTTGTTATATTCATTCATTCGGTGTAACTGTAATATGTTGTAATATTATTTTGCGGGGCGCATCCAGGTTGCGGTTGTAGCCACCGTTGTATTATTTCATTTTACTGTTTTTGCTCCTAGGATAAACCCAAGATGGGGTGCACAAACTACCGGGTACTTTGAAGTGTTTAGTGACCTACTCACTTTGTTGAGGGAGACCGCTCCACTTCGGGTATTTGGCGGGTAGTTTGCCGTACCCGTAGGGGTCTAGGGTGGGGTAATGGCTATTCATCACAACTGTGTAATCTGTCTTTTGTTACAGGCTCTAAACAAACGCGGATTGCTTGCAAATCCAATAAAGTTCATATGAGATCTGGAATGCCTATTATTGCGTTTGACGAATGTACAATATCTATATATGATAGCTATTTAGACGTCACTTATGTTTTACACCCGCGCTAGCCCAGCCCCCGCTCTGCCGTTAGTTAAGTAACCTAACGGGTGATGACGGGACCCCGTGGCGAATGCGGATGGCATAAGAGGACGTTGTATTTTCGTTGTTTTCTGCAATGATAGGTTAACGATGGGACGCATTATTTATAATGCAAAGAAAATAAACCAAAAAGTTGAATCGTTGGAACAATTTAAAAAAAAACAATCGGTTATTTTAAAACAGATGATATTTTTAATTGCGGAGCTTTAACCACTCCTTTTAAAAAGCTATCAGGTTCCTTCGGTCATATCAAGTTCACTACGTTCACGGTTTCGCCAAAACCATTCGTAGCCCTCCGTCATTTCATTTCGGTATTCAGTAGTATTCAAGCTATGCATTTTGGCCAAAGTCAAGGCATAGTGTTTGGTAACTGCTGGGTTTTCATTTGTTGCATAAGATAGATGAGTTGGTTTGGGACAGTCGTATTATCATTAGACCAAAGTCAGGGGTATATACGGATGGGTTCAAATTGGCAAGATAATGACGGGTAGAACTTGACATGTGACTTATGACATTTTGACCAAAGCCAAGGTCATAAGAGCATGGGGCAAAAACTTATATCGGGAATTTCTAAAGAAACTTAAATTTGCAAAGAGTTGCATACCATTTGGAGTTTGATAAATGTTGGTAGGATTCCTTCAACATTATCATACAATGATATTTGGATCCCGATCCTACTGTGAGTATATGCTACTCATCAGGATATTCATCACTTAACGATCAATACTATAAACCAAGTAGGTGTCGAGAAAGGTGTCAGCGGGGTTACGCCCCCAGAGAAAAGAGGTTATTTAATTAAGGAACTTCGCGAAAGCGTTGGAAAACCTTCCTTGAAGTACCGACACCAGCCTGGCTGAACGGTTAAGCAAGTATTGTACAGTGAGAATAGTCCTGGCTAATTCTTCTTTTATGGTTTAAGGAAGGATTCGAGAAACAGTGGGAGCCATCCAGTTTAGATAAATTAAAAAACCACTCTAAACTTGCAAGAGTATCATGCTAAAGAGTTTTCTTCTCTCTCTCCTAATTGCAGCGACCCTGAAAATGACTGGACTTAAGTTACTTTTAGAGAAAAATATACTGACAGGGCCAAACTATAAAGATTGGCTGCGGAATGTCAAAATGGCTTTGACCTATGACAAATTGGGGTACGTCCTCACCGCTAAGGCACCTGCAGTCCCTGGTCCCAAATCCAGTAATACGGATAAGGAAATCCGCAAAACCTGGGATTTCGATTGCGCAAAAGCCAAGTGCATCGTGCTTGCCTCGATGAACAATGAACATCAGAGGAGGCACGAGGATATGGAACTAGATACCATATTTCTCCATACAAAGAAACTTTATGGAGAGCAATCTCGTATAGAAAGATACGGGACCTCTAAGAACTTGTTTTGAGCGAGGTTGGCTGTCGGGTCATCGGTAGGAGAACATGTCCTAAAGATGATCGGCTATATAGAAGAGCTCGCAGACCTTGGGACGACTTTGGATAATGAGCTCTATACAGACCTTATTCTCCAGTCCCTTCCTTCCACCTACGCCCAGTTTATCCTGAACTTCAACATTCAAAGAAAAGAAGTTGAACTTCCGGAACTCCTGAACATGTTAAGGAGTGCAGAGGGCACCTTGCAGAAGGCAAGGGAAACACCCGCTATGTTTGTTAGCGGTGCTTCTTCTTCCGGGTCCAAGGCTAGGGCCAAAGGAAGGAAAAAGAAGGCCGCCCCCAGACCTAGAGGAGGTGTAAGTAAGGTGGGAGAGAAGGGAAAGAAAAAGTTTGCGGTACCGGTAGTGGGCCAGAATGAGTGCTTCCATTGTCACAGGAAAGGGCACTGGAAAAAGGATTGCAAGGCGTGGAACGCCAAGAACCAGGAACCGAAGCAAGCTGTGGCTTCGACTTCAGGTGTGTTTGTAATTGAGAATTGTCTGTCAATCAACTCTACTTCCTGGGTATTGGATACCAGATCAGGATCTCATATTTGCAATTCATTGCAAGCACTGAGAAACCGTAGAGTGCTGAAGGAAGGTGATATGACCCTGATGGTTGCTAAAGGAGCTAGCGTGGGAGCTGTGTTCATAGGGAATTATCACCTGGGATTGACGAGTGGACACATTTTGGTTTTACATAACTGTTTTTGTGTATCCAGCTTAACGTGTAATATCATATCAGTTTCCTTGTTATCAAATAAAGGTTATGATTTCACGTTTGGAAGTGGTGTTGTAAACATCCACCTTAATCATAGTTTGATTGGGTCCGGTACACTGGAAAACGGTATATATGTGTTAAACCAACTCTAAATTTTCAATGTCCAGAACACACTAAAAAGAAAGTCTCCAGATTTAAATAAAGCTTTCTTATGGCATTGTAGACTGGGTCACATCAATGAGAGAAGGTTGACTAAGTTGCATAGAGAAGGATATTTGGACTCATTCGAATATAAAACTTATGACACCTGTCAATCTTGTCTCAAAGGAAAGATGAAAAAGACTCCATTTACTGGACATGGAGTAAGAGCGAGTGAGCTCTTAGGACTCATACACAGCGATGTATGTGGTCCAATGTCTACACATGCAAGAGGTGGTTTTTCCTATTTCATTACTTTCACGGATGATTACTCAAGGCACGGATTCATTTATCTGATGAAACATAAATCCGAGGCTTTTGAGAAATTCCAAGAGTATAAGAATGAAGTAGAAAACCAAACCGGCAAAAGTATCAAGACACTAAGATCTGATCGAGGTGGTGAATACTTGAGTGCTGAGTTCCTAGGTTACCTAAAAGAGAAAGGAATTCTCTCTCAGCTTACTCCTCCATACACTCCACAGCATAACGGTGTATCGGAGAGACGGAATCGAACCCTATTGGATATGGTACGTTCCATGATGAGTAATGCTGAGTTACCGCGATTTTTTTGGGGTTATGCGCTAGATTCAGCGGCATATCTTCTGAACAAGGCTCCTACCAAAACTATGCCTACCACCCCATATCAGATGTGGAGTGGGAAGAAACCCCATCTTCAGCATATGAAGATTTGGGGATGTCCAGCTTTTGTTAAAAAGCAGCATGTGGACAAGCTCGAGGCACGATCAGTAAAATGTAAGTTTGTGGGATATCCAAAGAACTCCAAGGGATATTATTTCTATTACGCAGAGGAACAAAAGGTTTTTGTTTCTCGTAATGCTCAATTTCTAGAACAGCAGTTTTTAAAAAAGGAAATAAGTGGGAGCGAAATAGAACTGGAAGAAATTCCAGAACCACAAACTAATACTGAAAGTTTGGTAGAACAAGTAGTTCAAGAAGAACAGGACATTCCCGCATCCCTCTGCAGGAGTAGTAGGCCGTCTCATCCGCCTGAGAGATACTACGGTTTTCTCATAGATGGGGATAGAGAGGATTGCATCATAGATGATGATGAACCTACTGGCTTCCAGCAGGCCATCCAGAGCGGCGACTCGGTACGATGGCTAGATGCAATGCGGACCGAATTGGAGTCCATGTACACCAACAAAGTATGGACTTTGGACTTTGCTCCAGATGGGGTAAAACCCATAGAATGCAAATGGATCTTCAAGAAAAAGATTGGTGTAGATGCACAGGTGGAAACCTATAAGGCTAGACTTGTTGCAAAGGGTTTTCGTCAAAGACCTGATTTGGACTATGACGAAACTTTTTCTCCAGTGGCTATGCTCAAATCCATTCGGGTCCTTCTTGCTATTGCTGCCTTCCATGATTATGAAATCTGGCAGATGGACGTAAAGACGGCTTTTCTGAATGGTAATTTAGAAGAGTGCGTCTATATGGATCAACCAGAGGGTTTCAATCAGAGTGGGAGCAGCGAGAAAGTATGCAAGTTGCTTAAGTTCATTTATGGACTGAAGCAGGCATCGCGGAGCTGGAACATCTGTTTTGATGAAACAGTAAAAAAATATGACTTTATCAAAAATCCAGATGAACCGTGCATATATAGTAAAGTTGTAGCAAGAACTGTCGTATTCCTCGTCTTGTACGTGGATGACATTCTATTGATAGGAAATGACATTCCTATGCTACAATATGTCAAAGGATTGTTGTCACACAGGTTCTCCATGAAAGACCTGGGTGATGCCTCTTACATTCTGGGGATCCGGATCTATCGTGATAGATCCAAGAGGATATTGGGACTTTCGCAGTCCAGGTATATCGACATTGTACTGAAAAGATTCAGTATGGAAGATTCTAAGCGCGGTAATCTACCGGCTTGTCACGGAATCACCCTATCCAAAGAGATGTCTCCCAAGACTGATTTGGAAAGGGAACGCATGTCAGTTATACCCTACGCTTCTGCGGTAGGCTCTATAATGTATGCGATGTTGTGCACCAGACCAGATGTAGCTTACGCACTAAGCGTGGTAAGCCGGTATCAGTCAGACCCAGGGGAGAAGTACTGGATAGCAGTAAAGAACATTCTCAATTACCTGAGGAGGACTAAGGAGATGTTCTTGGTTTACGGCGGAAAAGACCTCAGGATGGAGGCCTATGCTGATTCCGGCTTCCAGAGTGATAAGGATGATTCCAAGTCCATGTCAGGTTATGTCTTTACCCTCAATGGAGAGGCGGTGTGCTGGAAGAGTTCCAAGCAGGACACCGTTGCTGACTCGACGATGGAAGCGGAGTATATTGCTGCTTGCGATGCCGCAAAAGAAGCGGTCTGGATGAAGAAGTTCCTAACAGAACTTCAGGTGGTTCCTACCATTGTTGATCCAATACCTATGTATTGCGACAACAACAGAGCTATAGCTTTAGCGAAGGAACCAAGGTCCCATCAAAAGTCCAGACACATCTTAAGGCGGTATCACCTGATCAGGGAGATCATTGATCGTCGGGAGATCGAGGTTCAGAGAGTTGCTACTGAAGAGAACATTGCTGATCCATTCATAAAGGCCCTACCTCAGATTCAGTTCGAGAGGCTACTCGAGATCATCGGTCTTCGATATGCCAGTACATGGCCCTAGTGCAAGTGGGAGATTGTTAGTGTATATCCCCTAGGGGCCATTATTGTATCATACTAGTTTGTATATTACTTAATGGAAGCTTGGGATATTCACATGTATATAACAGTCTTGCTAAACATGGTAGTATGCTACTTGGTTTTTCTATCTTAATATGTGAGTATACGTATTGATAGAGCTCTTAGGATCTTGCTTGACTACCAGCGTTGTGATGGCAGTCACACTAGTGGGGGCTGGGTAGTCTACAAGCACATCCTTATTCAGGTCCCTAGTCGTAGGTTTATCGAGACATGGCATCGATACTCCGGAGTAGACTAGTGTGTACGCTTCTCATCCCAGTTGGGGAGATGGTCTGTCCCACAGCTGTCAGTACGTTGTACTGGAGATAGTATGCAGGTGCTCGTTAGGTTACGGGTACACCGGACAGGACTCACAGGGAACTGTTGGTTGGTTTTACACCAGTCGTCAGTGAACAGTTCCCAGGTAACATGAGTACAGCTTAGTCCGCAGACTTGACACTGCTACTTCGCCTCGAGTGTCCCCCACTGTTCTTAGATTGCTACCCTACCACGGCTCAAAGGAGTCGTGCAAACAGGTAGCAGTTGGGTGCAGTCCCGAGCACTTGGAGGCAGTGGCGGTTAGACAGGATTCATCTCTCCCGGTATTGGGGGTTGATATCGCGCTGTGTCAGAGAGCCATTACGCAAAGTCCCTGGCCAGGGCAAGCGAGATTTGCTGGTAGGTTCCAGTAGTTTCTCAGGGTGTAATGGGCTTCGCTCCGACACGACTTATACCGCTATTAGGGGACTGACGCTTGTCGCCCTTCTAGGCCCGATATGCGATAGTCTTAGACGAACAGACCGGAATGTACGAAGATTGTCACAGCAGGCTCAGTAGGAGTTCGGATGGGTTTCCTCATCGGCCTTCTTATCGACATCTACCTGGGGACCGTTACTTACAGCTAGTGCCGCTTGCAGTCTGTGGTTAAACCCACTGCCAGCGTAGTAATCGAGTCTCTAGAGTCCCACACAGAGAGTTTCCCTACTCCAGGCGAAACGATATAGAGGTCGTATAGTTTTACGACAAGGGTTCGGACGCATACGTGTGTTTACACACGTACGACATCCGGACAGTTTTTACTAGTCGGTTTTGGTTTAAGCCAGTTTCTAGTATCCGGTTATTGGATTTATACAGTCTAAAGTTTTTCCGTGTTTTCACGGATATGAGGGGCATTCTCGTAATTGCGCGAGAAGCTTCTAGAAGATGGTGACTTGGGGGTTAAGGTGGCATATGCATTAAATAAGATTAGTGAGTCATTTGAGTGATTCATCCAAGTCATTAATGCATCATAAATGCTTAATGACTCATGAAGATGAATCACCCTCTTATATTTATTAAGCATGATGATTAATCATTCATTTTCTTTTGTTGGATAAATCATAATGCTTGATATATATTATGATAGCTCATTTTCTCATCTCATTCTCTAGCTCACTTTCTCTCTCCTCAAGCTCTCTCTCTTAGTGTTTATGCCCTAGAAGGCCATTACTGTATCATACTAGCTTGTATATTACTTAATGGAAGCTTGGGATATTCACATGTATATAACAGTCTTGCTAAACATGGTAGTATGCTACTTGGTTTTTCTATCTTAATATGTGAGTGTACGTATTGATAGAGCTCTTAGGATCTTGCTTGGCTACCAGCGTTGTGATGGCAGTCACACTAGTGGGGGCTGGGTAGTCTACAAGCACATCCTTATTCAGGTCCCTGGTCGTTGGATTATCGAGACAGAGCATCGATACTCCGGAGTAGACTAGTGTGTACGCTTCTCATCCCAGTTGGGGAGATGGTCTGTCCCACAGCCATCAGTACGTCGTACTGGAGATAGTATACAGGTGCTCGTTAGGTTACGGGTACACCGGACAGGACTCACAGGGAACTGTTGGTTGGTTTGATACCAGTCGTCAGTGAACAGTTCCCAGGTGACATGAGTACAGCGTAGTCCGCAGACTTGACACTGCTACTTCGCCTCGAGTGTGTCCCACTGTTCTTAGATTGCTACCCTACCACGGCTCAAAGGAGTCGTGCAAACAGGTAGCAGTTGGGTGCAGTCCCGAGCACTTGGAGGCAGTGGCGGTTAGACAGGATTCGTCCCTCCCGGTATTGGGAGTAGATATCGTGCTGTGTCAGAGAGCCATTACGCAAAGTCCCTGGCCAGGGCAAGCGAGATTTGCTGGTAGGTTCCAGCAGTTTCTCAGGGTGTAATGGGCTTCACTCCGACACGACTTATACCGCTATTAGGGGACTGACGCTTGCCGCCCCCCTAGGCCCGATATGCGATAGTCATGGACGAACGGACCGGACTGTATGGAGATTGTCACATCAGACTCAGTAGGAGTTCGGATGGGTTTACTCATCGGCCTTCTTATCGACAACTACCTGGGGACCGTTACGTACAGCTAGTGCCGCTTGCGGTCTGTGGTTAAACCCACTGCCAGCGTAGTAGTCGAGTCTCTAGAGTCCCACACAGAGAGTTTCCTACTCCAGGCGAAACGATATAGAGGTTGCATGGTTTTGCGACAAAGGGTTCGGACGCATACGTGCGTTTACGCGCGTACGACTTTCGGACAGATTTTACCAGTCGGCTTTGGTTTAAGCCAGTTACTGGTATCCGGTTATTGGATTTATACAGTCTAAAGTTTTTCCGTATTTTTTACGGATCGGAGGGGCGTTCTCGTAATTACTCGAGAAGCTTCTAGAAGATGTGACTAAGGAGGTTTGTTTTGGAAAGAGAGTGAGTCATAGTGGTGATTCATTCACTTCATTAATGCACATTAATTGCTTAATGACTCATGTTAATGAATCATCACAAGATATTTTGTGAAGCATGCTTATTCATTTCCTTTATTGATTTATTGAAATTAAGAATGCTTCATAATAATATGATACACTCTCTCTCTTCTTTCATTATTATATCACACATTCTCTCTCCTCAAGCTCTCATCTTCTAATACTAATCCTTAATCCTCATGTGTTGAGATCAAAGGTTTAGTTAGACTAAACAATCCATAACCTTCACTCTTTATCATTCTATCATCTTTGATTAGCAATCAAAGTTGATTAGTTACCTCAAGTTAGAGGTTTAGCTTGGAGTTTTGCTCTCGGGTGGATCGTCTACTACCTAGAGAAGGTCGAGGAGAACCAAGGAGGACGTAAAGAAGAAGGACCGGTTCATTAGGTATAATCCCTAATCTCTTATGAAAAGAAACTCATAGAATACGGTTATTTAGAGTTTAGCTTCGATTCAAGCGGTTAGTCGATGTTCGTTGTTTAAACTTGATAAGTTTTTGTTAATTCCGCCTCCCCATAAGTACTGGGGTGTACTACATCGACTTACAGTGGTATCAGAGCCTCGCTAAACACTAAATAACTTAATCGCAAATTTGTACGAATTTCGAACGAAAAAACGATCCCGGAAAACCCTAGTTCTGTTAAGTTTCTGTCGAACCTAAAATGAAGTCCTAAAATTTTTCTGGTGTGTTCAGAGAGCTTGACATGAGTACAGGAGAACACCCAAGAAATTCGAACCCATGATTCGACTAAAGCGCCGCGGAAGCGCCGCGGATCCCACCGATCCGCCGCGCTTCCGCGGCCGAGTTGCCGAGTCATGGGCTCAATTTTTTTGGGTGGGTCCCCTGTGACATTTGGGGTTTTCTGGAATATTTAATTATTGCTCAGGTTACTGTTTAACAGAGCAGATTTTGGAGCAATTTTGAAGTTGTTTATTCGATCGAAAAATACAGTATTTGCGTATTGGATTATATCTGTGATTGTTTGATGTGTTCGTAAACCTCCCCCAACTGCTAGTATGTCGGTTGGCAGGGGGTTGCACATTTCTGAAATGGTTATATCTGTTTGTGCATATAAACTGTATTGGACTGTTGTGGTGTATAGCCGGGGTTAACAATGGTTTATTGAATTATTCATTTGTTGTAAATGTAATTTGTTGTAATATTATTTTCGCGGGGCACTTCCAGGTTGCGGTTGTAGCCACCGTTGTATTATTTCATTTTACTGTTTTTGCTCCTAGGACTGACCCAAGGTGGGGTACACAGACTGCCGGGTGGGTAGTTTGCCGTACCCGTAGGGGTCGAGGGTGGGGTAAACGGCTATTCATCACAACTGTGTAATCTGTCTTTTCTTGTAGGCTCAAAAGAAATACAGATTGCTTGCAAATCCAATATTGTTTATCTGTGTTCTGGAATGAATATCATTGCGTCAGACGAATGTAAAATATCTATATTTATTATAGCTATTTAGACGTCACTTATGTTTTACACCCGCGCTAGCCCAGCCCCCGCTCTGTCGTTAGTTAAGTAACCTAACGGGTGATGACGGGACCCCGTGGCGAATGCGGATGGCATAAGAGGACGTTATATTTTCGTTGTTTTCTGCAATGATAGGTTAATGATGGGACGCATTATCTATAATGCAAAGTAAAACAAACCAAAGTTTAAATCGTTGGAACAATTTAAAAGAAACCACTCGGTTATTTTTAAAACAGATATTTTTAAATGCGGAGATTTAACCACTCCTTTTAAAAGCTATCAGGTTCCTTCGGTTATATCAAGTTCACTACGTTCACGGTTTCGCCAAAACCAGTCGTAGCCCTCCGTCATTTCTTATGGATAGTCAGTAGTATTCAAGCTATGTTTGTTGGCATACGTCAAGGCATAGTGTTTGGTAGCTGCTGGGGTATTCATTTGTTGCATAGATAGATGTGTTGGTTTGGGACAGTCGCATTACCTTGTTGGCATACGTCAAGGGTATATACGGGTGGGTTCAAATTAACAAGATAATGATGGGCAGAACTTGACATGTGACTTATGATTTGTTGGCATACGTCAAGGTCATAAGAGCATGGGGCAAAAACTTATATCGGGAATTTCTAAAGAAACTGAAATTTGCAAAGAGATGCATACCATTTGGAGTTTGATGAATGTTGGTAGGATTCCTTCAACATTATCATACGATGATATTTGGATCCCGATCCTACTGTGAGTATATGCTACTTATCAGGATATTCGTCGCTTAACGATCAATGCTATAAACCTAGTAGGTGTCCAGAAAAGTGTCAGCGGGGTTACGCCCCCAGAGAAAAGAGGTTATTTAATTAAGGAACTTCGCGAAAGCGTTGGAAAACCTCCCTCGAAGTATCGACACCGGCCTGGCTGAACGGTTAAGCAAGTATTGTACGGTGAGAATAGTCTTGGCTAATTCTTCTTTTATGGTTTGAGGAAGGATTCGAGAAACAGTGGGAGCCATCCAGTTTAGATAAACTAAAAACCACTCTAAACTTGCAAGAGCATCATGCTAAAGAGTTTTCTTCTCTCTCTCCTAATTGCAGCGACCCTGAAAATGACTGGACTTAAGTTACTTTTAGAGAAAAATATACTGACAGGGCCAAACTATAAAGATTGGCTGCGGAATATCAAGATGGCTTTGACCTATGACAAACTGGGGTACGTCCTCACCGCTACAGCACCTGCTGTCCTTGGTCCCAAATCCAGCAATGCGGATAAGGAAATCCGTAAAACCTGGGATTTAGATTGCGCGAGAGCCAAGTGCATCGTGCTTGCCTCGATGAACAATGAACATCAGAGGAGGCACGAGGATATGTCCCTAGATGGCATATTTCTCCATACAAAGGAACTTTATGGAGAGCAATCTCGTATAGCAAGATACGAGACCTCTAAGAAATTATTTCGAGCGAGGTTGGCTGTCGGGTCATCGGTAGGTGAACATGTCCTACAGATGATCGGCTATATTGAAGAGCTCGCGGACCTTGGGACGACTTTGGATAATGAGCTCTATACAGACCTTGTTCTCCAGTCCCTTCCTCCCACCTACGCCCAGTTTATCCTCAACTTCAATCTTCAAGGAAAAGAAGTTGAACTTGCGGAACTCCTGAACATGTTAAGGAGTGCAGAGGGCACCTTGCAGAAGGCAAGGGAAACACCCGCTATGTTTGTTGGCGGTTCATCTTCTTCCGGGTCCAAGGCTAGGGCCAAAGGAAGGAAGAAGAAGGCCGCACCCAGACCTAGAGGAGGTGTTAGTAAGGTGGGAAAGAAGGGAAAGAAAAAGTTTACAGCACCGGTAGTTGGCCTGGATGAGTGCTTCCATTGTCACAGGAAAGGGCACTGGAAGAAGGATTGCAAGGCGTGGAACGCCAAGAACCAGGAACCGAAGCAAGCTGTGGCTTCGACTTCAGGTGTGTTTGTAATTGAGAATTGTCTGTCGATCAACTCTACTTCCTGGGTATTGGATACCGGGTCAGGATCTCATATTTGCAATTCATTGCAGGCACTGAGAAACCGTAGAGTGCTGAAGGAAGGTGATATGATCCTCAGGGTTGCTAACGGAGCTAGCGTGGGAGCTGCGTCCGTCGGGGATTATCACCTAGGATTGACGAGTGGACACATTTTGGTTTTACATAACTGTTATTTTGTACCCAGCTTAACGTGTAATATCATATCAGTTTCCTTGTTATCAAATAAAGGTTATGATTTCACGTTTGTAAGAGATGTTGTCAACATCCACCTTAATCATGGTTTGATTGGGTCCGGTACTCTAAATAACGGCATATATGTGTTAAACCAACTCCAAATTTTCAATGTCCAGAACACACTAAAAAGAAAGTCTCCAGATTTAAATAAAGCTTTCTTATGGCATTGTAGACTGGGTCACATCAATGAGAGAAGGTTGACTAAGTTGCATAGAGAAGGATATTTGGACACGTTCGAATATCAAACTTATGACACTTGTCAATCTTGTCTCAAAGGAAAGATGACAAAGACTCCATTTACTGGACAAGGAGTAAGAGCGAGCGAGCTCTTAGGACTCATACACAGTGATGTATGCGGTCCAATGTCTACACATGCAAGAGGTGGTTTTTCCTATTTCATTACTTTCACGGATGATTTCTCTAGGTTTGGACATGTCTTCTTAATGAAGCATAAATCCGAAGCCTTTGAGAAATTCCTGGAATACAAGAGTGAAGCGGAAAACCAAACAGGCAAAAGTATTAAGACACTGAGATCTGATCGAGGTGGAGAATACTTAAGTGCCGAGTTCCTAGGTTACCTAAAAGAGAAAGGAATTCTCTCTCAGCTTACTCCTCCATACACTCCACAGCACAACGGTGTATCGGAGAGACGGAATCGAACCCTATTGGATATGGTACGATCCATGATGAGTAATGCTGAGTTACCGCGATCTTTCTGGGGGTATGCGCTAGAATCAGCGATACATCTTTTGAACAGAGTTCCAACCAAAACTGTGCCTACCACACCATATCAGATGTGGAGTGGGAAGAAACCCTATCTTCAGTACCTGAAGACGTGGGGATGTCCAGCTTTTGTAAAAAAGCAGCATCCGGACAAGCTCGAGGCACGCTCAGTAGAGTGTAAGTTTGTGGGATATCCAAAGAACTCTACAGGATATTGCTTCTATTACGCAGAGGAACAAAAGGTTTTTGTTTCTCGTCATGCCCGCTTCTTAGAAACTGAATTTTTGGAAAATCAGAAGAGTGGGAGCGAAATAGAACTGGAAGAAATTCCAGAACCACAAACTGCTACTGAAAGTTTGGTAGAACCAGAGGTTCAAGAAGAACAGAACATTCCCGCACCCCTCCGCAGGAGTAGTAGGCTGTCTCGTCCGCCTGAGAGATACTACGGTTTTCTCATAGATGGGGATAGAGAGGATTGCATCATAGATGATGATGAACCTACTGACTTCAGGCAGGCCATCCAGAGCGGCGACTCGGTACGATGGCTAGATGCAATGCGGACCGAAATGGAGTCCATGTACACCAACAAAGTATGGACTTTGGACTTTGCTCCAGATGGGGTAAAACCCATAGGATGCAAATGGATCTTCAAGAAAAAGATTGGTGTAGATGGACAGGTGGAAACCTATAAGGCTAGACTTGTTGCAAAGGGTTTTCGTCAAAGACCTGGTTTGGACTATGACGAAACCTTTTCTCCAGTGGCTATGCTCAAATCCATTCGGGTCCTTCTTGCTATTGCTGCCTTCCATGATTATGAAATCTGGCAGATGGACGTAAAGACGGCTTTTCTGAATGGAAATTTAGAGGAGAGCGTCTATATGGATCAGCCAGAGGGTTTCAATCAGAGTGGGAGCAGCGGGAAAGTATGCAAGCTGCTTAAGTCTATTTATGGACTAAAGTAGGCATCGCGGAGTTGGAACATCTGTTTTGATGAGACAGTCAAAGAATATGACTTTATCAAAAATCCAGATGAACCGTGCATATATAGTAAAGTTGTGGCCAGAAGTGTCGTATTCCTCGTCTTGTACGTGGATGACATTCTATTGATAGGAAATGACATTCCTATGCTACAATCTGTCAAAGGATTCTTGTCACACAGGTTCTCCATGAAAGACCTGGGTGATGCCTCTTACATTCTGGGGATCCGGATCTATCGTGATAGATCCAAGAGGATGTTGGGACTTTCGCAGTCCAGGTATATCGACACTGTACTGAAAAGATTCAGTATGGAAGATTCAAAGCGCGGTAATCTACCGGCTTGTCACGGAATCACCCTCTCCAAAGAGATGTCTCCCAAGACTGATTTGGAAAGGGAACGCATGTCTATTATACCCTACGCTTCTGCGGTAGGCTCTATAATGTATGCGATGTTGTGTACCAGACCAGATGTAGCTTACACACTAAGCGTGGTAAGCCGGTATCAGTCAGACCCAGGGGAGAAGCACTGGATAGCAGTAAAGAACATTCTCAAGTACCTGAGGAGGACTAAGGAGATGTTCTTGGTTTACGGCGGAAAAGACCTCAGGTTGGAGGCCTTTGCTGATTCCGGCTTCCAGAGTGATAAGGACGATTCCAAGTCCATGTCGGGTTATGTCTTTACCCTCAATGGAGGGGCGGTGTGCTGGAAGAGCTCCAAGCAGGACACCGTTGCTGACTCGACGATGGAAGCGGAGTATATAGCTGCTTGCGATGCCGCAAAAGAAGCAGTCTGGATGAAGAAGTTCCTAACAGAACTTCAGGTGGTTCCTACCATAGTTGATCCAATACCTCTGTATTGCGACAACAACGGAGCTATAGCTTTAGCGAAGGAACCAAGGTCCCATCAGAAGTCCAGACACATCTTAAGGCGGTATCACCTGATCAGGGAGATCATTGATCGTCAGGAGATCGAGGTTCGGAGAGTTGCTTCAGAAGAGAACATAGCTGATCCATTCACGAAGGCCCTTCCTCAGATTCAGTTCGAGAGGCTACTCGAGATCATTGGTCTGCGATATGCCAGTACATGGCCCTAGTGCAAGTGGGAGATTGTTAGTGTTTATGCCCTAGAAGGCCATTACTGTATCATACTAGCTTGTATATTACTTAATGGAAGCTTGGGATATTCACATGTATATAACAGTCTTGCTAAACATGGTAGTATGCTACTTGGTTTTTCTATCTTAATATGTGAGTGTACGTATTGATAGAGCTCTTAGGATCTTGCTTGGCTACCAGCGTTGTGATGGCAGTCACACTAGTGGGGGCTGGGTAGTCTACAAGCACATCCTTATTCAGGTCCCTGGTCGTTGGATTATCGAGACAGAGCATCGATACTCCGGAGTAGACTAGTGTGTACGCTTCTCATCCCAGTTGGGGAGATGGTCTGTCCCACAGCCATCAGTACGTCGTACTGGAGATAGTATACAGGTGCTCGTTAGGTTACGGGTACACCGGACAGGACTCACAGGGAACTGTTGGTTGGTTTGATACCAGTCGTCAGTGAACAGTTCCCAGGTGACATGAGTACAGCGTAGTCCGCAGACTTGACACTGCTACTTCGCCTCGAGTGTGTCCCACTGTTCTTAGATTGCTACCCTACCACGGCTCAAAGGAGTCGTGCAAACAGGTAGCAGTTGGGTGCAGTCCCGAGCACTTGGAGGCAGTGGCGGTTAGACAGGATTCGTCCCTCCCGGTATTGGGAGTAGATATCGTGCTGTGTCAGAGAGCCATTACGCAAAGTCCCTGGCCAGGGCAAGCGAGATTTGCTGGTAGGTTCCAGCAGTTTCTCAGGGTGTAATGGGCTTCACTCCGACACGACTTATACCGCTATTAGGGGACTGACGCTTGCCGCCCCCCTAGGCCCGATATGCGATAGTCATGGACGAACGGACCGGACTGTATGGAGATTGTCACATCAGACTCAGTAGGAGTTCGGATGGGTTTACTCATCGGCCTTCTTATCGACAACTACCTGGGGACCGTTACGTACAGCTAGTGCCGCTTGCGGTCTGTGGTTAAACCCACTGCCAGCGTAGTAGTCGAGTCTCTAGAGTCCCACACAGAGAGTTTCCTACTCCAGGCGAAACGATATAGAGGTTGCATGGTTTTGCGACAAAGGGTTCGGACGCATACGTGCGTTTACGCGCGTACGACTTTCGGACAGATTTTACCAGTCGGCTTTGGTTTAAGCCAGTTACTGGTATCCGGTTATTGGATTTATACAGTCTAAAGTTTTTCCGTATTTTTTACGGATCGGAGGGGCGTTCTCGTAATTACTCGAGAAGCTTCTAGAAGATGTGACTAAGGAGGTTTGTTTTGGAAAGAGAGTGAGTCATAGTGGTGATTCATTCACTTCATTAATGCACATTAATTGCTTAATGACTCATGTTAATGAATCATCACAAGATATTTTGTGAAGCATGCTTATTCATTTCCTTTATTGATTTATTGAAATTAAGAATGCTTCATAATAATATGATACACTCTCTCTCTTCTTTCATTATTATATCACACATTCTCTCTCCTCAAGCTCTCATCTTCTAATACTAATCCTTAATCCTCATGTGTTGAGATCAAAGGTTTAGTTAGACTAAACAATCCATAACCTTCACTCTTTATCATTCTATCATCTTTGATTAGCAATCAAAGTTGATTAGTTACCTCAAGTTAGAGGTTTAGCTTGGAGTTTTGCTCTCGGGTGGATCGTCTACTACCTAGAGAAGGTCGAGGAGAACCAAGGAGGACGTAAAGAAGAAGGACCGGTTCATTAGGTATAATCCCTAATCTCTTATGAAAAGAAACTCATAGAATACGGTTATTTAGAGTTTAGCTTCGATTCAAGCGGTTAGTCGATGTTCGTTGTTTAAACTTGATAAGTTTTTGTTAATTCCGCCTCCCCATAAGTACTGGGGTGTACTACATCGACTTACAGTTTACACACGTACGACATCCGGACAGTTTTTACTAGTCGGTTTTGGTTTAAGCCAGTTTCTAGTATCCGGTTATTGGATTTATACAGTCTAAAGTTTTTCCGTGTTTTCACGGATATGAGGGGCATTCTCGTAATTGCGCGAGAAGCTTCTAGAAGATGGTGACTTGGGGGTTAAGGTGGCATATGCATTAAATAAGATTAGTGAGTCATTTGAGTGATTCATCCAAGTCATTAATGCATCATAAATGCTTAATGACTCATGAAGATGAATCACCCTCTTATATTTATTAAGCATGATGATTAATCATTCATTTTCTTTTGTTGGATAAATCATAATGCTTGATATATATTATGATAGCTCATTTTCTCATCTCATTCTCTAGCTCACTTTCTCTCTCCTCAAGCTCTCTCTCTTCAAACCCTAATCCTCCCCTCTCATGTGTTGAGTACAAGGATTATATTAGACTACTTAATCCTTAACTATTCTCTATATCACCTAGGTTGCTTAGATTAGCGATTTAAGAAACCCAGTTACCTCAAGTTAGAGGTG
The DNA here is from genome assembly GCA_030015575.1 of Agapanthus africanus. Lineage (NCBI taxonomy): Eukaryota > Viridiplantae > Streptophyta > Magnoliopsida > Asparagales > Amaryllidaceae > Agapanthus > Agapanthus africanus. The sequence goes on from JASDDO010000235.1 coordinate 324,257, forward strand.
AAGCTTGTAGTAAAGCTCTCGGGTGGATCTTCTACTACATAGAGAAGGCCGGAGAGGACGTGGAGAACGACAAGACGAAGGACTCGGATCATTAGGTATAATCACTTATCATAGTAGTTAACTCTTCTATGGTTTCTTGTTAGTTATTGTTTATGCAAAGAATCTCGGTTAGTCGATGTTTACGCCTAAAACAAGATCGTTTTTCATTATTTCGCCTCTCCGCAAGTCGTGGGGTGTTGTACATTGACTTACAACAATCACTTGCAATCAATTTTTATTTTTAAGCGCGGCGCAAAGAATCCTGTACAAGATAAATTATTGGAAGGGGGAAAGATTTTTTAAGCGCAAAGAATCCTGCAGAAGATTTGACAGAGGAGATATTGTGATTTGCAGAGGAGAGAGAGAGGAATCTTACAGTGCAAATTTCATGCACTGACGTCACCAGGAGGCGACGGTTCCGCGGCGGGAGCGAGGGTGCGGCGGCGGAAGCGCAGCGGCGGCGGCGGATCGATTCCTGAAAATTTTTCTGGTCTGCTGATGACGTCAGCAGAACGTGGATGCGCGGCCAAATAGTCCATCCGGCGGCGGAAATGCGGTCGTGTTGACGGTTCGGTTCTCGAGATTTTTTCTGTTCCTCTGTTTTGATTTTTCTCTGTTGTTCAGATCTGCCGTTTTTAGTTTTGATCTCTGGATTTTTCCAGATCCGAACTCGATTGTAGATCTTGCAAAATTCAAACAAAAATACCCTTCAAACAATAAATGATAATTTTTTTTTATTTTTTATTTTTTATTTTTCAGTTTTTATGATTTTTTCAATTTATATTAATCCGAAATTACAAAAAGAAAATACTACGCCATCCCCGGCAATGGCGCCATTTGATTTGTGAGATTTTTAGATCAAATAATATTTTTAACCGCAATCAAGAACGGCGTCGCTTGGTAGCTAGCCGGTGAGTACGGGTCGGTCCACAGAGATGTTGTGTATTTCCTAATTTGGTCTAACGAGTTAATTCCAAACGGTGTGAATGGATTATCGCTAAAAACTAAGATTTATCTAGACTAGAGTCTTGCTAGGGTTAGGTTTAGGTTAAGTTTGGAAATGTAAAGATTTCCCACCGCTTTCAATGCCCTAATTTAGATCTACTAGGTGTTATGGTAACAATTAATAAAGGGGATTAGTACCATCGGGAAGAAACGATGTTTCTTCCTCTAGGTTCTTGTCCTTCCTTTCTTAATTCTTACCCTAACATCCATGGAAAACATATACAACCGGTCCTGTATACTACGGTATCACCGCTACCTCGGGGGATAGGGTGCCGTAGGGAACGGTGTGTTATGTATGCATGGAATCCTATAAAAACTTATGATGGGCAAGAAAGGGGTGAGAGATCTTCATCTCTCAAGCCTTCCCCAAAGCTAACCCTAACAAGCGAGGAGACTACTCGCTCATTAAGGAATTGAATGAAATTCTAACTATCTAGCTAGGGCAAATAATTAGAAGTAAACTAAGGCGATGGAATAGAAATCTTACTTTATTGATGGCTCTCTCCAAACATTAACACAGGAATTACAGATATGAATTTATGAAATGAAAAGAGGCGTCCCTAAAGAGGCACCCAAAAAGAGGCACGGGAATTATTGGCCTTTTGCTCTCCTATTTATAGATACAGGAAACCCTAGGTTACATTCTGATCCATTCATAAATTTACAAATCTACCCTAAGAAGACCCGGTCAACGCACCGTCTTATCCATCGACACGTGCATTGCACGGCCGCGGATCCGCGGCCAAAAGCCTTGTTTGGCCGCAGTTCCACGGCCGTTTGATGGGCTATTGGGCTCATTTCTTTAGGGCGGTTTCACGTTGCATTTTACTTCTGGTTTCTTCACTTGGTTTCTCAGAATATCTTCTATTTTCTTCCAGATTTCCACAGTGCAGAATGTCGTGAACTTTTACCGTTAGCTTCGTGTTGAAGTCTTGAATCTTGTGCTTCCCTCATACGTTGTGCAATCGAACTGTTCATTGATCTTCATTTGTTCCTTAAACTGGTAGGCGGTATCATACAGATTCATCTATTTATTGGTCGTAGTCTCACATTTATAGCGTCTTTTCACCATTTTCACTGTATTTGTTCTGAGAACCTGTAACCTGCAACTATTTAGCAGACATGGATCAAAAGCACCTATTTATTTGCAATATGATTATGAATGAGGAATATAATAATGCAAAATTCTGATATGAACAGTTCTCGGGTGACATGATTACAGGTTAATCTTAGGACCTGAGGTTATCATTTGTCTCGTGTGAGTTCCCACTGTGTTTTGATCATTACCCTACCACGGCTCTACTGAGTCGTGCAAACAGGTTTTGGTTGAGTGCGGTCCCGAGCCACATGGAGGTAATGAGTGATTGTCAGGGATTCGTCTCTCCCGGTATTGGGAGTCGATATCGCATTGTGTCCGGTTAGCTAGAACCATAAGACCTTGGCCAAGACAGTTGAGAACTATTGATGGCTGGATCAGTAGTTTCTCAGATTGGTCCTGAGCCAAATCGACACGACTTATCGGGTCAGTAGGGGTCTGACGTTTACTACCCCTAGACCCGGTATGCGATACTCTTAGACGAAGAGACCGGACTGTACGGAGATTGTCATGGATAGGCTCAGTAGGGGTCAGGATGAGCTTGCTCGTCGATCTTCTTTTTGACAGGTACCTGGGTAGCTGTTACGCACAGCTAGTGCCGCTGACATGCTTGTAGTTAAACCCACTGCCAGCGTACCGTTGAGTCTTTAGAGTCCTACACAGAGGGTTTCTATGATTTAGGCGAAACGATGTGGTGGCCGTATGTTTATACGTACAGGGTTTCGATCGAATGATAATACTAGCCGGCTTAGGATTAATCTGGATTATTAAATCAGGTATTGATTTAATAATTTACGTGTACATATTTCGATATGTATATTCTAGTGTTATCCAGATTTTCGATCGGACGGTTGATAATATTGGCGGGCTTAGGATTGAGCCAGTTCATTAAATCGGATATTGATTTAATGCCAGTATTATTTTAGTGGTATTATTCTATCTCTTGGGTGTTCGTATTTTGATACGAATATGGGTATGTATATATAGTAAAATATATTCCGTATTTATACGGAAAGATATTCTAGAAGGAGGACACATCATCATGTAATTTCCATTTTTATTTGCAAAATGGAAAATGAGGTGTAAAATAGGTAATGAGGTGTAAAGGAGAGAATGGTGTGAACCATGCTTGAATAGTGTTGGCAAACGAATTGAAAATTCATTTATGCAAACTATTCAAGTATGGCTAAATTATTTTTGTTGAAAAATGGTTTTTACAAAATCATGCTTCATGATTTTCTTCACATGAGATTTTTCATTCTCAACACAAGGTTCTCTCTTCTCACTTGCCTAGCTCTCTTGAGTTCGTTCTCCTCCTTCATCTTCATCTTCCTCCCTACCATCTCATGAGTTGAGAATCAAGGGAGAAAGAGAGATAGAAATACACTGGATAAATCACTACATCTCGTTAGCAACCTAATCAAGCAAACTAAGTCTCTAAGTCGCTTCATTTGTGAAGCCAAGTTTGAATCAAGAACTCTCGGATGGATCATGTAGGATCAAGAAGGCGAACAAGTAAGGTTGATCAAGGATCCGTAGGAGCTCTAGACGAGGAGTGAAGACCCAAAGGACACGGATCTCTAGGTATAACCGTCTATCATAGTAGATAGATCTCCTTAGATAGCTAGTTTAGATTTATGGTTAGATTCTAGGACGAGTTTTCTAGCCCCGGATTTCAAAAAGTTAAAGTTTTTCGTTCCGCAATGGCCGCGGTAGACGGCCAGGGTGTTAGGAAACCCAACACATCGGTAGGATTACTATCACCGAGAGCAGCCTCTACCATATCATCCATTTTCTCTCCTGAAAACAAGTTATCTTCTTCTTCTTCCGCCGCATTATCGTCTTCTTCTTCTTCCCCGTGATATAACCAAGTTATATAAAATCTGGTAAAATTATGCTTAACGATATGAAGCTCTACCAATTCTGTATTCTGCCAATACTTATTTCCACACCTGTCGCACCGACAAATGATCTTCTCCAAGATTTCCTTATGATGTTCGCATGCAGATCCGATGAAAGCATAGACTCCTGTGATGAACTTATGGTTCATGCGTTTTTGCCAATCCACGTACATCCAGTCCTTAACTCTGATATACTCATGGTCCATGGTGGACTGTATAACATATAAATTGCAAGTTTCATAAATGGAAGAAAGTTATGAAGTTATGAAATTGGTGTTTGAATCGAAGACCGTTGGGCTAGTTGGTTTTTATGGCAACTGCATTGAGAAATCTAAGAACTAGATGGTTATTGGCAAAGAGGATAATGGGAAGAGCAAGTTTGTCATTGAAGAAGATAAATCATCGATTAACAAAGTTATGTTTGAATATATACAAGTATGAGTTATATTCTGTGTATGTGTGTTTCAATTTATGATTTCGCTTAGGTGTAGAGTTATTAGTGTGTATGTGTTTTGTGTATATGTGTGTTTTGTGTATTCGTATTGTATGTGTGTGTTTCGGCTGTCAGGGGGTAAGGCTTCTATCCCATTAAGAATGTATAGAGCAGACGCCTATTCGTTTGTGTTTTCATCCGTTTCGAAAAAAATTCGACAGCACTTCGCCGCTGTTCTCCGAGTACACTGTAATAGAACAGAAAACTATTTCAATGCTGTGAATCAACATTGAAATGGACATCTGATCTATCTTTGTACATGGAGAACCAGCGAAAAGGTACCGACGAAATAACTCGAAACGAATGAAAACACAAATGAATGCAGACGTTTGCTTTATACATTCCTAACTTGTCCACAATGGAAAAATCTATCGGTTATCATACGATTGGATTTTCTCGTCGCATAGACTACACGACGGTTGTTATCATCGAACAATACTGTCCGTTGATTATGTCCTGACGAATATCGAACGTATATTAATCGATAGACGGAGACTAAGACGCGCTTTGATTTTCACATATGATTACGTTGAGAATATGAAAATTTCATATTATCATCGAGTATCATATATACACTTAATGTAGGATTTAACTTGAATTGGTTTTATCGTTTACATTTCAATTTTGTTGTTTTGAAGTTTTTAGTTCAGAGTAAATTTTTTTACGTTTACGGTAAAGTTTTACGTTTACGTTATCATCGAGTATCATACACTTAGTGATCAGTCGAAAATACTGCATTTTTAACACGGCAATTTCCCTATCATTTCCACTCATTTAGAAGTGTACGGTATTCATATTTCACATATTAGCAAATCAGTCGTTAAATATCAGATTGCTTGTGTTAGACTCTAAAACCGGCACTATAAAGAAAATTGACTGCATTTCATGGCATCGCATCTTCCCTATATTGCGCAACACTTGTCTTGAGAAATTGTGCAGGAAAATCCGGAAGAAAAGCCAAAATTGTCATTTTGCTGATCAAAAATTGCGCCAACTCTAAGACCTGAGAACTGGTAGCAATACAGAAGGCCAAATGAAATTCAACACATCAAAACAAGGCCCAAATATTATATAGGGAATTACCAGAAAAGATCAAAGCCCAAGGCCCACAAAGAGCCGCGGATCCGTGGCAGGAGCCTGCTTGCGCCGCGGATCCACGGCGGTTCCAAGGCTTCAGCTCCCAAAATTTTGTGCAAAATTCATAACTCTGGGCCCACATTTCTTTAGTATACCTCAAATTCCAGAAAACCCTCGAAGCTTTTACCAGATCAGCAAAGATCATTAAGCAAAGCTAATCTTAATTAAGCTCCAAACAAACTATTTCTAGAAGCTCTCTCCTAACTAATCACATCTAGAAGCTTCTCCTCTAACTAACTTTTGGAGGGAAATTCAAATCTCCTCTAACTAACTTTTGGAGGGAAATTCAAATTCTAATCCTAGATCTAGAGTTTAGGAAAGTCTATAAATAGAAGCCTAGACCTAGGGTTAAAGGCTAATCTTTAGTTAGCTAATTAGTTCATTAATCCATTCCCAAATCTCTATTTCTCTTCATCTTCTTCCACAAGTCTAGTGACAAGACTTATGCGAAACCCTAACCCTAATTCCAATCAAAATTCAAGATCACGAGTACCAATCAAGCAAGAAGCCCTTCAACCTTTTAGGAGCGGAGCCGATCTCCAATCGAGCAAGTGATCCAAGCCGATCCGCGACTCACGGAGCCGAGCGAAGCCAAATCGACGATCGAGTTCTTTCTCTTGTAGTTCTTGAGCGAATGTAATGAAATTGTTGATATAAATAAAATGTGAAATTCTTTAATCTTGTTTTCTTTAAATTCTTGCATCATGATTCGATCTCAATTTGTAATTGTAGTTCTTGTTGTGATGTTTGAGTAAAACTCCGCTCGTCGAGGAGTCGAGACGATCAATAGAATGATGATGTAACAAATCTTAAAACGATTCTTGAGTCTTACGAGTTTTGTAAACCCTAGCAAGTTCAAGAATCGATGACCTAGTTTCGTTGCGATACTTTCTTGATTGTGATCGCTCGAAATTAGGGATCTACGATCGTTTCTTGAATTTACTAGAGGCTAGAATGTGAATGATATCGACGAAGGAACAAGGGATAAATGATGAAACCCTAGTTTCACTAGAAATCCCTAATTCTCATCGATCATCATCGATCTAGTATCAATCCATCGAAGGATGAGAATATGTCATCTTGAGATTGCATCACATCTATAGATCCGATCGATTCCTAAGAGCCTCATTTCGATTTTTGATATTTGGTTGGAAAAATTATCAAACTATCAATTCTTGATTCTATCTTTTTCTTGTTATTAGATCTATATTTTCTAATTCTTGAACTTCAAATATAAATCATGAATTGTTTTGTTTTGTTTTCTTTAAAGTTTCGACTCATCTAATTCAAAAGACGAACTATTACACTGTCCCTGTGGACGATCCGCACTCACTTACAATCTACATCCGACACCGTAGTTGATTGCGGTCAAATAATTTTTGGTTGTGATTTCTTTACAATTTTCAAATACTACACAAACAAGAATTCTTTACAATCACTTAGCTATTATTGTTTTCCACTAAACTACCTTAAATTTTTTTCTAAGCAACTTATTTCTTTAATTTTACTAAATTACACTAAAATACCCTTAGCTATTGTTGGTTTTTCACTAAACTATCTTAACAAATTTAACTAAACGATTCATCTTCTTAAATTAACTAAATACTATAAATTTCACTAAAATACCCTTAACTATTGTTGTTATTCGCTAAACTATCATTAAAAAAATTTAGTAAAAAACCCATTGCTGAATTCCCTAAACTATGGTTGCTTTTCACTAAACTACCTACAACAATTCACTGAAAAGTTACCCTAATCCTGACACTTAAACTTAATTGATAATAAGTTTAGCCCCAAATCTAGTCATAACAATAACCCTAACCATTTGCCCTAAATTAACCCTAATCATAACAATAACCCTAATTAACTTTAACCCTACCCTTAGTCATAAACCTAACCCTAATCATAACTCTAACCCCCTAGTTAACCCTAATCCTAACCCTAATCACCCTTATTAACCCTAACCCAGCCCTTAACCGACCCCATACCCTAACCTTAAATCAACAACATTAACAACAAAAACAACCAAATAATAAATTAATTCCTACAATTCAAGAAATCAAAATCAAAATTAATTACGAAAATTAAATTCAAAATGGAATAAATTAGCTAACTTGTGGAGGAATCGACGACTGGGAGGCGGTGATGGAGTAATCGACGGGAGGTGGAGGCTTGCGACGAGACGGTAGAGGAATCGACGGCTCCTGCTCGACGGGGCTACAACAGGAAGGAAGAGGAGGAAGACTTCGACGGCGAAGAATCGGAGGAGAGGGCTCAGCCACTGGAGGATTGGAGGAGAAGGCTTTGGAGGAGGAGGGGGCTTTGGATGAGGAGGTCGGAGGAGGTGATGGAGGCGGCGCTAAAGGTCGGAGGAGGCGACGAGAGCGCTGGAGCTCAAGGATGGGGCGGGGAAATTTTGGGGATTAAGACGTACTGTGCGAACGGGGAGGGGAAAATTTTGGTTTTTAATTTTTTTTAAATGCCCGACTTTGCCTCCACGGTGACAACCGTAGGGCCTGTTCTTGCGGCACTTAGGGACAACCACAGATGTTAAATTTTTTCAATTTTTTGATGTATAAATGTCCCTACGGTCGAGATCGTAGGGACAAACTAAAATTGCCACTACGGAATTTCCCATCCGCAGGGAGGAGCCATTTTTGTACCGGTGCATTTGCACCATTTAGGTTGTCCAATCTTTCCAAATTTTTTTCCACCTTTTATAAATTACACTAGAACAAAGAATGTTCATGTTCACGCTATTCTTTTGGCAAATAACAACAACTGGATCCTTGTGAGTTACAGCATGTCGTTCATGTTTATTGAGATGCAAGAATGGATATCATTACTGTGCTTCCTGTGTAAAGAAAGGCTCAATTGCTTCTCATATATAGAAAGAATGTAAAGAAAGTCCGTCAATTCCTTCACATGATTGCCATTTTAGTGAATTTGGCCTCACATGAGCTTTTCACATATTGATCGTGTAATGTTGCTATTAAAAGAGCGGTGAATGGATGAAATGGTGCAGTCTTGTCTAATTCGCGGACTAACACTTACATTGTCCTTAGGCCTTTTTTCGCTTTCTTTCTCCTTTACCTTTTCTTTTTCGGGTGAGGATTTTTTGGGGCGGGGCGGGGCGGGGCGGGGCGTGGAGATGGGATGGGGTGAGGTGTGTTTTTTTTCCTTTCTGTCGGGGTTTATAATATAAGTATTTAAATTTTGTTCTGCTCTCTTGCTTGCATTTGCTGTGAATGTAGCATTATTTTCTTTCTAATAGCACATTAATGCATTCTTGGCTTTCAAAAAACTGACATGTCTGATTTCCCTCGTACCTCGAAAACATTGCCCGCAACAAACTCATACTCAAACACAAAAGAACACCAACCCCATCATTGCATTCAGGTTGGTATGGTAGTTTCAAAGTCAAATGAAGGATTATGTGAAGCCTGCTCTACCAGCTCTTCTACTCAGATTGATATTAGTGCCTCATATTGGCATACCGACGATGCTCGGTGCTGGGAACTCCCCAGATCATGACACGTGGCAGATGACGTATCCCAAAACTTACGAGAAAATAGCAAGAACAGTACATTGAGGGCATACCTCAGGCCTTCGACCCCGGGATGCTCTCGATCTTCGATGACCGCCCAGAACACTCTTATGCTCGTCTCGCAAACAACCATTGGCTCACCTTCAAGCCCTCCTGTATAATGGGCCTCCTCGGCCCTCCCAGCTCGCCTCCGAGCTATCACGGAACCAAGCCTGCTCGGCCTCCCGCTCGTCTCCGAGCCTCCCGCCGAACTTAGCTTCCTCTGTCTCACCAACCGACCCACAGCACAGATCACATGCGTCTCCGCTACGGCTCCACGAATCTCGCCAGACACGAGATACTGCCACCCACGATCCCGCGTTCCACGCCATCGCGTTCCCCCATTAACGAGCATATCTTATCATTAATGGGGGATCCCGCTTTTCACGCAGGCGTAACGCCAGGAGCGTAACGGCCGGCGTGAATCTCGCGCCCGCTAGCCCATGGCTGCTACTATATAAACCTATTTCTCAGACGACTCAGGTAAAGCAATTTGATCTCAATAGGCCGTTAATCTGCCGAAATATTTCGACTAACTTGATCGTCGGAGGGTCCACGGTGGTACAACCATCCCGGGACTTCTTTGCAGGTAGCTCGGCTTCATTCTCAAATCAAGACTCCTGAGATCCACACGCATCAAGAGACAACCCTCAGATCCAATCTCAGCAAACACGAGGCACCCAATAAAAATGTAGCTTCAGAAATCATCGCTGATACAGCTTCTGAAAAGAAAAGTACTTCTGACGAGTCGCTCACATCCGCAGATAGCAGTTGCCAACAAATAAAATGCAAGTCAATTCCGAAACTTTGTGGTGATACTGAAAGCATAAAACCCAAAGTTTCTTGAGTAAATGATGTTCTTCCACCTCTTAAAATTCGTCTCCCATCAAGATATCAGGTTTCGCAGCGGAAGTGTTCCGGTCTATATGATGTCCAGTTGAGTGCGATCAAATTATCGGGGACAGCTAGTTCCTCTAGTTTCTCTTGTGAGCGAATTTAACGGTGAAGCCATTGTAGGCCATCCTGTTACAGTTGAAATAACTAGAACACAAGCGAAGAGGAAACCTAGCATTGGGAAGAAATTAGGGTTCTCTCCAAGAAAGATCAGGAAGCTCTCTTCCTTTGTGCTTGATAGCAAAGATGGAGAAATTGGGAGGAAATTAATGGTGGAGAAAATTGGGAGGCCCGCTATTTCTTGCATTCCTCTTAGAGTTGTTTTTAGCAGATTAAATGAAGCATTGATTTGTTAGTTCCCGCAAATGCACGAGCTTGTCGAGATCTCGCCTTACATGTTGATTTCAGCCACTGTATAAATGCGCGGACTTTGGTTCATATGTTCTGTATCCTTAGACTTCGCAGTTTGCTGTAAGACATTCAATATCTTTGGAATATTTAGCATGCAGATGTGTATATAACCTAGAATCTACGTAAGTCTTATATATACTAGAATCTATGTCCGTGTTTAAAAAAAATTGAAAAGGGAATTGAGAGAAATATGAAGTGTTCTAAAGTCTTATTTATTTATTTATTTTTAAAAAAGGGAAGGGATGACGTGGAGCACTTGAGAGGTGAGGGAGATGATGTGTAGGGCTTGAGAGCTGTGAATTTTTCTCCTTTTTTCTTTTTTTCCAAAAAAAAGAAGAAGGGTAGAGTTCTAATTAAGGGTATTTTCATTATATATAAAGATATATAAAGTAGAATTTACGATCGGCATTCATCATCATCACCGTTATCATTTAAGATGCGCATACACCAAATTTCATGTGATTCCACCATTTTTTCACCGTTGAATTAAAAATGTAAAAAGTTATATTGTCGATAAATCATTAATTTTGCACCAACTAAATCAACGGTAAAAAAATGGTATAATCACATGAAATTTGGTGTATCCACATCTTAGATGATAAAGTTAGAGATAATATATGCCGATCGTCGAAAAAAATCATAGAGGGTGCATTTTTCCGACGCCATAGAAGTAAATTCCCTCCTATGACATCTTTCCTCCGTTTACCTCATACTCTCTCTCTCTCTCTCTCTCACACACACACACATATATATATAGAGAGAATAATGGAGGAAAGTGGCCATAGGAGGGAATTTCCTCCTATGACGTCTAAAATATACCCCCTTCCTCATTTTTTCTGACGATCGGCACCAACCATCTTCATCGTTATCATCTAAGATGTGGGTACACCAAATTTCATTTGTTCTACAACTTTTTCACCGTTGATTTAATAGGTTCAAAATTAACGGTTTACCGACAATAGAACTTTTTACATTGCTAAATCAATGGTGGAAAAGTTGCAGAATCACATGAAATTTGGTGTATACACGTCTTAAATGATAACGATGAAGATAGTGGATGCCAATTGTCGAAAAAAATAAATGAGGGGGTATTTTTTCGACGCAATAGGAGGAAATTCCCACCCATGACGTCTTTCCTCCATTATTCTCATATTGAAGGTTTCAAATTGTTGGCTGTGCCATCAAAGTTGAGTCTTGGTTGTGGGTGTACGGATTTGATCCGCAGCTTTTGCAAATTTTTAAAAACCTGATTATTTAATATATCAGGAAATATGTAAGAGAGAAATATTTATTGTCAGGTGAGTTTGCCAAATATTTCTTACCTGTTTGAAGTTTAAATTTGTGGCTTTAGTTGTGCATTTGAAAATTTTTGCGTCGCTAGATTTTTTAGGGGACGTTTTAAATATTTTTAAATGCTTTTTGGGAAAAAGAATAAACAGGATTTTTTATCAGTGTTCTCAGTAGCTTACTCGAAGGTAAATTTGAAAAATATATCGAAGTTAAAAAATACATGAGGCATTTAATTGCATAAAACATGGAGCTCGTAACCCTCTCTTTTTCTTAAACATTAGCAAGTGCTCCCTGTCATGCACGAGCCCGCAGTTGTCCAAAAAATATCCTATCGTATAGATGTCCAGAATACTAACTAAACTTTATTGTAGGCAGAACCTTCAAGTTTAACCTAAATTCTCTCAAAACAATTTAGAAAATTTATTCATTCTCTCAAGACAATTCCATAAAAGTATCTGTCATTACACATTTCTGTACATTACATGTATTCAACGGATAATAGGTTGCATCGAAAATCCTTGCCATCATCATTGATTGCTGTCAACATCCGTCGTCCTTCAGATAATGGTTAGCTTCACATCATCATTTACTCTTCTCTTGCTAATTTTCATATTATATAATTCAACTCGCTGCTTTTAATATAAATTTCAGAAGTGTATATAACTTTTAATATATATTTCAAAGCTTTCTTGGCACTCGGTCTATAATATATGAATTTTCATTTCTTAAAACTATCCATATCCATATTTGCATCTGCCAATGACCACATGGTACAAATACGACAACATCTACATCTAATCCGTATTTGATCGATGAGAACGTATGCAAAATTAACAGTGAAAGCGTTGATTGCAATTTTTCAAAAAGACATTTGAGCCTCATAATTTCCATGCATGTACATATGCAAAGTAACAGTGGATGAACGTCTCCAATCAATGATAACATATACAAAGTAATGGTGAAATGTTGATTGTAATTTTTCAAAATACATCTAAACCTCACATGCATGTACATATTATACAAAGTAACAATGTACGAGTTGATTGCAATTTTCAAATAATATCAAAAACCTCATATAATTTTTCATCCACACATGTCTAGGAAGAAGATACATTCTATAAATGTTACACTATAACTAAGGTTGAATAATGATAACTCGAATGAAAATAAATACAGATGATTCATCCGAAAATATATTGCATGAATATGCATATTAACTTAAATTATAAGGGACGGGGATTAATTTCTCACAATAAGAGACCAAATGTCAATTTTTCTTGCATGGAAAATAAAACTTGAAGAAGGAATATTCTAAAAATATTCTTTCATATGACTTTATATATAATATTAAGAATAAGACATTTAGATGCTAACCAAACCTGAAAAATGGAGCTTTCTTGCAACAATCATTGCATGCATCTACATATACAAGCAACCAAACAACTCTCATTTAATTGTATAAAACACCAAAATTGAGTCTCTTCACACCTTCAGCGAAAACCCCTAAGGCATTGTCTGCCAAATTGACACGATTTTTAACCATGGTTTCATACGGCTTCAAGGCTAAACACCAAAAAGTTTGGCAACTCAAACCGTGGTTTCAAAAAGTTTCAAATGCTCGTAACTCTCTCTTTTTCTTAAACCCCAGAAAGATCGGAGTTTCACAAAGTTTCAAATCCTTCTTTTTCTTAAACCCTTTTTCATACGAAATCTAGACTTTGAGACTATATTGCTAAACGATCCTGAACCGTGTGAGTCCTTCTATCATGAAACTCTCGTTTGTATACTTGCATGCAAGTGGCGGTTTTTTTAACTTAAACGGGCTTCAAAACACTTTGCATTTGCACTATTTTCACAGGTCAAAGCTAAGGCCAATAGCGACATTTCGCTTCATGAAAACATTAGGGTTTTGAGATCTCTCTCCTTTATCAACCCCTTTCAAAACTTTGGAGGCTGAAGCAAAAGAGGGTCTCATCAGCGTAAATAATTCTGTAAATTATCTAATAATCTGTTACATTTTGCTTCGATTTTTCTGTTAGCATCCTTAATTTTATTTTCAATCGATGGAGAATCATCGCTTAGATCTAAAATCATCGTACGTTATTTCCCCCTAATTTTATCGAGAATTTAGGATTCTTTTATCAAAAAGATCGGATTTTTCCTTTACTGTTGTGATATTTCGTTATGTAGAGTATATCGTTGTGATTCTTTTGCTAGTAGCAATTGTGTTCATTATAAAGTTTGAAACTTTTGGTTTTAATGAAGGAATGGCTTCAGTCCCTGGTGATCTCATTTGGGAGATTGTGAAGAAGAACAATGCATTCTTAGTGAAGCAGAATGGAAACAGCACCGCGAAGCTTCAGTTCAGCAAGGAGAAGAACAATCTCTACAATCTCAACTCTTTCAAGCACTCTGGTATAAATTTGCATGAAAAAAGATCTTTACCTAGATTAAAAGTTGCGTCGCACAATATTTTTTTGTTCAGATGACAATGAATGAGTGGTATTGACTGATTGTAACTATCTCGAATGATTTTAGGTTTGGCGAACAGGAAGACTGTAAGCATTCAGCCAGCAGGTGAGGGACTCTCTGTTGTCCTCGCCACTACTAAGACAAAGAAGCAGAGCAAGCCTGCAAGCATCTACCATAAGTCGGTTATGAAGAAGGAATTCCGGAGGATGGCAAATGCTGTGGTTAACCAGGTAAAAAACCCATCTTTTTTGCTGTGATTGAAGATAGTAGGTAATCCTTGATGGATTCTAAGAATCGTTTGTTTCGTAGTCGCGTTATTTAGTAATTATGTGTTGTTGTACATGTCCATGTTGTCATGTCGTGTAAAGTAGAGTCTTTCGTTAACGAATTTAAGAGTTATTCTAGTGGTTATATTGTGTCGATAATTTTAGATTAATCCGTGTCCATCTGTTAGATAAGCTTGTGTTTCCTACCGTCTCATATCAATCTGGTCTAAATGATGCCAAGCAGAATATGTTGAATATTAAAGCAAAAGAAATCAATTAATCTATTAATTGCCTCCTAATTAGCCATGATGACGGTTAGCCGTTGGTGAATATAGCACCATATTCACATGCTTGTTTTATCATAGCATGCACCATAATTGTAAGAAGACTTGATTCCAAAAACAACCAAATATTTTGACTCGGTTACGAGATACTACCAAATACTCTCAAAACTATGAGAAACTATCACAAAACTTTAAAAAATTGTAAGAAACTACCATAAAACTCTCAAAAACTACGAATAACTACATAGCCAAGGTGCCACTGCAGCAATATTTGCAAGAAACTACAGTGGGTTATTGAGTTGTGGAGCACTCAGAAGTTGTAATTGGATTAAGTTCTTAAGGTGCCACTGCAGGTGCCATAGCCAAGGTGCCACTGCAGCAATATTTGCAAGAAACTACAGTGGGTTATTGAGTTGTGGAGCACTCAGAAGTTGTAATTGGATTAAGTTCTTAAGGGAAATTAGATTCTTATTTAAATTTTTTGCTGTTGGTTGGTTTACAACTTTTATGAGAACATGTTTTGTAGTAAAATTTACTTCCTTGTTGAGTTGGTTTGGACATGTGCAACGGTGACCAACAAATACCCCAATTAGAAGAAGCGACAAAAATGTTGATGCGCAACTAGGGGCAGGGGTAGGGGTAGACTAGACGAGTGTGAATAGAGGCAATTAAGAATGATATATTAATTGTTAACTAAACCGAGAAGATGACCTTTAATAAAGAAGAAATGGATTCATTTAGCCAACCCCCAAAAATTGGGATAAAGGCTCGTTGTTGTAGCATTTGCTTTCTTGTCACAGAACTTGTTGTAATAAAGACTGTCGGCCATGGGTTCTATAAAAAAAACAAGTACACTCCTATTTTCATAAATCCTGAGTGACTCTTCTATGAAATCTATTTGTTACGCTTGGCTTCTGAGCTCTTCCATTTTGAAGATTTGATTTTTACTTTACCGTTGACCTTTAAATGATTTTCCATTAGCTAACTTAAAAGATATAGGAAGCCGCCCGCAGATTTACTTGAATAGCAGGATACCACCTCTCTTTTTTCTTTTCCTTTTTCGAAAAATACCTTTTAAGGCCCCCCCCCCCTCCCCCCTTCCACAATTTTACTTCCAAAACATTTTGTTACTACCAACCTTTATTGCATAGTAATACTTTCAGCGAGGGATATTTTGGCCATGCATTTTTGTGATTATAACTCATCTATTATCTTTGATAATTAATCTAAAGTGTTTTTTTTTGTTTAGATTCTTAAAGCTTTTGGCTTTCCAAATACTCATGCTATGATGAGCTGCTAACACATAAGAAGCCTGCTCTTGAAGAGTGGCTCTTCTATGAAATCTATTTGTTACGCTTGGCTTCTGAGCTCTGCCATTTCAAAGATTTGAGTTTTACCTTTTACTTTTAAATGATTTTCCACTAGTCAACTTAAGGTTGCGGGAAGCTGCCTGCAGATTTACTTGAATAGCAGGATACCACCTTTTCTTTTCAAAAAACACCCTTAAAAGTTTCCCCCCATCTTCTACAATTTTACTGCCAAAACATTTTTACCACTAATCTTTATTGCATAGCAATACTTTCAGTGAGGGATATTTTGGGAATAAAAAGGTAGAAATAACGGTCGAACTTGGCATCATTAAAGATGGACCCTGCTAGTTGAGAACATCTTTCGAGAAGAGAGCAATGGAGGTTTACTGCAATTTTGCCTTTCCTTATATCGTGATGTAGCAGTAGTGGAACCTCTTGGTTCTGCTTATTGTTGAGACTTCGTGTTCGTTATCAGGGCCCAGCACCAACCCCAGCAATGGGGGTGGGCGACAATACCACCACTATGCTCCCTATCCCTTTAAGCACTATATATGGACACGAACCATGTATATATGGTGACGAACCACGCTTTCCCTTTTTTTTCCTTTAAAAAAGGAGTTTATCTATTGGACAGGGGGTGCGGGTTCCACGTCCTTTGCCTTTCCGCTCACGCCTTGCTTGGACTCGATCCTACAAAATTGAGGCACCGTGTTTCAATCTGTTAACTTGTGCCACTAAACTAAGTTTTATTTTACTGTTGTGCTTATACTGTAAATGATGCCTAACATATCCGTATAATGTTTGGTATTTGTAGGTCACCGATAACTACTATAGGCCTGACCTAACCAAGGCATCCCTTGCAAGGCTTAGCGCTGTGAATCGGAGTCTCAAGGTTGCCAAGTCTGGTGTGAAAAAGAGGAACAGACAGGCCTAGAAAGTTGAATTATGCAAATTATGGGGTCATGGGAGTGTTCTTTAGTCTGTTTTGAAATATTTAGTCGAGGACTTGCTCCAGATTATAATGTTCAGTCCGTGTTTTCAATTTTATCTTGTTTACAATGTTTTGGAGAATGTTGAATGATTTGAGCTTCACTTGTTTTATTTGGAACAAAGAGCTGAGAATTTCTTCTGTTGCTTGATATTTTTGAGGATTATGTTGATCTTAATCGTTGCACAATTAGCATTCTAACAGATAAATATTTAGGTGTAGCTCAATTGTTTTAATGAGTTTTACTCTCATCAGTCTTTCTTTTTCATTAGACAATTATAAAACCATTTCTGGTCTTCGGAATCTTGATTGTCTATGTTGCGAATGGTGATTTGTCTTTTTTAAAAAGAATTGCCAGTGTTATCTGTAGGGGAATACATTGTTGTTTTTTCCATCTTTCAATTGGCTGAGGTAGTTTGTTAGTAAAAGCTCAGTGGTGGTGATGCTTTTATTGTTGTTACACACCAAACAGACAGTTGATATACGGACACGATATCATTTTTTCTGTTTCGTACACCAACAAATAAATTAACTTATCAACTTCTTGATAATCAAACACCATACTGAGCAAAATGCGGTTGAATTCTCATTGAGGCCAGCCAAAAAAAGAAAAGAACATATTATTCTTTGGTAAAATTGCAGTATCGCTGTTAAAAGCAAGAAAACCCATCTATCAAAGACCGAAATGTTTCAAAAATAGAAAGAAGAAAGAAAAAAGAATAGTTTCTTGTATTTGCTGCATTTGGAGTTGCCCACAGTACTCAAATCTTTATTTTCAAAAAATTGTTCTGTTAACCACATTGAACCCAAATATAAATGTACCAAAAAAAGAGAAAAAAGAAGCACAAATAATTTAAGGGGTAAATACTGGATGTATAGTACAAAACCCAGTTATTGATGGCTAAATGTGACTGATCATAGTTTTGCAGCAATAAGTGTAAATGAGATTCTTCCGATTAAGTAAATGTAAATAATTGTGCAGCGACTATGAAGATGCTTTGTGATGAACAGCCATGCAGCTCACCACATTTTCGAAGGTCAAATAATTCAGAGACCAACTTATTTGAACAGCTTTGTTTAACAGAAAATAATTCAACCACCCAGTTTTACACAACTTCTGATTTATCTGCTCACACCACCAAACATTAAAGTACTTCTTTAATCGTGTCATCGGTATATACACACACATAACAGTCACCAATGCCTTTCAATGAACAAATATTTAAGAGCAGCAGCTGCTTTTCTGGTTAACTGGCTGCCCTCGCATTTGTACTGTCGCCGGCCTAGTGGTGTTTGCAGTTGGTTGACTTGCCATCCTAAACCCAAGATAAAATATCAAAGAGTCATTAATAAGATCATGATACAATTTCTTGAGAAGATTTTAAAAATATAAAAAAACCAATTATCATTTAATGTGGGAGGGATTTTCATAGATTGGTTTGCAGGAATGTCTGTTTAGCTGTGAGCTTTATTCATTTCCTATAGACTACCTTCCTGATCTAGGAAAATTCGAAGGACACCAAGTAGTCTTCTAGGATTATGAAAACATCGTTTTTTTGTCCATGGTTTCTAAGATAATATTTTGGTACTATTAAAGTCGTTTGTAAAAAAGTAAAATTATTCAAGCTGCCTTGTTTCATAGCCAACCTGTTATCATAAAAAAAGGCATATATGATGACGATGATGATGGTGGTAGTGATTGTGATGGTTTAGAACAAACAACAACAAAACCCTCTAAGATATTGTTCTAATCGACGATATAAATTAAAGACAATTCCAAAGCATTGATTTTAAGAGTGGTACACATTTCAATAACATTAACAAATAGAAAGAGCTCTGACCGGTTCTTTATCTCTGCTGCCATGGTCATGAATGCTTGCTCAACATTGGCAGCACTTTTAGCACTAGTCTCCAGGAAAGGGATTCCAATCTCATCTGCAAGCGCCTTTATATAGAACAAAAACAACTTCACACTGTTAGAGAACAAGTCCGATTGAAATTTATGGAGATGTGAGCTATATCCAATACTTTATCAACCTTTATAAAAAATAGAATCATCTGTTGTTACCTTCCCAGCCTCATAAGAAACCACCCTCTTGTCAGTTAGATCGCATTTATTCCCAACCAAAAGCTTGTTCACATTATCGCTTGCATAGCGGTCAATCTCGTTTAACCATTGTCTTACATTATTAAAGCTTTCCTGATCAGTTACATCATAAACAACCTGCCAAACAAAATAATTTTGTAAACTAGTGGCACATGCTATGCACGTCATTACAGGCATCTAGTCTACAATGATGAAATCTGTAAATCTCAATTTCATTTGAATCAATTTTTAAACTCCTACATTAGTTTCCAAAAAAAGGGTTCCTATATAAGCATCCGATAGAATTACATTAGTTTTTAAGGGACTTACCACAAAAAAGTAGATTGATAGAAGAATTTTGTGGAAGGGTTCAAGAGAAATCTATAATCGCAAAGCTCCGAAAAGAGTTTGCATTATAATATTAGAAATATTATAGATAACCATCAAAATTATTTATTTAAAATTTAGGAAGTAATGGTTAAAGGATGAAGATGACAATAGCTTACGATGATGCCATGGGCGCCACGGTAGTAGCTGCTTGTGATTGTCCTGAAGCGCTCCTGACCAGCAGTATCCCACTGAGTAGCCAAAGGTTTAAAGATAATTAGATATTGGTAGGCAGGAACCATATGGAGAAAGGCTAATAGATCAAGTTCTTACAATTTGAAGTTTTATAGTTTTTCCATCCTGCTCCACGGTACGGATTTTCTAAAGAGGGAAGAATAGTTTGAGATTAAGTTGATCAGTGTATATAAAACAATAACAAGGCAAAGGATTCTTTGTTTCACTTACAAAATCAACACCAATTGTACTTATATAGCTTTCTAAATAAGAATCGTCCTGCACAACAGTCAAATATAATCATTATGGATAAATTTCAAAGGACATTAGTTTAACTGATATGAAATCAAGATCCACCGTCATATGTCAGGAATCAGAAAGGAAATTAAATATAAAAAAGACAACCTACCAAATTCTGTCATGCATCTTCAGCAAAAATTAGCATTAATTGATAGTAAGATATAAAGAGAACCATGTTCCACTGATACACTAATTTTTTTACACATAAGGTCAACTCAGGGATATATTCTAGCACTAGAAATACAAGTATAAGAAGTCAAAATTTTACCATTCTTTGTTTGGCGGATGGAAGCTCGACAGAGGAAATATAATGCATGACAAAAGTACAAGTAGATATATTAACATTGTAGAAAAATGAATATCAAATCAGATCATTTGCATTAGTTAAATATCAATCACAATGATTGGATCCTGTCTTTTCAAAGGCTTAACCTTTTTAGAGGTCAGGTACATAAAATGGTTTTTCTACAATGAGGATCGGCTAATATGAATCAGTTGGTTTTTCTACAATAAGGATTGGCTAATATGAATCAGTTCCTTCCATTCTGCTCAACTAACTGCTAAGGGCCGTCTCCTTAATTAAATTGGCAATTAAGGTATCTTTTTTAACTTCCTCTATTCATGTTCTTTTAGGTTTTAGTATTATAATTGAGACAAAATTTGAGGTTTTAAAAGAAAATGATGCCTTGAGGATTGAGTGTCAGAAATACTAACAGATAAAGGACTTACAGATAGGAAATTCTTGAGCTTAGGTTCTTTTAGGTATATTAGTTTGCAAGAAGACACTAAGTATTAGTATTAGTGTCTATTCCATCTGAGACTTGGGACCTTTTTCGAAGTTATTATGAACAAATGGATATTTTGAAAATGAAAAAAAATTAAAAGGAATAAAGGAAAGAGGAGTTGGTGACCTTAATTCTCCGTGGACACAAGGCCTCGGTTAATATTGGCTATAAAACTGTCAACAACAACTGGAGATTCTAAGTTTTAACAAGCTACAATATAATTCATTTTGTCAAATAAGTACGCTACTTGTTACCTCTAACATTCGAATGATAATCCAACAGCAGTTAATCAAGAAAAGGCCAAAAATGGAATGTGCACAGCAAATAAATCTGAAGTAAAATAATGGGCTCTAGAATACTAAAAAGTACATACAGGAAATATAAGTGAAGCGTCTTGGATATTGGTCCACATAAACAAGAAATATCAAGGAATTGCAGATCATCATCGTGATTGCTTTCTAGCACATAGAGGGACACAAAAATAAGCGTCCAAACTCAGGACATCGATTGACCTGGTTGAATGATAACATTCTACTATTAGTTGATATAAGTAACTGGATACAAGCAGTATCTTTAATCCACAAATGTTGCTTTAAGGAAGAACATGACAAAACTTCTTCTGATCAGTGTAGTTATGTGCCCTTCTTCCTTCATTCAGCAAGAGAAACAATATGTTAGTAATATGATTTCACCTATTCCTATCCCCTTGTAGGAAAAAATTGTGGCTCTAGTTTTTCTTTACTTTTAAGATGGATAATACTTGTTGAGTATATCTTAGCATAAGGGGGATTTTAGTTCACATTAAGTTCTATATGTTCAATTGTCACAATTTAATTTCCAGGTGTACACCATTATACTTTGAGGACATTCCATCATCCATGCAGCAGCAGCAGCAGCAACAAAACCTTTTACATGCTACCTTTCCAATATGCTATATAAATCAGTATGTCCTTTTCCTTCATATAACTATTGTCATTCGTCATATGCGATATTATAGAATATTATAATATAATGCACTCCCTGTATGGTACTTGTGCATTACTTAAGAACAAATTATAGACAGCAACTGGTAATAAAGTTTCTAATTTTGGAATTAAATTAACCTTTTCCTGCTATCCTGAAGTAAATATGCAGAGTAACACAAGTAGAACACTTATATTGAATTTCCATTCATCCTCATGGTCAGATTTATAAAGAAGTGCTTAGCGCGGACAAAAGCATCATATTTACTCATTTTTCCAAACAAAAGGCACCATTAACGTGTGGGTTCAAATTTGACACTTTTGAAAGTCGCTTGATCATGTTATAGGAATTAATGGCCATGTTATAAGCATTTGATAGCTTCATACAAAGAAGATTTACCGGAATGGCATGTAACAGCCGTCACTTTTAGGAATAGGAAGTTGGGAGTAAGGCTCAACCTCTTATATATTATCTATATAATCTATGTACTTTCCAGTACAAATTTTCTTTATTTTTTTTCAACTGCTAGTTGATCTAGAGTTGGCTGAGTAGCCGCGACACAGGAAAATTGTTTGGAAGCAAGTATCTGGGTGATTGGTTTTACTATCAATTAATGACTTTCAAAAGGGAACGGTGGCTAACAGCTTAGAACCGTATCAATAGATGTCAAATAACAAACCAGACAACAATAAAGCCTTTATCGCAAGAAAATTGGATGGACTGACCACATACAACTCTGTAAAGGGCCACGCTTTCATTAACTACCATATCCCCTTTCTACTCAGGTGTGGGTGGGTGTAAAATCGTAGGGGAAAGCGTTGTCGTCAATTACTTCTGATGGTTTAATAATGTCCGCATCTACCAGCTGTTGCTCCCAACTATCACAAAGCACTCCAAATGATATATTGTTGTTTGAGATTCACTACCATAGTTACACCAACCAATATGCTATTATCCATTACTCTAGATAACTTGGAGATGGTGTTACACAACTCCACAGACCTTCATTAATGATGCTAATAAGAAGATCAACACCATCTAAAATAAAGAGAGAGAAATGGAACTTTCCTAAAAGTACTCGTGTAAGATGATACTAGAAAACAAGGAGTTTTACCGCAAATCTTAAAAGAAGGCATGACTTGCCAACCCCAGAATCACCGATGAGCAAAAGCTTGAAAAGGTAGTCACTGTAAAAATAAACATTGGTTAGCCTTCCAATTCACATGCCCAGAGAAATACCACAATGAAATAACCAATACATAGTCCATATCATTAATGAGACATGACCACATATGAAATATGAAATAACCTGAACATAAATATGAAATAGCCCAAATTCATGTAAATATGAAATAGCCCAAAAACAAACAAAAAGGAATAGAAAACATCCTGAACATAGACCATATACACCACATACTCCTTTATCCTAACAGTAGATCTAGAGAAATTGTTGCTTAGATATAGAATTAAAAGAACTAATGAGTCAGGGCAGGAAGCAAAAACTATGTAGCGTATTGGATTGTTCCTGGACCCTATATCCATACAATACTGCTGTCCAGTAAATATGACCTAGCAAGAAGTTGATAGAAAAAAAATCAGTAGCCATGAACACGGCTCTTTCCATGCAGCATCGATAGCTGTCATTTTAATGTTTAGTAAGAGCGAATAATGATGTTCCAATGAAGTCTCTAAGTTAAGAAGAAGAATTTTATTAAAGGGCTGTACCAAATTACTAGTGAAAGCAATCAAATATGTTTAATTGTATTAATAAAGACAAACTCAAAAAGTCTACACCATACTTAAAAGGCGCAACACAAGTTTGGCACCTTGGAAGGTCAATATCTTTTAAATCATGAGCAAGTTAAATATATAATGTCCAGTAATATATAAAGCTTCAACACAAAAATAATGAGAATTTACAACAATAACAAGGCTTTATCCCAAATTTTTGTGGTCGGCTATATGAATCCGTTCTGATATATTACGGTTGTATTCTCGTTTAAATTTAACAATTTGTTATTGTTTTAAATTGCCTCTATCCACATTCATTTAGGTAAAACCCTAGCCCTCATTGAGTCATTAACTTTGATTTCGTCGCTTCTCCTAATTGGAACATTTATTGGTCTTTGTATCACATATCTAAGCCATCTCAGTCAGTTTCCCTCCCATCTCGTCCTCTATGGGAGCCAAAGTAACATGAATTTGGATATGAATACGGGACATGATACAAGTCGGCATCGACTCGCAGTTTTCCAAGAATCAAGGATGCAATCCATTGAAAATGCCAAGTTTTTGTTTTGTGTGTAGCTGATCCTATGAAGCCCGACCTCATTTCTTATTTGAGGCTGACTTATGTAATACATAACCCTATGTGTTTTCATTGATCCGTACCGGCCACCATGATCTACATGATTTCGAAAACCTATGTATAAAAAATCACATGCTTTGGAGACCTCCAACGCTACCATCAAGCGATTGCATTTTTCATTAATTGAAAAACCGTTAGTTTTAGTCCACTTGATGGATGCCTTAAAGATAACCAAATCTCGTAAATGTTGATACATAACCTACTTAGCACAGGTCGAACACGATGACCGGTACGGATAGGTAAAAAACACCGCGGGGTGTGTTACGAAAGTCGGCCTCAAAAAAAGAAATGAGGTCGGGCCTCATAGGATTAGCTCCTTAGCTATACTAAGAATGCAGATAAACTTTTAATATTGATGCAAAGGTTGTTGGTGTGTTAGCCATTTATAGATGTTTAATACACAAAAGATGATACAATTTTTACGATGTGCAAAATAGATTTCCATAAGAATTCTTGGCATATCCAAAAGAATATGATGGGGATACGAATCCAATACAGATGCGTCTCCTCTACGACGAACCATGCTACATAGATGGGAGCGGTCTCAGAACAATAAAGGGAATTTACTTAAACAAAATAGATGGGTCAATCAAAGACTACATAAATTGAGTTCTTATTGGACTCACCAAACCAGACTAAGGTGCTATTTCATTGTCCACTGAATGTGTTCTTACTAACCATATTATACCCTTTCCCTAGATTCCCGGTTACTAGGTTCACAAAAGTAAAATTTATATACCACATTTCGAACCAGGACATTTTCTCTAACATTTACCTGCCATGTGATGTCAAGACAATGCGATTGATTAATTTTATGGATTTTTGACGATAGGTAATACTGTGTTTGCCTTGAGATCTAATCTAAAAATGAAACCTAGAAACTTGGGAATAATGGAAGTAGGATAAGTGATTTATGTTCAACAACACATTAAAAAAATTAATATCACTGGATTGACAAAAGAGAGTAGGTGTTAGAATAAGAAAATGATATTGCTTGCTATACATTTACGAAGTCGAAAATCATATGTTAAAATTTTCTTGCTTGTTTTTGTCCGATATGATCTTCAAAACTATAAAAATAATATTTGAAGGCAAAATTTCATGTCTACTAGGACAAAAGGTGACATTCTAGAAAATATTCACATGCATAAACAATATTTAAATTATGGTATAACTAGAACGTTTATTGTTCAATTCTTTAGTTATTAAGAGTTTAGCATTCCTGCACCCTCCTTCCCAAAAAAGTTCTCTTAGTGCCATCAAAGTGCTCCAGCCTCAACACAAGAAGGATGGGCACCACAAAGCAACTCAAATCTCACAAAGATTGCGGTTCTTTTACTAATTGATGTCATGTTCAAATGAACAATCTTCTGGTCTCTTTTATAAATAAGGAAGATGCTTGATATAGATAAGTCAAAAAAACCCAGATAAATTAGAGACGGCAAACAAAATCTAGACTTGTACATAAGTTTAGGACAATTAAGTTGGTTCAAACCTAACATTATCTAAATTAGCATCAATGTCTCTACTTGATGGAAAACCGAGATCAAAATATGCTTGATCAAGGTCAATCCATCTAGCGATATGTATTACCAGACCATATTTGAACCCTAGTATCATTGCTCTACAACCACAACCACATCGAAGACGTTTGAATGAGATTAAAGACTGATCTACATGCAATCACTCTTGATCAATCATCCATCTGGCAGATTGTTTAATTGTCGTGTTGCTAACTGTACTCGCTCGCATGTGGCTAATCAAGCCTCTCCAAAGTTTCCACTCCTGTCCAAAACCCTGTCAGGTCCACTCATTGAAACAAACATTGGTCATATTGGCTGGTCGATCGGCCAATATATTGTATCGGGACCCCTCACGATACGATAAAACCGATAAATTTTTGCCGATATATCGGTCGATATCAACACTTCAGCTGCATATGATATAGGAAATACCTACCCCATACAATTCCGATATCCGCCGATATCCGATATTTAAAACCTTGGGTCCACTCCCACCTGGTATCTTATGAAGCCTGTATTCTTCAACCCCGCCTTTGATTTTTGAGGTTCCCATCATTCGACTCTTAGCAATGAAGTTGTCATTATATTCTGCTCTTTATCGGGCTCCATAAGCTGCACTGTTTGTGCTTATATGTGAATGCCTTAAACCGATCAACACTCCAAAAATATTTTTTTTATCTCAGATCCTCAATTAATTCAAATGTGATCTGTTGTGGAAACTCAAAGCCAAGCACCCATTAAAATCAAATCACAATTGAGAAATCGAGGGAATTGGTTGTTTGACATAGTTGTTGGAAAGCAACAATTATTTGATTTAGAAAGCAAGTCATTAGATCTAGGTCCAACTTTCTGTAAACCAGGAGTACCAAAATACTCTAAGAAAGATGGTATTGCGCTCTTAGAAAAATTGATAAACACTCGATCAAATATTTCAAATTCTCGATGTAAATGTGAATATTGTGCTTACGGATCTAATTCTATGAGGCCATGCCTTGTTTTTAATATGAGGCCTACTCCTCAAACATACAACATGCCGTGTTTTTCACCGGTCCGCACCGATCATCAAGATATACATGTTTTATAAAGTTTATTTACTGCGGTTGTTTCGGCGGGAATTCTTGTGTATTAATAATCTAAATTGAGGTTTGCAATGATAACAATGTACCATGTAGAAATCATTTATAGTTTGCATTCACATTATCATGCGAGCGCTTTGCATCTATGATCCATATATAATTAGTGCTTCAATTATTGTTGTGTCAGGTTGATCTCTTAACCTATATGGTTTGCATTAGGATTATCGTGTGTTATAACTTATGAGCCATAAAAAGAAACTAATTGTAGCATTAATTACACATTAACTCATAGGAACATATCTAAATGACATCAAAAAATCTTCCTACAAAGATGATTGACGATGAACATATCTAACAACAACAACAACAACAACTGAGCCTTTTATCCCAAGCATAAGGGGTAGGCTACATGAACCAACATGAGAATCACGCCGGGTCCAACACATGAATCCTCTGTCTCCACTCACTTCTATCGAACAATATACTTTCATTGAGTCCTTTGGCAACCATATCATGTCGTATCACCTCCATCCATGTTTTCTTCGGTCTCCCTTTTGCCCTTTTGCCATTACCCATATCGAGAGTATCTATTCGTCGAACCGGTGCTTCCATAGATCTACGTCGCACATGACCAAACCATCTAAGCCGGTTTTCCCGCATCTTCTCCTCCATGGATGCTACACCAACTTTTGCACGGATATCCTCATTTCGTACCTTGTCTTTTCTAGTGTTACCGCACATCCAACGAAGCATGCGCATCTCCGCTACGTGCATCTTCTGTGTATGATGCTTCTTAGGAGCCCAGCATTCTGTACCATATAATAAGGCAGGCCGAATAGCGCTCCGATAAAACTTCCCTTTCAATTTTAACGGAAAGTTACGATCACACAAAATCCCTGTTGCACTCCTCCATTTCAACCAACCAGCTTGGATCCTTTGATTAACATCACTATCGATCTCCCCATTCCTTTGGATGATGGAACCTAGATATCTAAACTGGTCGCTCGGTGATATCTCTTGCCCTTCCAATGTTATACCAATATGGTTTTGATTTCTCTGGCTACTAAATTTGCAGTGCATATATGCTGTCTTGGACCTGCTCAATCTGAATCCCCGAGATTCCAATGTTTGTCTCCATAATTCCAATTTGGCATTAACCCCTGCTTTCGTCTCATTTACTAGAACAATATCATCAGCGAATAGCATGCACCAAGGGACTTCATCTTGGATAGTTCTAGTAAGCTCATCCATCACGATGGTAAACAGGAAAGGACTTAATGCAGATCCTTGATGTAAACCAATAGTAATCGGAAAATCACTTGTTAAGCCACCGCAAGTTCTGACATTTGCCACTACTCCGTCGTACATATCCTTGATTATGTCAATATACTTGACGGGGACCCCCTTTTTCATCATTGTCCCCCATAATACCTCTCTAGGTACCTTGTCGTACGCTTTTTCTAAATCAATAAATATCATATGCAAATCTCTTCTCCTCTCTCGAAAGCGCTCGACAAGTTGACGAAGCAAATGAATCGCCTCCGTCGTCGATCGTCCAGGCATGAACCCAAATTGGTTCTCTGTTATCTTAATATCCTTCCTTAGCCTGTGTTCAATCACCCTCTCCCAAAGTTTCATGGTGTGACACATTAGTTTTATTCCACGGTAGTTTGAGCAACTTTGAATGTCACCCTTATTCTTGTAGATAGGTACAAGGATACTTTTCCTCCATTCATTTGGCATCTTTTTTGTCTGCCAAATCTTATTAAACAGATCTGTCAGCCATTTAACGCCTATTTTGCCTAAGCATCTCCAAATCTCGATAGGAATCCCGTCAGGACCAACCGCTTTTCTTAAACCCATTCTGTTCAAAGCTTCTTTAACCTCAGTAAGTCTTATTTTACGCATGAAATCACGATTTATATCTTGAGATTGAATGACAAGTCCATCCAAATTCTTAGTAAAGCTCTCATTGAACAATTTGTCAAAATAATCTCTCCATCTTTCCTTGATATCCTCATCTCGAACTAAAACCTTCTGATTTTCATTTTTGACACACTTCACCGCACATAAGTCTCTGGTCTTCCTTTCCCGCATTCGAGCAATCCGGTATATATCATCTGCAGCCTCTTTAGTGTCTAATTTCTCGTACACCTCCTTGTAGACCTTAGATTTAGCTTCCCGAACAGCTTTCTTAACTTCCTTTTTAGCCATTTTGTACTTCTCAAATCTCTCCACATCTTTACTTTTCTTCAAATCTTTATAAGAATCCCTTTTAATTTTAATAGCAGCCTTTACATCTTCATTCCACCATGATATGTCCTTAGATGGTGGAGCACCACCTCTCGACTCACCAAGTAGATCTCTAGCTACTTTTTTGATACAACTAGCCATTTTGTTCCATGTTTTGTCCGGATCATCTTCCGACTGCCAATCCGCTTCTTGTACTACACGATCTATAAAAGCCTTTTGATTACCTTCTTTCAATCGCCACCATTTAATTTTAGGCTCTACCTTACGTCTAATCTTCCTAGGTTCTCTTCTAAATCGAAAATCTAGAACTAAAAGTCTATGTTGGGTAGTTACACTCTCACCTGGCACTACCTTACAGTCGATACAACAACCTCTATCTATTCTTCTCGTCAGAAAAAAGTCTATTTGACTAGCATTTGATCCGCTCCTAAAAGTGATAAGGTGGGACTCTCTTTTCCTAAACCAGGTGTTTGCTAAGATCAAGTCATAAGATAAAGCGAAATCTAGAATCGAGTCACCCACTTCATTCCTTTGTCCGAAATCAAAACCTCCATGGATGAACATATCTAAATGACATCAAAACATAACCTTAAGCATTTCCTGTTGGAAAAAAATGATGTCAACTATGAAGCACATGTCTCCATGAAAAGCTTTAAGAGATCTTACAAACATCGACTTACTAATATAGACGAAGGAAACTATGCACAGAGAAATGCTAGGAAATGATATACGACATGCTATCAGGTAAGTAAAGCTGCCAATATTCTCCTATACCAAAAACAGGGTTGATAGATTGTTGTGTGAAATTGCATTTGACACCAAGGCACAAAATAAAAAGCAAATCGCAAGACATTCATGACTGGATTTGACCTAAATAAAATATTGCAATGGTGCATGAACTGATGCTAACATCATCACAAAGATTTTATGACATAGTTGTACTTGAAACATTGCAATTCAGGCATGTATTCCAAATAATATCAACATTTCCATTTGAAGTCAGTTTGGATCAAGAATCATAATCATTAACATGACTTCAGTCTTGCATGGTATAAGTATTAGATTGTACATAATGACGACTTTGATGAACAAAGGCTGCATTTATAAGTTAAATAAAGAAATATCATAAGTCACACTATGAAGGTCTTCATGCTATCAATATCGCTGTTGAAATTGTGGGAACAAGCATATAAGGTGAAGATGAACATTATGAGGAACTATTTTAAATGATACTATTATGCTAAAACAAAAGAATAAACCTTTTAAGAAACTTTTTATGTTCTATATAAAATATTGAAAGTATGAATGGTAGATAATGCAGTCAACAATTTGAGACAAGCACAAAAATCATAACAATAACTATACCAATTTTTAGCTATCTATCAACTTCAATAGCGTCCTAACAGCGAAAGGGCACCAAGAATGAGGATCTATCCACATAACCAAAATGACAAGGGTACCAAAATAGTATTGCCGTAGGGTCACCATTACAAGTCTTATCCTAGAATTTCCACTGTTCCATCTTTCAGCTTCATATCAACGAAGTGGGCGATTTAAGTTAACAATGGTAAGAAAGGCTGTTACTTCCATACAAGTCAACAGAAAAACTAGTTCTTCCTATCTCTCCCTCCCTCCCTCGAAATTTGATGATACAATACTATATTTCAAACACTTTATTCACACAACTATGGGTCAATAAATGAATCGAACTCATAATTAATCAGCTGGAAAGCAAAATTACAGCAATCAAACTCCAAAATGAGCAAACAGCAAGCAAACAGACCGAAATCAATCCCACTAATAACGATACATAGCAAAGGATCCAAGATCGCGATCATTCTCGCATATTATCTACGTTAGAATCGCAGAATCCAATCAAATACGAAACCCTAGAAAAGCAAATCCCCCAATACAACGATCGAGAAGGCACTTACTATTCAGGATTCATGGCTGAGGATCTGAGATCGAGATCGCTGTGTCGAAACCCTAGAGAATCTTCGTTCCTAGAAAAGGGGAAAGTTTAATAAATTTTGTTGAATGAAAGCGAGTACAAAGGGGAAGGGATCAGGGGAGATGTGATTATATGAGACGGTGGCGTTTCGGTAATTAATTGCTTTGTCACGCGGCACCTTCAACTTAAAGGGGTCGTCGTGGACTGGTGGCCCCGGTGTGAATCCAACGCACTCACTGTGATTTTGTGGAAGCGGGGTTTTGCTTTGGAAGTTCCGCGTCTGGTACAGTTGCGTTGGAGTCCAAGTTTTGCCTCCTTTGAATTTCCATTACTTGTTCAGAGAAGTTATTGAAAAAAACAATGTGTTCCATAAGGAAAAAGAGAGAGAGAGAGGCGTGTTGCTTGGCTGACAGAAACAACATATTTTTCGATCAGTATTCGGTTGTGTCAAGAAAGAGATGTTGGATTTGTTACCCACCGGTTGAAGTTGTTGCCCATAAAACACCAGTATAAAAGTTTTACATGTTGTTCAAATTTACACGCAAGAGGTGTTCGGGAACGGGATATTCTACAATACAAAAGAACATGACAAACGCCGGGAATCCTAGCCAGCAAATTCTGTAGAAAATAATATCAGAGGTTGAAGGTTGAAGGATGAAGGATGCTTTATCAAGTTATAATCGACAACTTACAATTAGAATTAGCACCGTTGGATGTTGTCAGAAATAATAAAGCAATAGTTACTGGAAAACATGAAAAGAGTCACGGTAGTTTAGCGAAGTTTATATACAAAAGACTGTTACTAGATGATTCATGACCATAAAACCAAATTGGGCCTAATTGTAAACGGCCATGCAGGCTACTGGGCCAATTGCTGCTCAACTAGTGGATCGGGCGGTGTTAGGTCAGAGCTTTTACCGATCCGACCCGAAACCATTCCTTTAAAAAACCCTCGCGCGCCTCGCCATCTCTAAAACCCTCGTCTCCTCTCTCCGAGAACTCGTCGCAAAAACCCTAGCTTTTTCATCAGAGAGAGCGTCGGCTAGCAAAAAGCAAAAACCCTAGAAACACAAGGAGATAATTGCCAACAGACATGAGGTAGAAGGTCGACGAGCGCATACGAACGCTGATCGAGAACGGCGTCAAGCTAAGGCACCGCTCGATGTTCGTCATAGTCGGCGATAAATCTCGAGATCAAGTCAGTTTACTGAAAAATAAAATATTTGCTTGTTGAATTATGCTATAATTTAAGGTATCCTACTGCAATCGAAGTTTTTGATGTATACAGATTGTGAATCTCCACTACATGCTGAGCAAATCGGTTGTGAAATCGCGCCCTACTGTATTGTGGTGATACAAGGAGAAGCTTGAACTTAGCAGGTGAGCAGTTGCCCTGTCCAAATCCCACTGCTCTTTTATATGCGACTGTTTTTTAGTTTTTTTGCATTTAAAAAAAAAATTCGTTGGTTTCCCCCCTATTATTCTAACCTTCTATGTTGGGAGTTTTATACATCCCGATTTGCTCGGTATATTCCTCTCTATTTAAACTTGCTTTCATAATAGAACTGTAAGAAAGAATCGAGAGCGGCACAATAGTACATTCAAACAACTATTTTACGTTGCGATTGGGTGTTTTTTGTTCTCTACTTTCGTTCGCTTTTGATTCTAGTGTATATAGGACCTATCGGTAGTTAGGAGCTGGCATAGTTGTGCTAGAATGGTACCCATACAAAGGTTTGCCTTCTTGATGCTAGTGTACCGTGTCACACATCAGAACTATGCGTGTTTAAGAATGTTCACACTACCATAAGTGTTGTGGTCAAAATTTACACCCTTTTATATAAAAAGCCAAACCCAGAAAGTCAACAAGTCACGCTCGGACAAGTAGGCCCAAGCCCGAGTCAAGTTTGAGCCCTAGCAGAGCCGGCTCCATGCTATGAGAATAAAGGGATTTTTGCAATAAATAAATTTAATGTTATGTAAAAGAATGGACCAAAAAGCCCAAATTGTAAAGCCTAAAGGCCCAATAAGAAGTGTAAAGGCTATATAAAACCAACTCATGAAATAAACAATTCTTTTTGCTCCGTCAAAAAGTGAAGGGTTTGGAGCCGCCTCTTTTGTTTTCTCTCCTTTCTTTCTCTAAAAAAAACTCTTTCTTGGAGAGACTTTCTTCCCTTACTAAAAATTTTTCAGATCTAAAAAAATAACTACCCCATAAAAGAAAGAGAGGTCACATTATCTCCTTCTCACTATTCATTTCTTCTCCTCACTATTCATCCAAGTCAAAAATAATAATAAGGAGATAGCAAGAGGGAACACATATTCAAGAGAAGGGAAGAAAATCATTATCTTTATTTAATATTCAAATCAAAGTTTTTTGCAAATAAAAAAAAGAAGTTTTTTTTTGGGACTTGATCAAATCGGAGAAGGGTGACTCCATCAAAGGGAAAGTTTTCGGGCTTTTCTCTTGGAGGAAACTCTCGGGAATGCAGATCTGATCCGTATTTTTCCTTTAGGTGGCTTGAGAATGCGGATTTTGATCCGTATTTTCCTTTTAGTAATTTTAGAATGCTGACTTCGGTCTGCATTTCCCTTTGAAATGCGGATTTTGATCCGTATTTCCTTTTTTATGGGTGCAGAGTTTTTCGTGCCTCTCCGTTTCGTATGACAAATCGATGGATTTAGTAGGTATGCTGTTAAAACTCCGTCGAAATCCGTACGTTTAATCTCATTCACAAAATAAAATAAAATAGTTTAAGAAAACAAATAAAAAGGTTCCAGCTGTCGGAGACCTAAAACAAATAATAATAAAAAATAATAAGCAAGCAAGCAAACAAAAAATATATATAATAAATGAATAAAGAATAAAAATTAAATTTGTTTCGGCCCCCCCAAGAGGGGGCTCGTCGCTTCGGGGACCCTCCCGAGGAGGGTCTCCGTCGCTTTTCCCCTATGGGGGGAAAGGCCCCACCACTTACGGGGACCTCCCCACGTGAGGGAGGCTCCCATTTCCTTGGGGAAGCTCCACAAAAAATATAAAATTGATGCCACTACTTGCAGTTCAATTTTTGCATCACTTGCATATGTGCACAAACGGTTAAAAGGAACATTCTGTTTGATGAATTGATTGAAGTTTTGTTCTAAATATTGAAAAGAAATGAATTTTGGATTAAATAATAATAATAATAATAAATATATTTATAATAATAAGCAAAGAAAAATATAACACCCATATCCCACGTTGAGTTTCCTGACCTGTGAATTAAAGGTTCTCTCGTTTCGGAGCGAGGGGTAATTAGCGACATTTTAGTTCGCGGCTGCCGAAGATTATGATCTCACAATCAATAAGTCCCAGCCTACTCTAAGCAGGAAAAATCTGTACATGCCTGACAAGCTAGCGATTCATATCTCAATAGGGTGACGAAAAACACTCTACAATAAGTTATCACTATGTTGCAAAGATAAATTGTCATGCATAAATTCATTGTGAAATCTTACAATCAAAACTCGTGGGCACCCAATTTAAAATCAAGAGGAATATTGACTGAATTTAACACCGGAAATTCAGGATTTATATCTTTTTCCATCCTTATTAAAATTTTGGGAACAAGGTAATGGATAGAATGGCCAAATGAATCTAAAACCAGAGAAACAGATTAATTGCTGTCAATTCCTCTTAAAACTGGAACTAGGGAGAGAGAAAGGCGGTCTCTGAAGAACTCATTTTCAAAAGCTTAAGTTTCCATTTAGAATATATCATATAATCAAATTATTTCTATAGTTGCGGACTTTATGTAGGATATTCTAAGTCTGAAAATTGAGTAAAACCTTCGTGGCATCACACATGATGTGCAATATTTTAAAAGCGGAAAAGAAAAGCAACGCGGCCGAGGAAGCAAACCGCTTAAGCGGCCACTCAGAAATCAGAAAATTGGTGCTCCATCAATTTTCATTTTCTTGTCAATAGATATTGATTTTCATCGGGTTCTAACTGTTTTTATGTTTATTTTGCACCCGCAAATGCTTAAATTTAACCCAAAATTTAATAAATTTGCTCAGACAGCATAATATTTGCTAGAATATGTTCAAATAATTTAATGGAAATTGAAATTTTCTTTCAAATATTAAGTTATAATACTTATAAGTTTTTCAATGCCCAGGGTCAAGCATCATAGCTCAAATCAATAAAATAATTAACAAATTATTTAAAAAGTATCTAAAAGACCATAGTTCGAAACCAGGTGGAGTCGAAATCGAATTGGAATTTCAAGATCGAAATTCAAAAACCACTCGAAATTGAAGTAGAAAACTCTAGGCTTGCTTGAAACCAATTCGGTTCTCGATTTCTTGAAGTTGATAAATCTAAAATTTTGGAGTTTTGAAATCCAAATCTTGAAGCGTCTCAAAGTCAAGCAGCTCAACAACCCTGGCCTTTATCAACTTGAGCACGAAGGATAGAAATATGGAAAAAAAGAAAAACAAGATGGAATGTTGTGTTAATTGATATTTGTATTATTCTTACTCTAATAATGATATTGATATATCCATTATAACACTTATAAGGTGTATATATCAATAAAAATAGGTTATGCAATATCTCACGCTTAAACGGGATAAAGCGAAGCGGCGAAATCTGCTCGGCCGTTTAAACGTTTAAACGGCCGTTTTTTAAAACACTGATCATGTAAGCGCCTACAAAAAGTATTACTGAGTCTGAAATAGGCCACACAACTGGTCTTAAGTAGCGCATACATTTGAATCCATAGAATTGATATCACAAACTCTAGCTTGAGCTCATAGAATCATTGTCCCATTTTAATGGAGACCAATGGGAAGAGACTAAGAAAGGAGTAGTGTGATATCACTACTTTATATAATCTACATCTAAGTAGCTCGGGTTCAAATATGGATAAGAGACAGTGAAATTTGGATTCACCGACTTTCAAAATTATTTAAAATTTTTAGAGACGATACGGTGGTGTACATTATTTTTTTATTGTTATGACACACACACACACTTAGCAATTCTAAACTAAGAATACGGAAATTTTAAGAACAAACAACATTAGATTGTTAGTGTCTTGGTCATTTATGCACGTTTTGTACTTTACGGTACAACATAAATTAAAGAGGCCCTCGGCTATTCTTGATGAATATAAATAAATCCGATAGGAAAGATGAATCCGATACAGATTTGTCTCCTTGGAGGAATCTCAACAACATAGATCTACATTTCTAATCTTCGCTGAAGTGCCTGCACTTTCCATCTTAGTTACCATGTTTATCGTTGCTATTTTCTTCTTCTTTTTTGAATGCTTAGCTTGTTTGAATAACATTGGTGTCCCTGCCATTCTCTCTCTCCTCTCTCTCTCTCTCTCTCACACACACACACACGAGAGAGAGAGAGAGAGAGAGAGAGAGAGGTGCTCGTATGCACAAACTTAATCACTGCCCAGCTTGCCACAATAATCATATATGTCGAATGTAAGGCCACTTGAAATACAACAATGCAAAACCATTTACCTGCGAAATTATAGACATCTCTTTTCTGTACATATGGCGTGGGCTAATGGAGCTATAAGTGTATTGCTGAACTTCCGATTGTAGAACAGTGCATAGACTTTGAATTCATGTCTGTCTTTGGTTTAAGCTTGTTAAATCATGTATTGTGGAGTCCATCTCTTCATCAGCAGTTCAGCACGAAGCAACTAATGAGTGTAACTGTGATTTTTCACCTGGGGTTATTTTGCTTTCTACTTTTCTGTTTTATTATCATTGTCCATGAGCTGTCATGCTTCACTTGTACTTTCCATCTGTTGCATCTTCTACATGGACTTGTTTGTGATAACATCATACCAACCATCTAGTTCATCGTATTCTTTTTTTTTTGTGTGTGTGTAGTGTCAGGATAGAATCACTTCTAAACTGAGTGAAGAAGTTTGTTATTGCAGTAACAGGAAAAAACACGCAAAGCAAATGAAGAAATTGATGCAGAGGGGATTACTTGATCCAGAGAAAGGGGACCCCTTTACACTTTTTGTAGAAAGTGGAGATAAAACTTATTGCTTATACAAAGACTCTGAAAGAGTTCTTGGTAATACCTTTGGCATGTGCATCTGACAGGTCTGATATCAGAATCAATATCTATCATTGCCAATTTCGTTGTCATTGACATCATTCTACTAAGTCTGAGAATTGTGTTATTGCTAATGTAGGATTTCGAAGCTTTAAATCCCAATCTTCTTGCTAGAACCATTGAGACAGTGGAGGGAGGTGGCTTAGTAGTTTTGTTGCTCCGTTCCTTATCATCACTTACTAGTCTATACACTATGGTTATGGTATGTGCTTTCACTTATCTATCAGCTTAACTGTAGCTATTTTTGGGCTTACTGTTTACCTATTCATTTGCTGGAGCTTTAGTTTGGTTGGTTGGTGTTTTGTGTGTTTTATGTAACATATGGCTTTATATGCCAACCTATAAAAACAATGGCTCTCATGTATAAACTAGTGCAGGATAGGCTTTTTGTTTCCTGCTTTTTAGTAAGGTTCGAGGTTTCGGCCGAAACTACAGATACATGGTGGTTTTGTATCGATTTCAGTGGAGATCGATACGAGACCCGAAATCGATACAAAATCAATTATACAATATTGTTTCGGCTGAAATCTTTAAAAACTTATTTTTATATCATTTTTACCATCATTGTGGTCATTGTAGGCTTTCGTCGTTAGAAAACCGCAAAAAATGAACCCAAACCCTATATTAATCAAGGTTCGGGGTTTCGGCCGAAATGACCGATACGTGGTGGTTTCGTATCGGTTTCGGTGGAGACCAATACGATACCAACCGAGACCGATACGAAACCAACCATACAAATATTGTTTCGGCCAAAACCTTTAAAACTTATTTTTATACCATTTTTACCGTCATCGTGATCATTGTAGGCCTTTGTTGTTAGAAAATTGCAAAAAAGTGAACCCAAACTCTATTAATACTTATCTAAGTACATTTTTCAATATATTTTGCATCATGGCTGGATTTTTAAACACTAGAATTATTGTCTTGTAATATAGAACTATAAATTTAAGTATTTAATATATCTACACTGTAACACCGTAGAATTTCGGTACAGTATAATAATAGTATCAATTTAATTTTTTTCTCAAATAAATTATTATTTTTATTATTGGAGTTTAATATTTTTAGTTAAGATAAAACATATAATTATGGTTTTTCTAAGTTTGTTAATTAAATGACAATTAGTATTTAGAAATTGTTTTCTAATCAAGTAGTATCATATTTTAATATGCTTATAATATTTTATTGTCTACTTTAGTTTTATAACTAAATAGATAATAATAGTATGATTGTTTTAACAAAATATATTTAATATTTAAGTTTGTTTGATAACTTATTAAGCTCTTATTTTAATTTGTATCTAATATATTTTCAAATATTAGTTTATGTACAAATATATTATGGTTGTGTAAGTAGTTATGATATTTAACATTTAGAAAGTTGTTTTGCTAAATCTAGTATTATTTTATCTCTTTTAAACCAACCCTAACCTATTTATACAATGGTATCATATTTTAAACTTATATATATATATATATATATATATATATATATATTATCTCTCCAAACAAACTTATACCTATTTAAATCATATACATATTTAAACTAATATATATGTATATATTTTAAATAGGTATAAGTTTGTTTGGAGAGATAATATATATATATATATATATATATATATATATATATATATATATATATTATACCAAACAACTTTTACAAACTCCCACATAATTTAATCTCTTTAATAGTATTTGGAGCTCTCTTGAAATATAATTCTCAATCCCCAATATTTTCCTATCTTTTTACAACAACCGTTTCTATCCCTCTCTCTTATCAATTCTCTCAACTCAATATTTTATTCTGCTATCTTATAACAACTTTACATATATTCATTATCATTATCTCTCCTTCTCTTATAAATTAAACTTATCTCTCTCCATATATATTATATCTTTAAACTAACCCATCATATATATATATATATATATGTATGTATGTATGTATGTATGTATCTTTTTCTTTCCAATCATCAAATCAATTTTTCGCTTTTCTATCAACTTTTCTCTCTCATACATTTTAATCCGGCCCCCAAACCTTTCTTTTTCATAATTTTTCTCTTTCCAAAATCATATTTTTTTCTCCAATCACAAACTCTCTCTCTTTCTAACAGAATCATCTATCTCTCTACTCTCTATATCTCCCTCTTCCCCAATATATATATATATATATATATATATATATATATCACAACGCTATCTTTCTCTTTCCTATCATAATATTTTCTTTTTCTTCAAAATTAGCCGAGCCATCAAAATTTGGAGATTTGCTTCGTGTCGTGTTTTTCGTCTCCAAGACAAGTATTTTTGCTCTTTATTTTAGTCGATGCAACATCAACAATTCGCTAAATAAATTATTAACTTACAATGTTTAAATAAAATTGTAATATTACGCCGCCGCTTCATTAATATATCCTATAATATTTATACATAAGATGGAAACCCTAAGATCTAGAGCATCCATTAATTCATTCATCACGTGAACTGTAAAAGTGCAAGCATAATAAAATAACTATTAACATGTAGATCTGGTTTAATATATAAAAAATTTTATAAGTAATTATATGTTTCTGTTGCAACCACATTGGTATATCTAGTATGCATAATGTCAACATTTATATTCTAATCTAAAATATAAAAATATACAATTATTACTGTTAATCAATAAATGCTCTTGGCTTAATATTTAATATATCAAAATTGAATTTTCTACACTACCACTCCTTATAACACCACCGCACTCTATGTGTCCTAGTCATATAAATTATATTGACACTATAATTTGTATTAATACTTTCTGTTATCATATGATTATAAAATTTATTACTAGCGCTTACATGGTGATTAGTCAATTTATTACTTATTTTTATCTTATCACTATCTCGTAATTATACTATTACCACTATCTGTTTTATGTATCTGTAATTTGTCATTCCTATTTAAGTATGATTAACCCTTTAAATCATGTTCTAGATTATATCTGATGCAAAATATAAACTCGGACGTTAAATACAGATGCTTGCATATTTATGTAGTCTTATTTACATTTTTGACTTTATCGTATCATATCTTCTATATTTAACATTTTACTTGAGACTATTATTGTCGACATGCTTGAACAAACCTAACATACTATTCCCGTTTATGAACACTATCATATTATAACTACTGCACTTGACATGTCATGGTTACTCATTGTTCCCGTCTACTCATATTAAAACGAGACCTCTAATTAAAATGCTGAATTATATGCTATGACACAATTTATACTGTTACAAGTTCCATTTCCATACAATTAACATGATATTACAAGTATCCGTCCAGTCGGCATTCCTAATTAATGATTCAGTTTACTGTCATATTAGTTATAAATGCACGGGGTGTTGGGATAGTTTGAGTGTGCATTCGTTCAACAGAATCTCAGGAGTCCCATTGCCGGCAGCTCGTACCGGGTTATATTGGTCACTTGTTCATACAGCTCATACCTGAAAGTATGTATTAGCACCTTTACTAGGTTTATACAAGTATCAAGTATGCAAATTAAAAAAATCAAGAGTGCTAAGTATATTAACCTAAAATCGAACTAAAGAATTAGGGTTTTAAGGTAAGCAAACGAGTTCTAAACTAAGTGATGGAAGTTTACAACCTTTATAGACCGGTCCTTCACTTATAAAGCTCCAAGTAATAGTCCCTAGAACTCTTCTTAGACTTCACTTGATGAAAGGAATGAGCTTGCTTGTTGTCTTCGATGCCGAAGATGATCCATCTTGAAGTCTCTCTCACTCAAGCTCACTCTTCACTAATCAAGGTATTAGTGAAGCAAACAACCTAAACTAATGGGCCAGAATAGTGTAGCTTGATGAAGTAGGAATTTTGCTTACATTTTTCTTCTTTCTCTTTTCTTTTCCTCTAGAAAAACCTAGTGAGGGGATGAAGAAGAAGATGAGATGAACTTGGATGAGAGAGAATGAACCATGATAGTATATTGATAAGATGAGATGAGATAGTGATAAATATCAATGAATAATCCAAAAAGAGAAGTGATGTGTAACCTTTCAAAAAAATAAAATATTATTTTTGGGAATTTTTATAATTAAATAATGAAATATTGAATATTTTAATAAGACGGTATAATTAAATATCGATAAATTGGAAAAAAAATTTGGAAAATTATGGAAATTACTAAAAGAGGGTGTTTTATGTGAATTATGCAAATTTTAAGTTTTTATGATTAATTATACGCTATTTTAGTGCTAATCGCGATTAAAAATCGCTAATCGCGGATTAAGCGTATTTTGTGCAAAACATGCACCATATCTTTTCACACTTGTGTTACATTTTCCTACATGGCTTTATCATCATTTTTCATTCTTTGCTTTGGGTTCACTATTGAGGAGAAAAGGAAAATAGAAAAGAGAAGAATAGAATAGAATATAGAGGTATGTGCAAGAGAGAGAAAGATAGGGTGAGGGGTCAACCTTGGTCTTGAGCCATTCCCTCTTCATTCTTTCACTCATTTCCTCTCCCCTCCCTCTCTTTGCTGCTGCTGCCCTAACTCCCTCCCCTTCTTCACCTCCTCAAAACACCATGAAAAACACCTCAAAACCCAATACCAATTTCAATAAAAAGATACACAAGCTTACTAGCTACACCATGGACCAAGAAAGCTTGCATTTTGGACACTTGGGGCAACTCAAGAAAATTCTTGAGTTGCCAAATGAGGTACTCTCTTAACCTTTAGCTTAGTATTTCCATGGCTTTTATATCCATATTAGATTAGAACCGATATTGTGTGGTTTGGGTGAACTTTGAAAATTCTAGTTAGGGTTTAGGGAACTGTTGAGTTGTGATGTGTAATTGAGCTCAGTAGAGGCCACACAAACCCCCTAGTGCTAGAATTCAGACCTAAACCAGAGACTAGAACCCCAGAATACGGATTTAGAAACCCGATATCGGAAGAATTGTGGATTCTGTGAGTGTATTTTTAAATTTACCAACTGATCGCACGCTTTTGGCATGTCGGATGTTCAAAGTTCTAAAGTTATAACCGCGATCAGGACGGTGTCGCTTTGCAGCTAGCCGGTTGAGCACGGGTCGATCCACAAGGAGATGGTTATATGTCCGTTCGAGTTTTAGACGAGTCAATAAAGAATGTGTATATGTTGGTTCAGTTCTATCCTAAGTGTTCGTATTTATGTTCAAGTAAGCTTGTTAAAGTTAAGGTTGGTTAGTAGAGCTAGAATTAGTCTTGTGCGTATCTTTTGCCATCCTTAAGACGGTGTTGGGATAATCGAAAGTGGCGGGGATTAGGAGGATATAGGAATGGGATTTGCGAGTTTAAGCAAGCTTTCCAACGCTAAATCCATTCCTAGTGCCCCTTGTCCATCCGCTAAATACGCTTATTTCCAACCCTCGGCCAAACACCCGCAACCATGTATCCAATTAAGTCACAACTACATGTCACGTTGTAGTGCGCTTAAAGGACTTCTCGACTTAGGCCGCGGCTACATGTCACGTATAGCGCGCCTAAGCGAGGGGGTTGCGTTTGTTTGGTCGGGGTTCGTTTCAAGATGTTTGGCGAAGAGAAGCATAAGGGATTTCTCCGTCCCTCATACCACCTTCCTTAGCCTTAACAAGAGGGAAATTATTCACACATCATAAAAGAAAAGAAAACAAAACAATAAGGAAGAAAAGAGAAAAAATACGGTTTTACAAATGAAGCAAGCTAACTCTTGGGTCCTCACCTTAGTAAGGAACTCCGTCAAGTATCATCGCTTTAAAATACGGATAAAAGAAGAAAAGAAAAGAGAACAAGAAAAGAAATAACAACAACTAATTAACAACAAGAATTGAAATTACAATACAAGATAATAAAATTACAAGACAATAAATAAAAGAGACAAGATAAAAATAACTCTCATCTTTATTTCATCATCCACTCAATACTCTCACTACATTTTAATGGAGGAAGACATGAAGAAGAAGAAGAAGCTAAACTAAACTATACTAAAAGAGATGAGAAAAGAAGACATGAAGAAGAGCTTTGGCTTGGCACAAAACTGAGCTATTTATAGGCTGCGTGCTGAAACCCTAGGGCAATATTCTGGCCCCAAATGAAATGACAAAGCTACCCCTAAAATTTGGTCAGATGATGACACAAAACCGCGGCGGATCCGCATGGAAACCCACATTTGGCGGCGGTTCCGCCGCGGTTTCGTGGAATTGTGGTCTCGAATTTTCTGGGTTTCCTTGTGTTGCCATCTTATATTGTTCTACATGTCTCAAATTGCAAATTGCCTTCATAATTTCTTCAGATCTGCACGGTCCAAACATAGCTACACTTTTGATTGATTTGACCTTTCTCCCTCGAGATCCGCGCACCCATTGATTCTTGTGCTGCCCCTCTCGTGCTCCGTGCTTGTCCGAGACACGAATGACCACTGTCATATGTCTTGTCTCTGGAACTGGTACGCGGTACTGGACGAATACGGATGACCGGAACCCGGCTTTATCTGTTGGCAACAGATGTTTTGTATTTTAGCATAACAGTGGAGATTTTGTATCATTTGTGTTATTTTGGACTAGGAACCTGTAGCCTGTAAATATATAGCAAACACGGATTAAAAGCACCTACTTATAAACAAACGAGCATAAGAGTGGGCGGTAATAAATACAATATTCTGGTATGAACAAATACCTCCAAACTTAACTTTTGCTCGTCCCGAGCAAAACCAATTATTCACAAAAAATCCTAACCTCACTTTCGCAGGGAACGCAATTGCACTGAGCTCGTGCAACAAGCCGTTAAACCTCTAGGTGTCCCTAGTAGGAGGAGTGTTGTCTCCTGAGGGTTTTCAACGGATTACACCCATAAAATCCTGTCATGCTAGTGTCATAAGCTAACATCGATTCTACTCTTACAGTTCAGTATTTACGTTAGAAATTCTATCATCCTAAGTTAGAAATATTCAACCCTTATGTTTCACACCTCCTATCTATTTAACCTTAGATCCTATACGTTCCAAAAAAGTTTAAAAAGATTTTGGTAACTCCTGAGTTTTCCTTCTAAAGCGTGTGGTCTTAAATCGGGGATTTTTATCAACTTTACAGAAAACATAAGTCTTATCTTTTATTTCTATCTTTTATCCAAATATCGATTGTATACCCCTACGTATGTGTATATTTGCACCCCTATACTCAAGAATTCAATTCAAGCTATAATACCCTTGCCCTAATACCTAATACTACTTCTTTTCATTAAGGATGGACGGATTTGCTCACACACGTTTCATGCGACTATTAATGCTTCTTGGGGCACTAACGACCGATTACTGAATGTGTGAACATAAAGCGTAAATAGCAGTCT
The DNA here is from genome assembly GCA_030015575.1 of Agapanthus africanus. NCBI lineage: Eukaryota > Viridiplantae > Streptophyta > Magnoliopsida > Asparagales > Amaryllidaceae > Agapanthus > Agapanthus africanus. The sequence goes on from JASDDO010000235.1 coordinate 368,799, forward strand.
CCGGGTCTTGACTTTATTTATTTTTATTTTTATTTTTATTTTTCTTTTTCAAGACCGGATATATTTTTCAATGATGCTCTTTTGGTGTTTAGCTTTAAATGCCGTTTTTTTCTTTTATACTAGGTTTTCAGGCAAGAGTATTTCTAGGTATTCTCTAATATCCTAAGTTTCAAGGTGCGTGTAAGTGCAGTTTGTAGGGTGTATACTTTCTAAATTTGAACTTAAGAAAAGAAACTATTTTTCAGACTTATTCTTCAGTAAAGCTTCAATACTTTCCCCTCATCTTAACTTAACTCAAGAACTGAACTCAAGATTACCTATTTCTATAAAAAAAACTGTAAGGACGTATAATCATCAAGTTTAAACAGAATGAGGGTTATTTTTAGGATTTTCAATTCCTAAGCCTAGAATTTAGTTATTTCTAACATACCAACTAAACTTTCAGAATAAAAATCTAAGTTACCCTATTAGCTAACTTGACGACAAAGTTTTTATATTTTGGAAAATTTTCGATTTTTTATGGGTTTTTTTTAAATAAGGTATGCAAATGCAGAATATACAAATGAATGCGAAGGAAGAAAGCTTACCGAGCACACCTCCAAACTTAAACTTGACAGTGCCCTCATTATCAGGCTACACCAAGAGGGTCAAAATTGTCGACGCTCTTCAAAAGAAAATTTTATACAAAATAAAATAAAAAAGAAAACTAAAAATATATACACAAAAAGGTTCGTCCCAAACTTAAGTGAAACAGTGTTTCCACTGTTTAGCGTTGAAGTTCAGGACCGGGGGGGAAAGAACAGTATCAAGCTATACAAGGCCTTACATAGGCCAAAAGTGAGCACCAACCATTTAAAGATTTTATCTCTATAATGTGCTGGTTGGTGAAAGAATGCGGAGAGGTAAGAAATGGAGAATACGCGAGACCGTATGGAGATAGAAGCGGGATACGGTCTCGGTATATGAGAAGAATAATGGCGGAAGGGAGAAAGAAGTGGAATACAAACTTGAGGGTGGAAATGGATTGAATAAATTAGTACAATCTGTAATGATCGATGTGGAAAGATGGATTGTACCAATCTATCAATATGGCGAGAAATTGGGTCAAATCCCTCAAGATTTGTGAGAAACCATGGGTACACCGAACTTGGTAAACAAGACAATGGAAATGGAAGTGATACGGTTATTTGTAAGGTCGGAACGATGGAAAGGATGGAGGTAAGTGATTGAGGAAGGTTATCGGTTAAAGATTCAGGAGGGTGTACACAATCAATGAAAGGAACATGATGAATTGGAAAATCCGACTCATCAATTAAAACTGGTTCATCCTCAGTACTATCCTCAATAGTCTCCTCAAAATTCAGCTTATCCATGAAAATTTCATCAAAATCAAGACGCATATGAAGTTCGGGAAAAACAGTTAAAGACTCGGGATGATGAATTGGAGAGAAAAACTCATCCAAAACTGCGGGTTCATCATCCGAAATATTCCCAGCGTCAATATCCTCAATCAAGTGAAAATCAATTTTCTCAGACACCTCATCAAGAGCATGGATTTCAATCAATTCTGGTTCTAAGATGGAGGTGTAGAGATCAAAAGGTTTGGGATAGGTTTCACTCGAAAGGGACCCTTCACAATCGGGTAAATCAAACACTACAAAGTCACACAACTCACTAATACTTCTATCTTTAATTGGTGAATCGTTTGGAACACTTGATAGACTTTCAGAACAGAAGTTGTGAGATTCAATTTGGGATGGGTAGGTTTGATTTGGAAGGGTGTACGTCACACTCTCTCCACTCAAATTCACAGCATGTCTTATCGCCTCATCATACATTGGAAAATTTAGAGCTAGTTAAAAACTAGCTACCGGGTCACTAGGTTGTATGAGGGCGGCCATGGACGCATTCAAATCCATCATCTGTTAGCATGATGCACCCTAAAGTCTTCCAATGACTGTTCCAGACTAAACATAGGTTGTGAAGGGGTTTCAGTAAAAGATTCAAACTCGTTTGGATACTGGAAAATCCCAAAAGGCTGTGGAGAAGCAATGTCTAGGGAAGTTGCAAACGTCGGGTATGATTGATAGGAATTGAATGGTTGGATAGGAGTATGATCAACATTTGGATAAGAAGGTGAATAGAATTATTGATCCAAAGAATTGGAAGTGGAGAATGAAGTGAAAGATCGTCTACGGGATTGTTCGATTCGTTCAGCGATGGTCATGGGTCTTGGAGTTGCAACAGGACTTGAAAAATGAGTATCAACGTAAGAAGGGGTGAATGTTTGAAACGATTGATACGAAGTGGATTGCGGAGTCAAATTGTTCGTCCTAGACGCGTCTATCCGATCTTTCAAAGAGATTTTGGGCATGGAGGGGTCATTCGAAGTTCAGCCAAAATAAGAACCGTAGGAAGTTATGTCTGGTTGTGGGTACCAAAGTTCGGCAAGAGTTTTTCTAGGTGGAGTACCCATGATATGAAGAGAAGAAGAAGAAAAGGAGGGGAAAAAGAATGTGGATATTTATATATATATATATATATTTTTATTTTTTTTATTTTTTTTTAATTTTTTTAAAAAAATGTTTGTTTTTGGAGTTTTTGAAATTGTTTGTTTTTGAAAGAATACGGAATTATGGGACTAAAGTTTATACAAGTACAATCACAATCACAATATGCACAAACACACCTAGAGCTAGGGTCTTCAAAGTCCAACTAGACCGTTCCTAGACTTCCAAGCGACAAGTTGCAAGATAACCCTCGAATCGCCTCTTCACTGCCAATTGTGGCCAGGTAAACACAAGTGAGGCAAGGAGGGTTCCACTCACGAATCACCGTGAGACGGGCCTTTTAAAATTACATTCTCACTTGTCTAGCCTAGGCACCACAAAGTCAAGTTTAGATAAACGATCGATTCCCCGCAACCTTCACTTGTCCTAATTGACCGCGACAAGTCCTTATAGGTTTGGTCTAGATATTTTTTATTAACTCAAGGTGATGCGTATGCAATTATTGATTTGTGGGGTCTTAGGAAGGGTGATGAAATCCCTACCCAATCTGAATTGGTATTATAGCCCCTTAATGTCCGTATTAATATATGCAAAGCGGTAAACAAACAAAATCTTAAACAACAAAAATTTATTTGGCGGCTACGCAATCTGTGCAAAGAAACCTGCAGAAAATACAGTATAGTGGAATTCACAGAGAAGATAAAAGGAAAGAGAAAGGGTAGAAAAAAAACTGGGGCACAGAGGCCTCAATAAAGCCGCGGAACCGCCGCCAAAGCCCCACTTTGACCGCGGTTCCGCGGTCAAATTGATGAGCTGGCGCCTAAAATTTGGTTCCCTGCACTCCCCTTGATCTCTACTCCAAAATAAAATGCTCTGTTTTCTTTTTGGATTACTATACTTGCTCCAGATTAGCCTGCACACTTGCACACAAAGATTATCAAAAATAACAAAAAGATTTTATTTTATTTTTTATTTATAAATATATACAAAAAGAATATTAACCCGAATAACAAGAAAGAAAATACGCTATCGTCTCCCCGGCAACGGCGCCATTTGATCGCACGCTTTTGGCATGTCGGATGTTCAAAGTTCTAAAGTTATAACCGCGATCAGGACGGTGTCGCTTTGCAGCTAGCCGGTTGAGCACGAGTCGATCCACAGGGAGATGGTTGTATGTCCGTTCGAGTTTTAGACGAGTCAATAAAGAATGTGTATATGTTGGTTTAGTTCTATCCTAAGTGTTCGTATTTATGTTCAAGTAAGCTTGTTAATGTTAAGATTGGTTAGTAGAGCTAGAATTAGTCTTGTGCGTATCTTTTGCCATCCTTAAGACGGTGTTGGGATATCGAAAGTAGCGGGGATTAGGAGGACATAGGAATGGGATTTGCGAGTTTAAGCAAGCTTTCCAACGCTAAATCTATTCCTAGTGCCCCTTGTCCGTCCGCTAAATACGCTTATTTTCAACCCTCGGCCAAACACCCGCAACCATGTATCCAATTAAGTCACAACTATATGTCACGTTGTAGTGCGCTTAAAGGACTTCTCGACTTAGGTCGCGGCAACATGTCACGTATAGAGCGCCTAAGCGAGGGGGTTGCGTTTGTTTGGTCGGGGTTCGTTTCAAGATATTTGGCGAAGAGAAGCACAAGGGATTTCTCCGTCCCTCATACCACCTTCCTTAGCCTTAACAAGAGGGAAATTATTCACACATCATAAAAGAAAAGAAAATAAAACAAGAAGGAAGAAAAGAGAAAAAAATACGGTTTTACAAATGAAGCAAACTAACTCTTGGGTCCTCACCTTAGCAAGGAACTCCGTCAAGTATCATCGCTTGAAAATACGGATAAAAGAAGAAAAGAAAAGAGAACAAGAAAAGAAATGACAACAACTAATTAACAACAAGAATTGAAATTACAATACAAGATAATAAAATTACAAGACAATAAATAAAAGAGACAAGATAAAAATAACGCTCATTTTCATTTCATCATCCACTCAATGTTCTCACTACATTTTAATGGAGGAAGACATGAAGAAGAAGAAGCTAAACTAAACTATACTAAAAGAGATGGGAAAAGAAAACATGAAGAAGAGCTTTGGCTTGGTACAAAACTGGGCTATTTATAGGCTGCGTGCTGAAACCCTAAGGCAACATTCTAGCCCCAAATGAAATGACAAAGCTACCCCTAAAATTTGGTCAGATGATGACACAAAACCGCGGCGGATCCGCCGCGGAAACCCACATTTGGCGGCGGTTCCGCCGCGGTTTTGTAGAATTGTGGTCTCGAATTTTCTGGGTTTCCTTGTGTTGCCATCTTATGTTGTTCTACATGTCCCAAATTGCAAATTGCCTTCACAATTTCTTCAGATCTGCACAGTCCAAACATAGCTACACTTTGACCTTTCTCCCTCGAGCTCCGCGCACCCATTGATTCTTGTGCTTCCCCTCTCGTGCTCCGTGCTTTTCCGAGACACGAATGACCACTGTCATATGTCTTGTCTCTGGAACTGGTATGCGGCACTGGACGGATACGGATGACCGGAACCCGGCTTTATCTGTTGGCAACAGATGTTCTGTATTTTGGCATAACAGTGGAGATTTTGTATCATTTGTGTTATTTTGGACTAGGAACCTGTAGCCTGTAAATATATAGCAAACACAGATTAAAAGCACCTACCTATAAACAAACGAGCATAAGAGTGGGCGGTAATAAATACAATATTCTGGTATGAACACCAACACCCGGAGCCTCTGAAAATTATTTTGCAAATACAGAGAGATGTATAGGCACCCAGGAAGCTAACCATAAGACCCCAGCCCCTGACTCCACCTTCAGGCCGCAAAAATAATCCTTCTGGCTGCAAATTGCGGCTAGACCTGGGCCATTGAGTCTCGTTCTTGTTCTGTAGTTCCTATATCTGTAAACTAGACCCTTGGCATATGCAGAATTGACCAATTTGACCTAGGGTAAAATCCGGGACCTTTTTCAAGAGTTGCTGTTTTGATTCGGGGTTTTGTTTTGCGTATTTTATATTTTGGATTTTTGTGATTTGTGACGTATTCGATCACTTGACGTTTGTACATCGAAATCGAGTGTTAATTAGTGGTTTTGAAGGCGTGGTCCATAGGTTCTAACCTATAGGCCTTAGCGTGTCGTTTTAGTTTTCCGATGTGATTTTAATACTCATTTGCGATTGTGTTATCTATTTAGGTACCTTCACTTGGGTTCATACGATGAAGAAGATGAAGGCGATATCGACACCGACACGCAAGATGCAATGTGAGTAGATTATATCTACGGGGGAAGTCGGGTGGATGGCGTATAGCACCCCCGCAGTTCGATATTTAGTATACTATATATATACTACATATATATGATAGCGTGACATGGATATTCAAGATGTGATCAGGTGTTCAATGGTTATATTAGGGTTTTAGAAGTAAACTGGTATAGCTTCTTAGTTGCGAACCCTAAAATAGGTTTACACCTACACGCACACACATGCTTACTTGTTATACTTGTGCGTATATGGGGATACGTATATATACACACACACATAGGTATGTGACTATATATATATATATATATACGTATACCTACACATGGATGATGAGGATTGTATATGATATGAGAAGATGAGTCGATGAGATTGGGCATAGTGCCATGAGATCGGTGATATGATGTGGTTCGTACTTTGAGATACGACATGAGGTTATAGCGGGCCTTTAGGTGTGTGTTTTCATACATGCACTGTAAGTCGATGTACAACACCCCACGACTTGCGGGGAGGCGGAAATATGAAAAACGATCTTGTTTTATGCTTAAACATCGACTAACCGCACGAATCGAAGCTAAACGATAACTAACATCAAACATAGAAGTTTACAACTACTATGTTAAGGGATTATACCTCAAGAACCGTGTCCTTCGTCTTTACGAACTCCACCTCCTCCTCGGCCTTCTCCAAGTAGTAGACGATCCACCACGAGAGCTAAACTCCAAGCTTTGCCTCTAAACTTGAGGCAACTAGGTATCTTTAAGTGCTAATCAAAGTACCTAGATGAAATAGAGTATGGTTATGGATTAAGTAGTCTAACTAATCCTTGTACTCAACACATGAGAGGGGAGGATTAGGGTTTGAAGAGAGAGAGCTTGAGGAGAGAGAAGATGAACATAATAATGAGAAGAGAAAATGAGTTATCATAATATATATCAAGCATTTTTATTTATCAAAAAAAGAAAAGAAAATGATTTACAACCATGCTTGATAAATATCTTGTGATGATTCATCTCCATGAGTCATTAAGCAATTATGAAGCATTAATGACATGGATGAATCATCCATATGACTCACTAATCTCATTCATTGTATATGCCACCTAAACCTCCTTAGTCACCATCTTCTAGAAGCTTCTCGCACAATTACGAGAACGCCCCTCCTATCCGTGAAAACACGGAAAAACTTTAGACTGTATAAATCCAATAACCGGATACTAGTAACTGGCTTAAACCAAAGCCGACTAGTAAAAACTGTCCGAAAGTCGTACGTGCGTAAACACACGTATGCGTCCGAACCCTTGTCGTAAAACCATATGACCTCTATATCGTTTCGCCTGGAGTAGGGAAACTCTCTGCGTGGGACTCTAGAGACTCGACTACTACGCTGGCAGTGGGTTAAACCACAGACCGCAAGCGGCACTAGCTGTACGTAACGATCCCCAGGTAGATGTCGATAAGAAAGCCGATGAGGAAACCCATCCGAACTCCTACTGAGTCTGATGTGACAATCTCCGTACAGTCCGGTCCGTTCGTCTAAGACTATCGCATATCGGGCCTAGGGGGGCGGCAAGCGTCAGTCCCCTAATAGCGGTATAAGTCGTGTTGGAGCGAGGCCCATTACACCCTGAGAAACTACTGGAACCTTCCAGCAAATCTCGCTTGCCCTGGCCAGGGACTTTGCGTAATGGCTCTCTGACACAGCGCGATATCAACCCCCAATACCGGGAGAGACGAATCCTGTCTAACCGCCACTGCCTCCAAGTGCTCGGGACTGCACCCAACTGCTACCTGTTTGCACGACTCCTTTGAGCCGTGGTAGGGTAGCAATCTATGAACAGTGGGACACACTCGAGGCGAAGTAGCAGTGTCAAGTCTGCGGACTATGCTGTACTCATGTCACCTGGGAACTGTTCACTGACGACTGGTATAAAACCAACCAACAGTTCCCTGTGAGTCCTGTCCGGTGTACCCGTATCCTAACGAGCACCTGCATACTATCTCTAGTACGACGTACTGACGGCTGTGGAACAAACCATCTCCCCAACTGGGATGAGAAGCGTACACACTAGTCTACTCTGGAGTATCGATGCCCTGTCTCGATAATCCAATAACTAGGGACCTGAATAAGGATGTGCTTGTAGACTACCCAGCCCCCACTAGTATAACTGCCATCACAACGCTGGTAGTCAAGCAAGATCCTAAGAGCTCTACCAATACGTATACTCACATATTAAGATAGAAAAAACCAAGTAGCATACTACCATGTTTAGCAAGAATGTTATATACATGTGAATATCCCAAGCTTCCATTAAGTAATATACAAACTAGTATGATACAATAATGGCCCCTAGGGCATATACACTAACAATCTCCCACTTGCACTAGGGCCATGTACTGGCATATCGAAGACCGATGATCTCGAGTAGCCTCTCGAACTGAATCTGAGGTAGGGCTTTCGTGAATGGATCAGCAATGTTCTCTTCAGAAGAAACTCTCTGAACCTTGATCTCCCGACGATCAATGATCTCCCTGATCAGGTGATACCGCCTTAAGATGTGTCTGGATTTCTGATGGGACCTTGGTTCCTTCGCTAAAGCTATAGCTCCGTTGTTGTCGCAATACAGAGGTATTGGATCAACTATGGTAGGAACCACCTGAAGTTCTGTTAGGAACTTCTTCATCCAGACTGCTTCTTTTGCGGCATCGCAAGCAGCTATATACTCCGCTTCCATCGTCGAGTCAGCAACGGTGTCCTGCTTGAAGCTCTTCCAGCACACCGCCCCTCCATTGAGGGTAAAGACATAACCCGACATGGACTTGGAATCGTCCTTATCACTCTGGAAGCCGGAATCAGCAAAGGCCTCCAACCTGAGGTCTTTTCCGCCGTAAACCAAGAACATCTCCTTAGTCCTTCTCAGGTACTTGAGAATGTTCTTTACTGCTATCCAGTGCTTCTTCCCTGGGTCTGACTGATACCGGCTTACCACACTCAGTGCGTAAGCTACATCTGGTCTGGTGCACAACATCGCATACATTATAGAGCCTACCGCAGAAGCGTAGGGTATAATAGACATGCGTTCCCTTTCCAAATCAGTCTTGTGAGACATCTCTTTGGAGATGGTGATTCCGTGACAAGCCGGTAGATTTCTGTGCTTAGAATCTTCCATACTGAATCTTTTCAGTACAGTGTCGATGTACCTGGACTGCGAAAGTCCCAACATCCTCTTGGATCTATCACGATAGATCCGGATCCCCAGAATGTAAGAGGCATCACCCAGGTCTTTCATGGAGAACCTGTGTGACAAGAATCCTTTGACAGATTGTAGCATAGGAATGTCATTTCCTATCAATAGAATGTCATCCACGTACAAGACGAGGAATACGACACTTCTGGCTACAACTTTACTATATATACACGGTTCATCTGGATTTTTGATAAAGTCATATTCTTTGACTGTCTCATCAAAACAGATGTTCCAACTCCGCGATACCTGCTTTAGTCCATAAATGGACTTAAGCAGCTTGCATACTTTCCCGCTGCTCCCACTCTGATTGAAACCCTCTGGCTGATCCATATAGACGCACTCTTCTAAATTTCCATTCAGAAAAGCCGTCTTTACGTCCATCTGCCAGATTTCATAATCATGGAAGGCAGCAATAGCAAGAAGGACCCGAATGGATTTGAGCATAGCCACTGGAGAAAAAGTTTCGTCATAGTCCAAACCAGGTCTTTGACGAAAACCCTTTGCAACAAGTCTAGCCTTATAGGTTTCCACCTGTCCATCTACACCAATCTTTTTCTTGAAGATCCATTTGCATCCTATGGGTTTTACCCCATCTGGAGCAAATTCCAAAGTCCATACTTTGTTGGTGTACATGGACTCCATTTCGGTCCGCATTGCATCTAGCCATCGTACCGAGTCGCCGCTCTGGATGGCCTGCTGGAAGTCAGTAGGTTCATCATCATCTATGATGCAATCCTCTCTATCCCCATCTATGAGAAAACCGTAGTATCTCTCAGGCGGATGAGACGGCCTACTGCTCCTGCGGAGGGGTGCGGGAATGTCCCGTTCTTCTTGAACTTTCGGTTCTACCAAACTTTCAGTATTAGTTTGTGGTTCTGGAATTTCTTCCAGTTCTATTTCGCTCCCACTTGATTCCTTTTCTAAAAACTGATGTTCTAGAAAATGGGCATTACGAGAAACAAATACCTTTTGTTCCTCTGCGTAATAGAATAGATATCCCCTGGAGTTCTTTGGATATCCCACAAACTTACACTTTACTGATCGTGCCTCGAGCTTGTCCACATGCTGCTTTTTAACAAAAGCTGGACATCCCCAAATCTTTATATACTGTAGATGGGGTTTCTTCCCGCTCCACATCTGATATGGAGTGGTAGGCACAGTCTTGGTAGGTACCATGTTCAAAAGATATGCCGCTGATTCTAGCGCATAACCCCAGAAAGATCGCGGTAACTCAGCATTACTCATCATGGATCGTACCATATCCAATAGGGTTCGATTCCGTCTCTCCGATACACCGTTGTGCTGTGGAGTGTATGGAGGAGTAAGCTGAGAGAGAATTCCTTTCTCTTTTAGGTAACCTAGGAACTCAGCATTCAAGTATTCACCACCTCAATCAGATCTAAGTGTCTTGATACTTTTGCCGGTTTGGTTTTCTACTTCATTCTTATACTCTTGGAATTTCTCAAAAGCCTCGGATTTATGTTTCATCAGATAAATGAATCCGTATCTTGAGTAATCATCCGTGAAAGTAATGAAATAGGAAAAACCACCTCTTGCATGTGTAGACATTGGACCACATACATCGCTGTGTATGAGTCCTAAGAGCTCGCTCGCTCGCTCTTACTCCTTGTCCAGTAAATGGAGTCTTTGTCATCTTTCCTTTGAGACAAGATTGACAAGTGTCATAAGTTTGATATTCGAACGAGTCCAAATATCCTTCTCTATGCAACTTAGTCAACCTTCTCTCATTGATGTGACCCAGTCTACAATTCCATAAGAAAGCTTTATTTAAATCTGGAGACTTTCTTTTTAGTGTGTTCTGGACATTGAAAATTTGGAGTTGGTTTAAAACATATATACCGTTATTTAGTGTACCGGACCCAATCAAACCATGATTAAGGTGGATGTTAACAACATCTCTTGTAAACGTGAAATCATAACCTTTATTTGATAACAAGGAAACTGATATGATATTACACGTTAAGCTTGGTACAAAAAAACAGTTATGTAAAACCAAAATGTGTCCACTCGTCAATCCTAAGTGATAATCCCCGATGGACGCAGCTCCCACGCTAGCTCCGTTAGCAATCTTTAGGGTCATATCACCTTCCTTCACCACTCTACGGTTTCTCAGTGCCTGCAATGAATTGCAAATATGAGATCCTGATCCGGTATCCAATACCCAGGAAGTAGAGTTGATCGATAGACAATTCTCAATTACAAACACACCTGAAGTCAAAGCCACAGCTTGCTTCGGTTCCTGGTTCTTGGCGTTCCACGCCTTGCAATCCTTCTTCCAGTGCCCTTTCCTGTGACAATGGAAGCACTCATCCTGGCCAACTACCGGTACCGGAAACTTTTTCTTTCCCTTCCCTCCTACCTTACTTACACTTCCTCTAGGTCTGGGGGCGGCCTTCTTCTTCCTTCCTTTGGCCCTAGCCTTGGACCCGGAAAAAGATGCACCGCCAACAAATATAGCGGGTGTTTCCCTTGCTTTCTGCAAGGTGCTCTCTGCACTCCTTAACATGTTCAGGAGTTCCGGAAGTCCAACTTCTTTTCTTTGAATGTTGAAGTTCAGGATAAACTGGGCGTAGGTGGAAGGAAGGGACTGGAGAATAAGGTCTGTATAGAGCTCATTATCCAAAGTCGTCCCAAGGTCTGCGAGCTCTTCTATATAGCCGATCATCTTTAGGACATGTTCTCCTACCGATGACCCGACAGCCAACCTCGCTCGAAATAAGTTCTTTGAGGTCTCGTATCTTGCTATACGAGATTGCTCTCCATAAAGTTCCTTTGTATGGAGAAATATGGCATCTAGTTCCATATCCTCGTGCCTCCTCTGATGTTCATTGTTCATCGAGGCAAGCACGATGCACTTGGCTTTCGCGCAATCGAAATCCCAGGTTTTGCGGATTTCCTTATCCGCATTACTGGATTTGGGACCAGGGACAGCAGGTGCCGTAGCGGTGAGGACGTACCCCAATTTGTCATAGGTCAAAGCCATTTTGACATTCCGCAGCCAATCTTTATAGTTTGGCCCTGTCAGTATATTTTTCTCTAAAAGTAACTTAAGTCCAGTCATTTTCAGTGTCGCTGCAATTAGGAGAGAGAGAAGAAAACTCTTTAGCATGATGCTCTTGCAAGTTTAGAATGGTTTTTAGTTTATCTAAACTGGATGGCTCCCACTGTTTCTCGAATCCTTCCTTAAACCATAAAAGAAGAATTAGCCAGGACTATTCTCACTGTACAATTCTTGCTTAACCGTTCAGCCAGGCCAGTGTCGATACTTCGAGGGAGGTTTTCCAACGCGTTCGCGAAGTTTCTTAATTAAAGAATCTCTTTTCTCTGGGGGCGTAACCCCGCTGACACTTTTCTTGACACCTACTTGGTTTATAGCATTGATCGTTAAGTGACGAATATCCTGATAAGTAGCATATACTCATAGTAGGATCGGGATCCAAATATCATCGTATGATAATGTTGAAGGAATGCTACCAACATTCATCAAACTCCAAATGGTATGCATCTCTTTGCAAATTTCAGTTTCTTTAGAAATTCCCGATATATGTTTTTGCCCCATGCTCTTATGACCTTGGCGTTAGGTCAAAATGTCATAAGTCACATGCCAAGTTCTACCCATCATTATCTTGTCAATTTGAACCCATCCATATATATCCTTGACGTTCGGCCAAAATGATAATACGACTGTCCCAAACTAACTCATCTATCTATGCAACAAATGAATACCCAGTAGCTACCAAACACTATGCCTTGGCGTTAGGTCAAAATACATAACTTGAATACTACTGAATACCCAGATGAAATGACGGAGGGCTACGAATGGTTTTGGCGAAACCGTGAACGTAGTGAACTTGATATAACCGAAGGAACCTGATAGCTTTTAAAAGGAGTGGTTAAAGCTCCGTATTTAAAAATATCTGTTTTTAAAATTAACCGAGTGGTTTCTTTTAAATTGTTCCAACGATTAAACTTTTGGTTTATTTTCTTTGCATTATAAATAATGCGTCCCATCATTAACCTATCATTGCAGAAAACAACGAAAATACAACGTCCTCTTATGCCATCCGCATTCGCCACGGGGTCCCGTCATCACCCGTTAGGTTACTTAACTAACGACAGAGCGGGGGCTGGGCTAGCGCGGGTGTAAAACATAAGTGACGTCTAAATAGCTATCATATATAGATATTGTACATTCGTCAGACGCAATAATAGGCATTCCAGATCACAGATGAACTTTATTGGATTTACAAGCAATCCGTGTTTGTTTTGAGCCTGCAACAAAAGACGGATTACACAGTTGTGATGAATAGCCATTACCCCACCCAAGACCCCAACGGGTACGGCAAACTACCTACCCGACAGTTTGTGCACCCCACCTTGGGTCTGTCCTAGAAGCAAAAACAGTAAAATGAAATAATACAATGGTGGCTACAACCGCAACCTGGATGTGCCCCGCAAAATAATATTACAACAAATTACATTTACATCAAATGAATTAAATAATAACCCATCACATAACCCCGGCTAAACATCACAACAGTCCAACACAGTTCATATCCACAAACAGTAAAAACCATTACAGAAATGTGCAACCCCCTGCCAACCGATATACTAGCAGTTAGGGAAGGTTTACGAACACATTATACAAACACAGATATAATCCAACAAGCAAATACTGTATAATTTCGATCGATTAAACACATTTAATTTTGCTCCATTACTTCTCTGTAAATCTGAAACCTGAGCAAAAATTAAAAACTTCCAGAAAATTCCAAATATCACAGAGAACCAACACAGGAAATTTGGGATCATGAATCGGCTAAAGCGCCGCGGAACCGCGGCGGATCGGCGGCGGATCGGCGGAATCACGACTTGCGGGGAGGCGGAAATATGAAAAACGATCTTGTTTCATGCTTAAACATCGACTAACCGCACGAATCGAAGCTAAACGATAGCTAACCTCAAACATAGAAGTTTACAACTACTATGTTAAGGGATTATATCTCAAGAACCGTGTCCTTCGTCTTTACGAACTCCACCTCCTCCCCGGCCTTCTCCAAGTAGTAGACGATCCACCACGAGAGCTAAACTCCAAGGTTTGCCTCTAAACTTGAGGCAACTAGGTATCTTTAAGTGCTAATCAAAGTATCTAGATGAAATAGAGTATGGTTATGGATTAAGTAGTCTAACTAATCCTTGTACTCAACACATGAGAGGGGAGGATTAGGGTTTGAAGAGAGAGAGCTTGAGGAGAGAGAAGATGAACATAATAATAAGAAGAGAAAATGAGTTATCATAATATATATCAAGCATTTTTATTTATCAAGAAAAGAAAAGAAAATGATTTACAACCATGCTTGATAAATATCTTGTGATGATTCATCTCCATGAGTCATTAAGCAATTATGAAGCATTAATGACATGGATGAATCATCCATATGACTCACTAATCTCATTCATTGTATATGCCACCTAAACCTCCTTAGTCACCATCTTCTAGAAGCTTCTCGCACAATTACGAGAACGCCCCTCCTATCCGTGAAAACACGGAAAAACTTTAGACTGTATAAATCCAATAACCGGATACTAGTAACTGGCTTAAACCAAAGCCGACTAGTAAAAACTGTCCGAAAGTCGTACGTGCGTAAACACACGTATGCGTCCGAACCCTTGTCGTAAAACCATACGACCTCTATATCGTTTCGCCTGGAGTAGGGAAACTCTCTGCGTGAGACTCTAGAGACTCGACTACTACGCTGGCAGTGGGTTTAACCACAGACCGCAAGCGGCACTAGCTGTACGTAACGGTCCCCAGGTAGATGTCGATAAGAAGGCCGATGAGGAAACCCATCCGAACTCCTACCGAGTCTGATGTGACAATCTCCGTACAGTCCGGTCCGTTCGTCTAAGACTATCGCATATCGGGCCTAGGGGGCGGCAAGCGTCAGTCCCCTAATAGCGGTATAAGTCGTGTCGGAGCGAAGCCCATTACACCCTGAGAAACTACTGGAACCTACCAGCAAATCTCGCTTGCCCTGGCCAGGGACTTTGCGTAATGGCTCTCTGACACAGCGCGATATCAACCCCCAATACCGGGAGAGACGAATCCTGTCTAACCGCCACTGCCTCCAAGTGCTCGGGACTGCACCCAACTGCTACCTGTTTGCACGACTCCTTTGAGCCGTGGTAGGGTAGCAATCTAAGAACAGTGGGACACACTCGAGACGAAGTAGCAGTGTCAAGTCTGCGGACTATGCTGTACTCATGTCACCTGGGAACTGTTCACTGACGACTGGTATAAAACCAACCAACAGTTCCCTGTGAGTCCTGTCCGGTGTACCCGTAACCTAACAAGCACCTGCATACTATCTCCAGTACGACGTACTGACGGCTGTGGAACAAACCATCTCCCCAACTGGGATGAGAAACGTACACACTAGTCTATTCCGGAGTATCGATGCCCTGTCTCGATAATCCAACGACTAGGGACCTGAATAAGGATGTGCTTGTAGACTACCCAGCCCCCACTAGTGTGACTGCCATCACAACGCTGGTAGTCAAGCAAGATCCTAAGAGCTCTACCAATACGTATACTCACATATTAAGATAGAAAAAACCAAGTAGCATACTACCATGTTTAGCAAGAATGTTATATACATGTGAATATCCCAAGCTCCTATTAAGTAATATACAAACTAGTATGATACAATAATGGCCCCTAGGGCATATACACTAACATGCACATATGTCTTTATAGATGGTATCATTTTGTACCAGACTTAGATTAGTACCCCGGTTCATGAGATATGATGATAAGGATACCGGATAATTGATGAGATAAATGTGAGATTCGACCCGTACCCAGATTTGGGATGTCGTACGACGGATTTACGTACGAGTTATATATTGATGATAGATCTGCACTCATGACTCGAGAATGTCATATGATATATTGTATCGTACGCGTGTTTACCTCAATCAGAGCAAAGCTCTGTTCAAATTCCAAGGTGGGAAAAGAAGCAATACTTCTGTTTTTCTCCAATCAGAGCAAAGCTCTGTCTTAAAAATTAAAAAGAAAATTAAAGTTAAAATAAATGAAGTAGCGTACTCCATCAGAGCAAATTTCAAAAAAAAAAAAATTTGCGCAACTGCGCAATGGCGCAGGCAAAAAAAATAAAATTGCGCAACTGCGCAGTGCCAAAAAAAATTAATAATAATAAAAATAAAAAAATAAAAATTTAGTTGCGCGACACGTGTCTGCGCAGTTGCGCAAGCGCTGCGTTGCGCGACACGTGTCACGCGCTGGGGAGTTGCGCAAAAACAGAATGTAGATTTAAGGATATATTTTCTGTTCTTGTTAAAACAAGAAGATTTCTTCTGTAAAACAGGGGCATTTGGATTAAAGATCCAACGGTGGGGAAAATTCCCCAAATTACTCAGAAAAAGATCTTTTTAACAAATTTAACTAATTTATGAGCACTATAAAAAGGACCCCAGACCTCATTTCAAAATCATCAACATCTTGCTAAAAAAAAGAGAGAAGAGAACTCTTGAGAACTCTTAAAGAATAAAAAAAAAGGTAAAAACCTTTAAAAGAAGAGAAAATTCTCTTATGAACAAGATCATGGATCTTCAACAATAAATAAACAAATAAATAAAATAGTGCCTTGCACTTGTTTTATGAACCATCGGTTCTTGAACCTAAAAGGTACTTAAATTAATAGTGCTTTGCACTTTCATGAACCTTTGGTTCTCTGATATAAGAAAAACAAGAAGAATTTGTTTTTTCTTAGATCTAAATCAAATAGTGCCTTGCACTTGTTTTATGAACCATCGGTTCTTGAACCTAAAAGGTTCTTAAATTAATAGTGCTTTGCACTTTTATGAACCTTTGGTTCTCTAAGATAAGAAAAACAAGAAAAAACTTGTTTTTTTTAGATCTAAATCAAATAGTGCTTTGCACTTCTTTTATGAACCATCGGTTCTTGAATCTAAAAGATTCTCAAATTAACAGTGCTTTGCACAAATGCAACGCATTACTTAAAGGGCCAGGCCTAAATCAAAATGACCTGACAGGCCAAAATAAATTGCAAGGCAATAAATGGGCAGAGTCTAAATAAATTGATGATTTGCATCCTTTATACAAGGGCAGAGCCCAAATGAAATTGATGCTCTACATCATTTATAAAGGGCAGAGCCCAAAACAAATTGATGCCTTGCATCTTTTCTGGGTAAAGCCCAAATAAAAATAAAAACAAATGCAAATAAAATATTGGACATTTTTAACTGGACTTAACCCAATCGTGGCCATAAGTCCTTAAACTAAATTAACTGAGCAAAATGGCTCTCCTAAACCAATCCACATCCGGTTCAAGGGTACATGTCCGAACTCCTTTGATATCCATCATTTTAATTCCTCAACGACGTCAAAGAGGTGACGGGTCCCAACGACCATATATCAATACGGACTACGGGGTCCTTAAACTCGTGGACCAAAACGTCCTTAAACTAATATTGGACCGAAACGTCCTTAAACTAATAATGGACCGAGACGTTCTTAAACTAATAATGGACCGCCACGTCCCTAAACTGGAATATGGACCACCACGTCCCTAAACTGGAATATGGACCACCACGTCCCTAAACTGGAATGGACCGAAACGTCCTTAAACTAATATTGGACCGAGACGTCCTTAAACTAATAATGGACCGCCACGTCCCTAAACTGGAATGGACCGAAACGTCCTTAAACTAATATCGGACCGAAACGTTCTTAAACTAATAATGGACCACCATGTCCTTAAACTGGAACATGGACCATCATGTCCCTAAACTGGCGATGGACCACCACGTCCCTAAACTGGAAAGTGGACCACTACGTTCCTAAACTGGAACAATAGAGCCTCCAAATGCTCTTTTGCCGGATCTAAACGGTCCCGTTTAAGTTGATCTTAGCCCCAAACACGGCTAACGCATCCTTAGACATTTAAATGAATGATAAAACCCCAAATCAACTCTGGTTCAAGGGTACATCTCTGAACTCCTCTGACACCTATCGTTGTAATTCTTCAACGACGTCAGAGAGGTGACGGGACCCGACGGCCATAAATGCTATGGACCACTATGTCCCTAAACTGAAACAATAGAGCCCAAATGCTCTTTTGTCCTAAGTCAACTTTGGTTTAAAGGTACATCTCTGAACTCCTCTGACACCTGTCGTTGTAATCCTTCAACGACGTCAGAGAGGTGACGAGTCCTGACGACCATATATTAAATGAATCACTACGTTAAGTTGATCTTAGTCTAAAACAGGACTAACGTACCCTTAACGAACGTTTAAGTTGATCTTAGCCGCAACGCGACTAATGTATCCTTAAACTAAAAACACCAAACCCAAATCTAAGTAAATACGGATTTGGACTAATCCACGTCCTACGGGCGACGGCATTACTCAGTCTCCGTATACAATCCACGGGCAACCACAAACAAAACAAATACACACGACACGAAGTGAAATTCTGGAGAAGGAGAAAGTTGTTACCGCGATGCGGTAGCGTAATTAACTGCAGGGGTTTGCGCCTGCAGGGAAGAGCATCCCCATAATCAAAAACCCCTCACCCTGAGGGGGAATCTGACGAAGTCTCCTACATCGGCCGCATCAGTCTAAATCTCCGATACACGGTGCCATAAATCAATTTGGCATCTTCGGAGAGGTAGACGGATAAAACCACATAGCATCTGCTCCGAATCTCAGGCAAGACGCGGAGTCTTGGCCGCCATTCGGAGGGGAACAGATTCTGGCACGCCCGGTGGGACCTTTTCCACTTTCCACTCCACACTTCGTGTGTTGTGTTCGCGAACGAATCGCGGTTTACCGTGGTTGCCTGTGGATTCGAGATACTAAGATTTGGTGCCTTGCTCCGTGCAGAAATAGAAGATCAATGGCTTCAAACTGCACTACCTGCAACTGCAACTCTCGCTCGGTCCTTGCTGGAGGAGTGACTTATGGGCCCCAAGCGGCCTCCCTTTTCAAGATGCCAGTGGAGCAGGTAACTCAGGCCACCACTGGATTATTCTTCGGGACCATGCTCCCACCGTTGATCTTCAATGCCTCAATGACATCGCAAGAAGCTCCAAAGAAGCCGGTCTTTGATCGACTTACCACTGCCGTGACCCCTCTCAATGGGTCGCCCAACTTCAATACCTCAGTTTTCAACAGACTGGGCCAGAACGTCTGCAAACCCGCGATACCCGAACCTGCCATCCCAAAGCGGATAGCTATCCCGGCTCAAGCGGACGAAATCATTGGAAAGGCTCCTCCTTCCAAGAAGTCAGTTTTTACAAGGCTGGCCATTCCGGTTACTGCTCTAGGCGAGGTCCTCAAAGCTGCTTCCCCTGCTCAGAGGTCTGTCTTCGACAGATTAGACATTGCTTCTCAACGGGCGTCAGTCTTCGATAGGCTAGCACCAATAACAGTCTCTCCTCAAAGCAGGGGGCATGAAGAAGCTTATCCAACAACGAAGGTGATCACATCCGCACGACATGCTCGACGTCGCCACTGGCGCCGAGTGAGGAAGGCTGGGGGCAACTCCCCCTCTGAGATAACTCCGCCAGCTCCAACGGTGGGGATCGATGCTACTGTTCCAACCGGGAACAGCTTTGAACTGCTCAACAAGGTGCGCAGAAACTCTCCTACTGCGATGTTGAAACGAACTCCTTCACCTGTGGAGAATACTCCAGAGAAGAAGTTAGAGCAGCCCCCTCAACGGCTGTCCTCTAAAATTTATAAAGTCTGGCGACAGGTCCAAGAGTTGGTGATTGATCAAGACTGCCTCCGACGACAGAAAAAGATGAAGGTTCGACAGGGGAAGGATTACTCTGTCAAACCGCAAAAAGCAAAAGCTACTTGGGTGCCCACTACAACTGCTCCCTTAACTCCAATCACTCAAAAAAGGAGGCCACAAAAAGCCCCTGTGAACATGGCGAAGTATAAAAGCGCTGAACACAAACGCCCCAAATCTGGGGGCATGGTGGTGCACACTGTTTATATGGCTTCTGGAAAGGAGGAAAGCCGCACTTCTACGGGTCACCGACCGCTCACCCGATCCGTGACGAAAGCCCAGGAGCAACAGCAAAAGCTTCAGGAAATGATGACTACAATGGCTGCACTCACTGAGCCAAAAGAAAGCTCTGAAACGTCTTCGGATGAGCGTCAAGAACAAGAAACCGACGCTGACTTTTTACGCAGAGTCCTCGAAAAGAGGGACAAAGAAGCTGCAGAGCAAGCGGCTAACATAAAACAGATGGCGCTCCTCTTCCAAGATATGGTAGGGATGATGTTACAGTCGGACCCTCCTGCTGAAGATCCTCCGATCGTCCTTGAAGACGACAGGGGAGAAACGTCAAATCCTCCGCCGGCTCTGTCAACAGCCAAGGAGGAGGCAATCTCCAAAGTTGACCTAGACGAATATATAGCTCAGCAGATCCGGGTTCATCAGGCGAATGAAGCGGCTGGGCAAATTGTTAGAACCGGACGACCGTATCCGAGCTGGTATGACCAAATCAGTTACCCGCCAGGATATACGATCCCTAAATTCCACGTATATAAAGGGACAGGGAATCCGCATCAGCATGTCGCTCAATTCAGGGCCTTATGCGGCAATACTGGAGGCGATGATAAATTGTCGCTACGTCAATTCGTCGGCAGCTTAGCAGAAACGGCCTTTGAATGGTATTCGAAGCTACCTAACGACTCTGTCAAAACATTTGCAGAGATGGAACTGCTGTTTACACAAAGATTCGCGAGTGCTGGTGAACGCACCCCGATAACAGCACTAATAAATGCCAGGATAAGGCCAAGCGAAATGTGGGTTCAATACGCAACACGATGGCGGAACCTATGGTCGAAATGCGAACAACGCATAGAAGAGGCACCTGCGGTAGGCATGTTTGTGGGCACTCTCGATCCGCAGGCGACCATCTCGCAATTCATGATGTTCTTCAGGCCGACCACCTTCCAGGCCTTGATCGACAAATTAGCCCAAATGGACCAGATGGGCCATAAACCGTCTCCTCCAAGACCCGATCCCCGAAATGAGAAAGGAAAAGCGATCATCGTCGCCAATGCTCAACAACAGTCGAGCAACTCAAAGCCGGTCGTTCGCCAAAACAATGTGCGTCCACGCCCATCCCTCGAAGAGAGGCGAGGACGTCCTTACTCGTTTCCTCAGAATAACACGAGAAGACTGTTTGAGCTGGCAGTGCGTAACAGACTCATCAATCTGCCGAGTCCAAAGCGTCTGTCGCAGCCAGGCGATCTTAATAATCCCAATTATTGCCCTTACCACCAAACGGTAAGTCACCCGATTGAGGATTGTTTCGTCTTTAAGGGATGGATCGAGGATCAATTCCTGCAAGGCAAGTTCGCGTTGTCTGAAAGCTGGAAGGTAAACCCACCACAGCCACACTCTCCAAAGAAGACGGACACGCCGGGGGCAGCTTGTTCTTTAGTCAAGGATGAAAACAATGGAGAAAACTCATCAGATGAATCCGAAGACTACGTAGCGACTTGTCATATGATTTCTCATTCACTGACGGATGATAAAGAGGCTCCTTGCGCTGAGAAACCAATGGCGAATCCTGAGCCGGAGATTCTACAGCCATCAGACGAGTTGATCGATGTCTTCCTAAGTGAAATTCGTTTGAAAGCAAAAGCCAATCAAGAGCATGAAATGGCCATACTGGAAAGAGCCAAGGCATTCCCGTCAAATCAAAAGCCATACACTGCGAGTAAAAACAAATTCAAGACGAGGAAAAGGTTCGCCAAAGCTCTGTCAGTAGGAATGAAGCTACTGCCATCTGAAGAAAATACTCTCGCTGAGGCAGAGATGCACCCTAACTTCTGTTTATATCATCAGAAGATCATACATCCTACCGAAGACTGCGAATCCTTTAACTGTTGGTGGCAAGGGTATGTCGCTCAAAAGCAACACTTCGACGGGACAAAGTGTGAAGCTTGTGGACATCGGAAAAATGCGATTGTAAGTCTACGCTAGCGCCCCGGCCGTCTACAGACGCCAAATGCGGAACAAAAACTTTTTAACTGGCGCTATCGTATCTTTAACCCGGATCTGCCATTATTGCTAAACTAACAAACTGTAAAGAGTGTAGGAATGTTATACCGAACGATCCGAGTCCTTCGTTCTTCAACCATCATCCCACGCTCCGTTGCGGCTGCTCCGATCTCGTCGATCTCCGATATCCTCGTCGAGGTGGCACCACATGATCGGTTCTTTAAACGGGCTCCCGCCTCTGACTTGAGGCAACTCGATCGTCAAGTTTGCTAAAAGAGACGACCAAGATTGTTGTAGAGAATGAGTAGATGACTTTGTCCCACTTCGTCCAAGTCCGTGGACTATCGGTAAATGAAGTTGCCGATGGAAATGAAATGGAACAAGAAATGAACTAGGAAATTTCCATGCTTCCAAAACTATACTCTTTTCTTTTAGCAACCATAATTTATCAAGTGAATTAAGTGAATTAGGAGAGAAAGGGCCGGCCATATTTATCAAAGGAGGGAGGTGAGTGTAGGAGGGTTCAAGTGGTGACCATAGGAAATGATAGTTATCATAACCATTATGAAAGAGTGAATCATCTACCTAGTCATCAAGTCTTTTAATGCATCCAATTAAAACCCTACACCAATTAGCCTAGTCACCTTATCAAGAATGACACATCAAGCCTCATCATCACTTCTAGAAGCTTCTAGAATGATGACTCACCATATCTGAAGAAAAGATAAATCCGTCTTTAACAGAATGTTAAAAGACGGCTGATAGAAAACTGGAAACTGGCAACTTCCAAAAGTGATCCTGAAACGACTTTCAGGATAACCCCGAAACTGTATAAATATACCCGCATTTATATTACGACCGAATATAAATGCAACTGAGACAAAGATATTATACCTACTCAATATAATACTCGGATCCGGCTTAAACCAAAGCCGACCAGTATCATCTGTCCGAAAATCGACACGTGCGTAAACGCACGTGCATTTTCCGAACCCTGCCATAAAACCATACGGCCTCTACAACGTTTCGCCCGAACTTGGGAAACTGTCTGTGGGGGACTCTAATGACTCGTCAGCACCCTGGCAGTGGTTTTAACCACAAACCGTCAGCGGCACTAGCAATGCGTAACGGCTGCCCATGGACTGACCTCAAGGGTGGCCGAGGAGCGAACTCAAGGGAGACCGATGAGCGAACTCCTCCGAAAACCCTACTGAGCCTAACAGTGACAATGTATATACAGTCCGGTCCGTTCGTCAATGAGTATCGTATATCTGCCTAGGGGGCTAGCAACGTCAGACCCCCAATAGCAGTATAAGTCGTGTCGGAGTGTAGC
This sequence comes from Agapanthus africanus, assembly GCA_030015575.1. NCBI lineage: Eukaryota > Viridiplantae > Streptophyta > Magnoliopsida > Asparagales > Amaryllidaceae > Agapanthus > Agapanthus africanus. The sequence continues at coordinate 392,262 of JASDDO010000235.1, forward strand.
CCAATACACCCTGAGATACTACTGGAGTACCTACCAGTAAATCTCCTACCATGGCCATGGATTTGTGTAATGGCTCTCCTAGACACATCACGACCTCGCCCCCAATACCGGGAGAGACGAATCCCCTGCCGATCCGCTCACGTGCCTCCATATGGCTCGGGACTGTACCCAAAAGCTACCTGTTTGCACGACTCCTTTGAGCCGTGGTAGGGTAGAAATCAAAGCACAGTGGGAACTCACACGAGACAAATGACGACCTCAGGTCGATGAACTAACCTGTACACATGTCACCAGGGAACTGCTATCTGACGATAGGTATAGTACTAACTAGCAGATTCCCGGCGAGTCCTGTCCGGTGTACTCATAACCCAATGAGCACCTGTATACATCTTAGGTGATCCAACTGACACCAGTGGCTTGTGAGACCGGCCACCGCCCCTCGTCGGGGTCTCGACTGTATACACTAGTCTACTCCGGAGTATCGATGCCCTGTCTCGAAACTCCCACGACTAGGGACCACAATTAAGGATATGCATATAAACTACCCAACTCTCACGTATATGATCGCCATCATACTGTTGGTAGTAAAGCAAGATCCTAAGGGCTCTATCAAAATGTAACATGCAATCAGTCACCTGAACATGTACACGACTGATAAAGGCAAACCAGATAGCATACTATCATCTTGAGTAGGACTGTTCTACCGGGATAGGTCCTCCGCAATCATTGCAATCACGTACCTGCGATCCAATAATTGACTATGAGGGCACTATCTCCAACAGCGATATATGAGCGCAAAAGAGTCGCCGACGATTGCCATATAGCCGACTCTAAGGCATCGCAAATTATCACCTTTGGAAGCAACTCTGATGAAGAAGCTATCCCCAACTCTTCCCTCGGGGAATCTATTTCAAAAATAAAAGAATTGAGAAGCTGCGAGAACGTTCAGCCATGCAATCGCATGCTACTCGGAAAAAATCCCGGCCCTGCAAACAACGGAGCGAACAAAAAGGATAAAAGAAAAGGAAAAAAGGCCCTCGTCGCCAGCGCTCAACAACAATCAGGTGACCCTAGACCGGTTGCTTGCCAAAGCAACAAGCGGCAACCCCTCTAAGAAAAGTTGAAACGTCCTTACTCGTTTCCGCAAGATAAAACAAGGGGACTGTTCGAGCTGGCAGTGTGCGACAGACTCATCAATCTGCCGGGTCCAAAACGTCCGTTGTGGCCACGCGATGTTAATAATCCTAATTATTGCCCTTACCACCAAACAGTAGGTCACCTGATCGAGGACTGCTACGTCTTCAAAAAACTGGGTTGAAGACCAATACCAACAGGGCAAGTTTGCGCTGTCTGAAAACTGGAAGTTGAGTCTGCCACAACCGCACGCTCCGAAGAAGATGGATACGCCGGGGGCATCATGTTCATTCATGGAGAAGGACTCATAGACCGAAAAGTCAATAAACCAGATATTCGCCTCAAATACGGCGACAACGGACTGAAACGTCCTTAAACTAACAACGGACCGAGATGTCCTTAAACTAATGATGGACCGCAATGTCCTAAAACTTGCAAATGACCGAAATGTCTTTAAACTACTACCGCAGCATCCTTAGACTGACGAGATAAAAAAAATATATCAAATAAATAAATAAATAAATAACAAACAAACGGTATGTCCATAAGCAAAAAGGGCACGGATGAAAACCCGAAAGGGCTCCGTGAGTAAAAACAGCAGGGCTACCGGCGAGTGTTCGTGAAAATCCGAAAGGGCGCGACCTCGTAAAAAAAATGTGTAGAAATAAAAAATAAAAAAAAACGGTATGTCCATAAGCAAAATGGGCATGGATGAAAACCCGAAAGGGCTTCGTGAGTAAAAACAACAGGGCTACCGGCGAGTGTTCGTGAAAATCCGAAAGGGCGCGACCTCGTAAAAAAAAAGAAAATAAAAAGAATTAAAAAAAACGGTATGTCCATAAGCAAAATGGGCACGGATGAAAACCCGAAAGGGCTCCGTGAGTAAAAACAGCAGGACTACCGGCGAGTGTTTGTGAAAACTCGAAAGGGCGCAACCTCGTCAAAAGACACTTACAAGGTCCCCTCAACCTTGTAAGGAGAAACCACCCGCGTGAGATCCTTACGACTCACAAAGGAACAACACACTTAGGTATCCCCACGATTCCTAAGGAGAAAATGCACTCGCGAGATCCTCACGACTCGTAAGAAGAACTCTCTTATGCGACCCTCACGACTCATAATATTTGAAAGTCTTAAGTCACAGAGACCTAAACCTGTGCTTAAGCAAACCCCTACAAACTTCCAATATTGCCCTACAAGTGGTTCAATACTAACCCTTGTATACAATCCACGGGCGCGAACAAACATTTCCCTAATCAAGTCTCATCCGAGACTGGGGATATGTTCGCATGATGAACAACCCTTATAAGTCCTCTCGACTTACAAGGAGAAAACCCTCCTGTAGGATCCTTACGACTTACAGAGGAAACGAACACTTAGAAATCCTCACGAGTCCTAAGGAGAAAATACACCTATAAGATCCTCACGACTTGTAGGGAGAAATAGCTTTGTGAGACCCTTACGGCTCATAAAGTCAAAAGCATTAGTCGACAGGACCTCAACCCTGGTCGCTAAGCCTCCTTTGTTCGACAACGACAGAGGCAAATGATGATTCGCTCCTGGCAATATCCCAGTTGTAGCGGTGCTGATACCAAAATCGCTGTCCAATTTCATGTTTACGGCGAAAAGCCAGTAGGCCGCACATGCATACGAAATAGCCGAAATGATGGGCAACTTGCAATAAAAAAGCAGCAAGTAAAAATGTATGCATGCAAAAAGCCGAAATGATTGAGCAACTCGCAATAAAAAAAACAGCGAGTAAAATTAAAATAAATAGCCAAAATGATTAGGCAACTCGCAATAAAAAGCAGCGAGTAAAAAAAAAATAGCCGAAATGATTGGGTACAGCGAAAAATAGCCGAAATGATTGGGTAATCGCGATTTTCGCGATATAAAAAGCTGAAATGATAGAGCATCGCGGAAAGAATAAAAAAAATGAAAGAATGAAACTTTCCGCCCTACAGGTGAAATCACATCGATCCCTGTATACAATCCAAGGGGCACAGATAAAGAGGGAACCATACCTTCCCAACAGGCTCCATCAGAAAGCGAAGCCAAATCTCGACGGTTCATAGACAACCTAGAGACAATCTTGACATTTGTCGCAATATTACAGACACGATGTCAACAAATGAAGCAAACGAAGATCCCGAGCTTCAGGGTCTCGACGTCAACATCGACAACTTAGAGATCACCAACGGCGTTTCTCCTCATTCCAAGCAAGATGTAGATGCAACGTCAACAAAAGACCTCATGGTCGAAACAAAGCGAAGCGATGGCAAAATCCCATCTTCACCTCAACATTCGTCTTGATACAACAGACGAGGTGTCAACAATGGCGTTCCTTCGCAGTCCAACAAGATGAAGATACAACGCCAACAAAGACCTCACGGTCGAAACAAAGCGGAGTAACGGCAAAATCCCAACTCCACCTTAGCATTCGTCTCGTTATAGCAGACGCAATGTCAACAACGGCGTTCCTTCGCAGCCCAGCAGGGTGTATATGCAAAGTTAACAAAAGACCCCATGGTCGAAACAAAGCGGAGTGATGGCAAAATCCCAGCTCTACCTCAGCATTCGTCTCAATACACCAGACCCAGTGTGAGCAAATGAAGCGAAGGCCAAATTCCTAGCTTCAACGTCTTTATGGTAACTCATATAAAACCGGAAAGACAATCGGAGATCATCTCGCACCAGCACAGAGTGGTCACCACCTTGACGTTCGTCTCGATACAGCAGACGAAATGTCAACCCTAGCGTTCTTCCTCCAATAGGATTTGGACACACCAAAGCAAACGAAGCGAATGACACATTCCTAGCTTCAACGTCTTTACGGTAACTCACATAAAACCGGAAAGACAATCGGAGATCATCTCGCATCAGCACAGAGTGGTCACCACCTTGACGTTAGTCTCGATACAGCAGACGAAATGTCGACCCCAGCGTTCTTCCTCCAACAGGATTTGGACACACCAAAGCAAACGAAGCGAAGGCCACATTCCTAGCTTCAACGTCTTTACGGTAACTCACATAAAACCGGAAAGACAATCGGAGATCATCTCGCATCAGCACAGAGTGGTCACCACCTTGACTTTCGTCTCGATACAGCTGACGAAATGTCGACCCCAGCGTTCTTCCTCCAACAGGATTTGGACACACCAAAGCAAACGAAGCGAAGGCCACATTCCTAACCTCGACGTCTTGACGGTAACTTACATAAAACCGAAAAGACAATCGGAGATCATCTCGCACCAGCACAGAGTGGTCACTACCTTGACGTTCGTCTCGATACAGCAGATGAGATGTCACCCCAATGTTCGTCTTGACACAGCATACGCAACGTCATTAAATGAAAGGAGCCACGGCAAAATCCCTAGTTCCAAACCTCGACGGTTCACCAGCAACCTAGAGACAACCTCGACGTCCGTCTCGATACAGTAGACGAGATGTCACCCCAATGTTCGTCTCGACACAGCAGACACAACGTCATTAAACGAATGGAGCCACGGCAAAATCCCTAGTTCCAAACCTCGGCGGTTCACCAGCAACCTAGAGACAACCTCGATGTCGGTCTCGATACAGCAGACGAGATGTCACCCCAACGTTCGTCTCGATACAGCAGACGCAACGTCATCAAACAAACGGAGCCACGGCAAAATCCCTAGTTCCCACCGCAATATTCGTCTCGATACAGCAGACGCAATGCCAACAAACGAAGCAAAGGCCAAATTCCTAGCTTCAGGGTCTTGACGGCAACTCACATAAAGCCCGAAAGACTATCGGAGATCATCCCCACACCAGCGCGGAGTGGTTATGACTCATCGGGGCTCACCAAAATAAGCCTAACCTCAAGTAAAAAGCGACATGGCAAATTCCTAACGCTTGCTCTTCCGACGGTCAAACTGCCAAGGAGGATTGCTTGAAGACGTCTTGTCCAGCCCCCTAAGGGATTAGAGACACGGCAGTCGCAGGGCTACTCGAATAGCACGATTGCCTATCGAGGACTATATCAGCTTATGCGACGGTACGATGGCCAAAACCCTAAGTACCACCAACCTTAACGGGCTTCTGTCGTAAAGAGCAGAGGTTAAATGCGACGTTAAGATGTTCTTGCGAGAAACGTTCGATTCGTCTCGACTTGTGAAAAATTGTCGAGGCGGCTCGACTCGTGAGATAAAGCCTTAGGCAGTGGGCATAAAAGAAGCCTGTTTCCTAAGCATTGGGACCCTGCAAGTTGGCCCAAAACGGTCTCTTGCATACCATCCACGGGTCTCACTCTCCAACGTCGAACTTCGACAAGGAGGGAAACGACCGCTTACAAGTCCTCTCGACTCGTAAGAGGGAAAAATTCTCTTGTAGGATCCTTACGACTTACAAGAGAAAACCACACTTAGGAATCCTCACGATTCCTAAGGAGAAAAACCCACCTACGAGATCCTTTCGATCCGTAGGGAGAAAAGACTCTATGAGACCCTCACGGCTCATAGAGTTGAAAAGTCTTAGGCAGCAAATCTGAACCTGCGGCCTAAGCCCTCGCTATCTCATGAAGAAATCAAGAAGCTTACTCTATTACCTGCTAATTGTGATGACATGCTGAGAAAGAGGAAAAGCAACAGAAAGAGCACCCGATTTACGTTTGATCAAGCGTTCAAGACGTATTCATTCATGCATGGGCAAAAAGACTCAGGACAAAGATATATAATAAAGACAAGCTGGGATAAAATTTTTTTTCATTAATATTGCCCGAAGTTCTTACAGTCATAAAAACAATAAACGAAAGTTACAATGGAATAACCTCAGATCCAGGGCATGGATTGAGGAATTCAAAAGCGATCCTATCTATGACTTTCCAAGCCTCGCGGACCGTCCTAGTGTGCTTCCTTTCGCGAGCACAAGCGTCAGGGTCCCTCCCGATGTCTTCCACCCTCCGATAAGCAGCGAGTATGGCAGACTGTTGAAAGATCTCGTGCAAGAGGTCAATAAGACTGTCTCGCCGTTTCTTCGAGATAAAGTTCAATAGGTACACAGAGTGCACCTTGTCCTCAGCGGCATCCAACGCCTTAAGCGGCACACCGGAACAGAATAGGGGAAGCGCTTCCCAGATAGCTCCCACGATAAGTTTAAGAAGAAAGGAACGTCGGGGATGCAGTGGACCGTTGTATGCGTCGAAGCGACTCATTATTTTAGCACACTCCTCGTTTGTGAACTCCCGATTTTGAGAGCGGCCAAGTCGGCGGATGCCCTCATGAGAGATGATCTTGTTAAGAGCATACATGTGGGCGTTCATTGTTCCTGTGAAAGAGGATCAACAGAATTATCAGAAAGACTGATTAAGCAAAACGATATAATGCACTGAGGAATAAAATGCCATATTTAAGTTCCAAGATCCATGAAGAATCCTTAAGAGTTCTTCTATATGATTTGGGAGGAACAAAGCTCCATTAATGAATTAAGAAAATCCAAGGAAAATCTTTCAGAGAGCAGAGCTTTATGGAACCCTAGTAGGGTCCTCTTTAGTTCTCTTTAGATCCTTTTAAGACCTGTAGAGCAAAGCTCTGCTAAGTGAAACCCTAAATAGGTTTCCTTTAGATCAGGGATCTATTGAGAGCGAGGCTCTATCAACAAAAATTAATTTAACTTAATTTAATCCAAATTAAAATTTTCATCTAAAAGTTTTAAGAGTTTAACTCTTAAAATTCTTGAAAATAAAGAGCGGGGCTCTGAGTTCTGAAAGTAAAAATTTAGAGATGAGAATCATCTAAGAGACCAAAGGTCCTATTTATAGGCATCAAGTGCCCTTTCAGCTACCAAGGGATGGCGAGACGGTTCGGAGTCTGCCACCGCCGCGCTCACGTTAGGAGTCCACGTAAGCGCAACGGTGGGGGGGCATTTGTTTACCTCAATCAGAGCAAAGCTCTTTTCAAATTCTAAGGTGGGAAAAGAAGCAATGCTTCTGTTTTTCTCCAATCAGAGCAAAGCTCTGTCTTAAAAATTAAAAAGAAAATTAAAGTTAAAATAAATGAAGTAGCGTACTCCATCAGAGAAAATTTCAAAAAATAAAAATAAAAAAAAATTGCGCAACTGCGCAGTGGTGCAGGCAAAAAAAAAAATTTTGCGCAACTGCGCTGCGCAGTGCCAAAATAATAATAATAATAATAATAATAATAATAAAAATTTAGTTGCGCGACACGTGTCTGCGCAGGTGCGCAAGCGCTGCGTTGCGTGACACGTGTCACGCGCTGGGGAGTTGCGCAAAAACAGAATGTAGATTTAAGGAAATCTTTTCTGTTCTTGTTAAAACAAGAAGATTTCTTCTGTAAAACAGGGGCCTTTGGATTAAAGATCTAACGGTGGGGAAAATTCCCCAAATCACTCAGAAAAAGATCTTTTTAACAAATTTAACTAATTTATGAGCACTATAAAAAGGACCCCAGACCTCATTTCAAAATCATCAACATCTTGCTAAAAAAAAGAGAGGAGAGAACTCTTGAAGAATAAAAAAAAAAGGTAAAAACCCTTAAAAGAAGAGAAAATTCTCTTATGAACATGATCATGGATCTTCAACAATAAATAAATAAATAAATAAATAAAATAGTGCCTTGCACTTGTTTTATGAACCATCGGTTCTTGAACCTAAAAGGTTCTTAAATTAATAGTGCTTTGCACTTTCATGAACCTTTGGTTCTCTGATATAAGAAAAATAAGAAGAATTTTTTTCTTCTTAGATCTAAATCAAATAGTGCCTTGCACTTGTTTTATGAACCATCGGTTCTTGAACCTAAAAGGTTCTTAAATTAATAGTGCTTTGCACTTTTATGAACCTTTGGTTCTCTGAGATAAGAAAAACAATAAAAAACTTGTTTTTTTTATATCTAAATCAAATAGTGCTTTGCACTTCTTTTATGAACCATCGGTTCTTGAATCTAAAAGATTCTCAAATTAACAGTGCTTTGCACAAATGCAACGCATTACTTAAAGGGCCAGGCCCAAATCAAAATGACCTGACAGGCCAAAATAAATTGCAAGGCAATAAATGGGCAGAGCCCAAATAAATTGATGATTTGCATCCTTTATACAAGGGCAGAGCCCAAATGAAATTGATGCTCTACATCATTTATAAAGGGCAGAGCCCAAAACAAATTGATGCCCTGCATCTTTTCTGGGTAAAGCCCAAATAAAAGTAAAAACAAATGCAAATAAAATATTGGACATTTTTAACTGGACTTAACCCAATCGTGGTCATAAGTCCTTAAACTAAATTAACTGAGCAAAACGGCTCTCCTAAACCAATCCACATCCGGTTCAAGGGTACATCTCCGAACTCCTTTGATATCCATCGTTGTAATTCCTCAACAACGTCAAAGAGGTGACGGGTCCCAACGACCATACATCAATACGGACTGCGGGGTCCTTAAACTCGTGGACCGAAACGTTCTTAAACTAATATTGGACCGAAACGTCCTTAAACTAATATTGGACCGAAACGTCCTTAAACTAATAATGGACCGCCATGTCCTTAAACTAATAATAGACCGCCACGTCCCTAAACTGGAATATGGACCACCACGTCCCTAAACTGGAATGGACCGAAACGTCCTTAAACTAATATTGGACCGAGACGTCCTTAAACTAATATTGGACCGAGACGTCCTTAAACTAATAATGGACCGCCACGTCCCTAAACTGGAATATGGACCGCCACGTTTCTAAACTGGAATGGACCGAAACGTCCTTAAACTAATAATGAACCGCCACGTCCTTAAACTGGAACATGGACCATCATGTCCCTAAATTGGCGATAGACCACCACGTCCTTAAACTGGAAAGTGGACCACTACGTTCCTAAACTGGAACAATAGAGCCTCCAAATGCTCTTTTGCCGGATCTAAACGGTCCCGTTTAAGTTGATCTTAGCCCCAAACACGGCTAACGCATCTTTAGACATTTAAATGAATGATAAAACCCCAAATCAACTCTGGTTCAAGGGTACATCTCTGAACTCCTCTGACACCTATCGTTGTAATTCTTCAACGACGTCAGAGAGGTGACGGGACCCGACGGCCATAAATGCTATGGACCACTATGTCCCTAAACTGAAACAATAGAGCCCAAATGCTCTTTTGTCCCAAGTCAACTTTGGTTCAAAGGTACATCTCTGAACTCCTCTGACACCTGTCGTTGTAATGCTTCAACGACGTCAGAGAGGTGACGAGTCCTGACGACCATATATTAAATGAATCACTACGTTAAGTTGATCTTAGTCTAAAACAGGACTAACGTACCCTTAACGAACGTTTAAGTTGATCTTAGCCGCAACGCGACTAATGTATCCTTAAACTAAAAACACCAAACCCAAATCTAAGTAAATACGGATTTGGACTAATCCACGTCCTACGGGTGACGACATTACTCAGTCTCCGTATACAATCCACGGGCAACCACAAACAAAACAAATACACACGACACGAAGTGAAATTCTGGAGAAGGAGAAAGTTGTTACCGCGATGCGGTAGCGTAATTAACTGCAGGGGCTTGCGCCTGCAGGGAAGAGCGTCCCCACAATCAAAAACCCCTCACCCTGAGGGGGAATCTGACGAAGTCTGCTACATCGGCCGCATCCGTCTAAACCTCCGATACACGGTGCCATAAATCAATTTGGCATCTTCGGAGAGGTAGAAGGATAAAACCACATAGCATCTGCCCCGAATCTCAGGCAAGACGCGGAGTCTTGGCCGCCATTCGGAAGGGAACAACGCGGTACTATTGAGGCGGGATCACCGACTATTATATGTATATATGTATCGACTCAGATTTAGGTGATTTCCATACCCTTCCGATTAGCTTGTTAGCTAGATCTGTAGTTTACATAGTAGATGTTAGACAAGACCCGAGTCATACCTATTTCAAAACTAATGAATCGGGAGTATTTTAAAAACAGGCAAAGGGATTCTATGAATATTTTCAAAAGACGCATCTTTTCTTAAAAACACCGTAGTCCTTATTTTTCTAAAACCCCCGATTCGTCTGATTTCAAATGGCAAAACTGTATGACATTTACATATTGATGTAGATTCTTCACTGTTGCGTTTATTATTCGATTTCCGCATATTCTTGCTTTTCGCATCGCATTGCATGTGTAAATGTGTTTATTGTTATATTAAACCCATGTTGTCAGGACACCAGCACCGTTATCGATGATGCGTATGTTCCACGTACACCTACTTGCCGGCTCACACACTTCATCATCGATAATTGCCATGTCACTACACAGTAGAATTGTTGCATCATGATATGACTCCTTGTATGACATACTGGCACATACATATTGTACACTCATACTTGCGTACACACATATTGTACACCCATACTTGCATACTTACGTATTTGCACATACATAGATGATTCTGGCTTTATTTTGGAGATTTGGGAACCGCAAGATATATTTTAAGAACCGAACTCATTTAAAAGAGCGGTTTTCCCCTCGATGTGTGCATATTACTGTTTTATGTTGCATAATATACGGATATGCTTACATTTCTATCATATGTCGCATATATCCTGCTTTATGATTTTACGCATTGAGATATATTGTTTCCATGATATTCTGGATTTGGGAACCGTGAGTATTTCAAAAGAGAGTATGTATTGTTTTAAAAACACGGTTACCCTTGATATGATATTTCAGTGCGCCCATCATGAGTTTTATCGGTTCTGATGTATATATATACCCCATGCGAGAAGGAATCGTGAGCCGTGTGCGGTTATATAGTGGGGCCCAGTATGGTACCCTGGGGCAAGAAAGGGATGCTGTGTATACAGACGGTGAGCCTGGCAGAGGGACTACTACCTACCGGTGATTGTATTTGAGCTCGGCGGATATCCGGAGGATACCGACCGGAGTTGAGAGATGATACAGGCCGATTCGGACTGACGGAGCCCGTGGGCCGATCCGGACCGACGGAGCCCTATATATATATGAGGATTTACGTGCCGATACTGGGCACATGTTTCATGATGTTTTCGAGTGTCGATGCTAGACACTCAGGTTCCATGATTTTGATGTGTCGTGAGGGACACACGTTGATTTATATCCTCATACTTCCATGCATATGCTTTATGATATTTACATGCATGATGTTTTGTGCCATCGGTTGACACGTGGACGATATCCACATACATACAGACATTGATTATATAGTCGGATGATATCCACATATTTATAGACTTCATGATACAGTTGACTTTGATTCATGTTGATTACATTGATCATACCTCATATTTATGATATGTTGCTGCCTGAGACACTGGCACGAGCACTTAGTATTACACTGATGTATAGATGTTTACTCTTGCCACCTTATCATGCTTCAGACTTATTCATTTGAGGTTTATATATATTATTGATCGTATTGACTTAGGATTGAGTCATACATAAGATTTCTGCTCTGTGATGTTTTCTGCTCACGAGTTGGCAACTCACCCCCGTTGTGCCACGGTTCTTGCAGGTTTTTGCTGTACAGGTTTCATTGCGGCTTTCTGGCACACTGCTTCCTTTCTGGGTGATTGCTTTGGTAGGTGGGTTCACTCGCATCGTGACCACTATTATACTTATTTATTTTCAGTTGTATCTAGTAAAAATTCCATCAACCAAACTTGTATATTTATTCAGACTTAGGAAACCAGTTGTGTATTATTTCGACCTTAGAGTCGCGCGTTGTAGTATTATGGTTTTCTTGGTTTTTCGAGTTTTTTTTGAGTTTTGATCATCGCCCTTCGGCGTTGTATATTATATTGCTTGCGTGGTTGTGACCGTCGATTGACGAAGAGCTAGCTCCCGTTTGGGTATGCCTTTTATCATTATGCATATATTATTCTTGTTGTACTCCGTTTGGGGCCAGCATTTACAAAGGAAACTCTGCCGCAATTTTCAGAAAAGACTTGAGGATTTAAAAATGCAGATTCGGCTTACTTATTTAAAAACCTTGCTTTTAAAACATGTTTTTTTTTCACTTCTTTAAAACTAGTTTTCCTTCATTTATTATTTAAAATGGTTTTAGATTTCTGGGCTTTTGGCTTGCTTGAATTAGATGACGTCCTATAAATTTCATATGATTCAAGGGCCAGTCACGTGCTATTTCGGGTCGTGACATGATGAGTCATGGCTTTTCAAATCTTCTACAAGCATCTTTGGGAAATGGCTTATTTTCTTTTCTTTTTAATTCATTAATTAAATCATTATCTACTCATCTCACTTCAAGTGTAATTCTCATACATCCTAGTTCTATGTATCATCAACCATGATACAATATCATATATATCACATATATAAATATATAAAAAGAGTAGGAAATCTTAACTGAGCTTAATATTAGTTATTATATATATATATATCAAATATATAAATATATATCAAATTATTAAATCAAAACTTGATTCAATAATCCGGTTTTATCATATATAACCGGCTAATATCAAATACGTATATCAATTTATTAAATCAACACTTGATTCAATAATCCGGTCATATCTCGTACAACCGATTAATATTCAATATTAGTTAATATAATATATATATATATCAAATTATTAAATCAACACTTGATTCAATAATCCGGTTATATCAAATATAATCCGGCTAATATCAAATATATATAAATAACATATACATAAATCACTGAATCAACACTTGATTCAATAATTCGGTTATATCATATATAACCTGACTGATAATAAATATCGCTAGATTTGAATACGGTATCACATACTCGTATTTACTCGAGCACCCGCGCATATCTCCATATGTGCCCTACTTCGTTTCGCTTGAGCTAGGAAACCTCATTGCGGGACTCTAAAGACTCATCAATACGCCTGCAGTAGGTAATGATCACATCAAATACTCACAAGCCGTCAGCTGTACTAGCTTGATGTAACAGCTATCCAAGTATTGAACGAATAGAAGATCGACAAGCAAACTTGTCTAAACTCCCGTAGAGCCTATATGTATGGTCTCTTCGTATGATATGTCGCATATCGAGTCTGGGGGGTAGAATCAGACCTCACAAACTTGATAAGTCATACCAATGTGTGTGCTATAACCATTCGAGAAACTACTGATAACACTTACCAGTAAATCTCATCAGGGACTTGCTGTTATAGCCAATCGGGTATAGCGCAATATCAACTCACAATACCGGGAGAGACGAAACCCCTCCTATCGCTCATTGCTTCCATGTGATTCGGGACTGTACCCAAAATCCACCTATTTGCATGCCTCCTTTGAGCCGTGGTAGGGAGGAAATCAAAGTACAGTGGGAACCACACAAGACTCTATGACGATCTCGGATCTACAGACTAACATGTACATGTGTCGCCAGAGAACTGCTATCTGACGATGGGTATTGTACCATCTAGAAGTTCTCGGTGAGTCCTGTTCGGTGTACCCATTCTCCAATGAGCACCTGTGAACAATCTTTGATGTTAAACACCAATGGTTGTGGGATCAACCATCTCCCCATACAGGATCAAGAAACGTACATATTAGTCTACTTTGGAATATCGATGCCCTGTCTCGATACTCCCTTGACTAGAAACTTTTAAAGGATGTGCTTGCAGACTATACAAGCTCCACTAGTATGATCTGCATCATAGTCCTGGTAGTCAAGTCTACATCCTAAGGGCTTTATCAACATCTATCAGAGAGGCAATATACTAAAACAAGTGCACATGTTAAGATAAAGAGCAACTAGATAGTATACTATCATGTCGAGTAAGAAAGTCCTCTCTATATATGTCCAAGTATCCACTATATCATACAATAATGGCCTCTAGGGCATACATATTCCTAACAATCTCCTACTTGCACTAAGACCAGTTGTAGTGTCGCATACCCAACATCCCCAAAAGTCTCAAATTGCGTCTGGGGGATGGCCTTTTTGAGAGAATCCGCTGTATCGTCTTTCGTATCTAGTCTCCTGACCTTGATGTCCCGGCGATCAACTATCTCCCGGATCAGATGATACCGCTTCAAAATATGTCTGGATTGCTGATGGGACTGAGGTTCCTTGGCCAAAACCACATCTCCATTGTTATCACAATACAAAGGTATTGGATCGACAATGGATGGAACCACACCAAGTTCAGCAATGAACTTTTTCATCCAGACAGCCTATTTAGTAGCATCGTCGGCAGCGATGTATTCGGCCTTCATCGTTGAGTCTGCAACGGTATCTTGCTTAGAACTCTTCCAACATACCGCCCCCATTGAGGGTGAAGACAAAACCCGAGACAGACTTGCTGTCGTCCTTATCACTCTGGAAGCTCGAATCGGTAAAGGACTCCACTTTAGTCCCTATCACTCTGAAAGCTCGAATCGGTAAAGGACTTCAAAATATGTCTGAATCGGTAAAGCTCTCCGTTACCATACACCAAGAACATATTTAGTCCTTCTCAAGTACTTAAGAATGTTCTTCACATCTATCTAGTGCTTCTCTCCTGAGTCTGATTGATACCTATTTACCACACTAAGTGCGTAGGCTACATCCGGTGTGGTGCATAACATCGCGTACATGATAGACCCAACTGCAGAAGCATAGGATATCATGTTCATGCGAGCCCTCTCCAAACCAGTCCTGGAAGACATCTTTTTGGAGATGGTGATTTCTGAGCAAGCGAGTAAATTACCACGCTTTGAATCTTCCATACTAAAGCTCTTTAGTATGGTGTCTATGTACCCGAATTAGGACAATCCCAATATCTTTTTAGATCTATCTCTATAGATCTTTATCCCCAGGATGTAGGAGGCATCACCCAGATTTTTCATGGAGAACTTTTGTGATAAGAAGAATTTGACCGAGTGCAGTATATGAATATCATTTCCAATCAAGCATATGTCATCCATGTCACGCCCCGCTTCCCAAAATACGGAATACGGAAGCGACGAAGGCCAACCGTGCTACCTACGGTAAGGAAAAATCCTTCCATACTCACATAAGGCTGTCTAGATTAATCTGTCAAAAATAAAGTCCAATACCAAAAGGAATAATACTGATAATCATACTGCAATGAAACCACAAGAAATCCTAAAAATGGGTCTACTAGATAATTGATACAATTAAAAATCCAATACAATAAATTCGGAAATAAAATAAGATCCAAAAGAGATACATAAGTCCTAATGTCCCATAAGGGCGCACATACTAAATACTAGCAGAAAAGGAAAATAAACCTACGGGTTACTGATCTTCGGCAAAGTCCTGATAGTCGCCGCGATCCTGCTTGGCCTGAAAATCTGTCTCTAAACCTAAGATGGCAAATCTCAGGGATGTCAGAATATCCTAGCAAGTACTCAACGTATAAAGTGTATGTGTGGTATGATAACATGAATATATGAATGTAGTGAAGCCCGTGCGCGCAAGAAAAACAGATATATAAATAAATAGATGCATTAACACTATGAAATATGTATGTAAACAGGTCAAGTCACTAACTACTGGTCACTAAAAGGTAAACTATCCTATCGTAAGTTCGAGTGTGTGCGTCAATCTCTGCAGGAGTATTCCTAACCCAAGAGTGGTGCCCCAGGGGCTAGGAAACACGGGCCCAACTGTGGAATGAACAAGAGATCGATATAGCCCGGTACGAGCTGTAAACATGAGACCGATATAGCCCGGCACGAGCTGTAAACAGGAGACCGATATAGCCCGGTACGAGCTGCCGGCATGGGACTCCTGAGATCCTGTTGTACGAACGCACACTCAAGCTACCCCAACACCCGCGTATTTATAGCTACTATGGTAATGACTAGATCACTAATTAAGAATGCTGAAAAGACAAGAGCTTGTGGTATAGTAATTGTATGGAAAAGAAACTTGTAAACAGTATAGATTGTGTCATGTCATGTAATTTAGCATTCAAATTAGAGAACTCGTTTTAATATGAGTAGTCTGGAACAATGAGTTGTCATGGCATGTCAAGTATATTAGTTATAAAATGATAGTGTCCATAAACAAGAATAGCATGTTAAGATTTTTCAAGCATGCCGCCAATGATAGTCTCAAGTAAAATGTTAAATATAGACGATAGGATATGATAAAGTCAAAAATGTAAACAAGACTCAACATAAATATGCAAGCATCTGTATTTAACATCCGGGTTTATTTATTGAAAAAAATAATAAACTGAAATATGGTTTTAAAGGGTTAATATAGTTAAATAGGAATGACAAATTACATATGCATAAAGCGGATAGTGGGAATAGTATAATTACCAGATAATAGTAAGTAAGATAAAATAAATGACAGATTGACTAGTTATCATGTAAGTGCTAATAATAAGTTTTATAATCATGTAATAATAGAAAATATTAATACAAATTATAGTATCAAAATAATTTATATGACCAGGGCACATAGAGTGCAGCGATATTATAAGGAGTGATAGTGTAAAAGTTTAATTTATATATATAAAATATTAAGCCCAAAGCGTTTATTGATTAACAGTAATAATGGTATATTTTTATGTTTTAGATTAGGATATAAGTGTTGACATTTTGCATGCTAGTGTATACCAATATTGTTGCAACAGAAACATATAATTATTTATAAAGCTTTTTATATATTAAACCATATTTACATGTTAATAGTTATTTTATTACGCTTGCACTTTTACAGTTGTTCACTTGATGAAAGGATTAATAGGTATTCTAGATCTTAGGGTTTTCATCATATGTACAAGTATTATAAGATATATTAATAAAGCGGCAGAATATTACAATTTTATTTAAATATTGTAATTTAATAATTTATTTAGAGAATTGCAGATATTCCATCGACTAAAAAAAATTAAAAGAGTAAGAGTATTTGCCTCGGAGATAGATAAACACGACGACACGAAGAACAACTTCAAGGTTTGATTGCTCGGTTAATTTTGAAGAAGAAGAAAATATCGTGATGGGAAAAAGAGAAGGTTGATTTATATGAGAAGGGGAGAGATGATAATAATTAGGTTGTTATTTATAGAGAAGAGAGATGTTAAAAATTGGAGAGATTGTTATAATTGGAGAGAGAAATATTCTGATGAGATTAGATTTGGATTTAATTTTATAAAAGAGAGAGATATGATGGATTGTTATATACTTCTATAAGATATTAGAAAAGTTATATATATACATATTAGTTTGTATATAGTTAGAATAATAGGGGTTAATGAAAATAAATATAATTAGTTATATATAGGATTTTATGATATCAAACAACTAAAATATATTTTCAGTTAAACTATCATAACAAAATATTTTCAATTATATATATATATATGTATGTATGTATATAGGTTTGTAGAAAAATAATTAAAGAGAGAGTAGATTTGATAAAGAAAATCTGCTGAGAAATATTAGATTAGATTGGAGAGAGATTTTGTTAGGGAATATATATAGAAAGAGAGCGGGGGTTTGGTGAAATATAGTTAGTGATATAGAAAAATATATGTAGATAGAATAGAATATGGGGAGAAAGAAATCTGTTGGAAAAGATATTTGTTTGGAGAGAGAGAATAATATTTGTTTTAAAAGAATAAAGTTATCAGGTGAGACATATATGGTGATTGGAAAGAGAAAATTGAGTTGTTAGTTTAGGAAAAATATTTATATGGTTAAAAGGTTTAATAGGGGCTCTCATGACTCTTCAAAATTAAATATTTTAACCAAATACATATCGTAAGACAAAATATCTTATGTATATGTATTGTTTAAAGAAATACCAAATAAAATATCTTTTGTTTAAACTATGATACTAAAATATAAATATGGTTATAAAATAGTATTAGACAAATAAATATTTAAATACTAATAATATGCATATTTAACAAACTTGAAAAACCATAATTATATGCATATATCTTAATTAAAAGTATTAACTCCAAATTATAATAATAATAAAACAAAACCCAATATATCCAAAAAGAAAAATGAACGTACGATCGGACAAGGGTGTTACATTGTACCCACCTTACAAGAAATTCCGTCCTCGAAATTTGAAGAACGAAAAATACAAGATCGTGAACTAATTTCGAGGATCAATGAAAATATATAGGTATGAAAAATTAAGGATTAAGAAAGCAAATGAGGGTATTAAAAGTCACGGTTTGAGCTCGAAAAATCGGCATGTGAAAAGAAATCAAATCAGTGGAAACAAATCAGGTAGAACTCTAAGTTACACAAACAGAATAACGTATTGTAACCATGCCGCGGTACATGGTTACAATAATGTAATTCTATCTTAGTCGCCCGAATCCTACAATCAAAATCAAAGGAATATGCAGCATGACACACCGAGAGAAACCTAGACATGTGATTCTAACCTAAAAAGTCGGTAGAACCAAGACTAACTTTTGACGTTAGCCTGGCTCTGATACCAACAAAACTTTGTCACGCCCCGCTTCCCAAAATACGGAATACAAAAGCGACGAAGGCTAGCCGTACTACCTACGATAAGAAAAAATCCTTCCATACTCACATAAGGCTGTCTAGATTAACCTGTCAAAAATAAAGTCCAATACCAAAACGAATAATATTGATAATCATGCTGCAATGAAACCACAAGAAATCCTAAAAATGGGCCCACTAGATAATTGATGCAATTAAAGATCCAATACAATAAATTCGGAAATAAAATAAGATCCAAAAGAGATACATAAGTTATAATGTCTCATAAGGGTGCACATACTAAATACTAGCAGAAAAGGAAAATAAACCTACGGGTTACTGATCTTCAGCAAAGTCCTGATAGTCGCTGCGATCCTGCTTGGCCTGAAAATCTGTCTCTAAACCTGAGATGGCAAATCTCAGAGATATCAGAACATCCCAACAAGTACTCAACGTATAAAGTGTATGTGTGGTATGATAACATGAATATATGAATATAGTGAAGCTTGTGTGCGCAAGCAAAACAGATATATAAATAAATAGATGTATTAACACTATGAAACATATATGTAAACAGGTCAAGTCACATCCTACTGGTCACTAAAAGGTAAACTATCATATCGTAAGCTCGAGTGTGTGCATCAACCTTTGCAGGAGTATTCCTAACCCAAAGGTGGTGCCCCAGGGGCTAGGAAACACGGGCCCAACTGTGGAATGAACAAGAGACCGATATAGCCCAGTACGAGCTGTAAACATGAGACCGAAATAGCCCGGCACGAGCTGTAAACAGGAGACCGATATAGCCCGGTACGAGCTGTAAACATGAGACCGATATAGCCCGGTACGAGCTGCCGGCATGGGACTCCTGAGATCCTATTGTATGAACGCACACTCAAGCTATCCCAACACCCGCGTATTTATAGCTATTATGGTAATGACTAGATCACTAATTAAGAATGCTGAAAAGACAGAAACTTGTGGTATGGTAATTGTATGGAAAAGAAACTTGTAAACAGTATAGATTGTGTCATGTCATGTAATTTAGCATTCAAATTAGAGAACTCGTTTTAATATGAGTAGTCTGGAACAATGAGTTGTCATGGCATGTCAAGTATAGTAGTTATAAAATGATAGTGTCCATAAACAAGAATAGCATGTTAAGGTTTCTCAAGCATGCCGACAATGATAGTCTCAAGTAAAATGTTAAATATAGACGATAGGATATGATAAAGTCAAAAATGTAAACAAGACTCAACATAAATATGCAAGCATCTGTATTTAACATCCGGGTTTATTTATTGAAAAGAATAATAAACTGAAATATGGTTTTAAAGGGTTAATATAGTTAAATAGGAATGACAAATTACAGATGCATAAAACGGATAGTGGGAATAGTATAATTACCAGATAATAGTAAGTAAGATAAAATAAATGACAGATTGACTAGTTATCATGTAAGTGCTATTAATAAGTTTTATAATCATGTAATAATAGAAAATATTAATACAAATTATAGTATCAAAATAATTTATATGACCAGGACACATAGAGTGCAACGGTATTATAAGGAGTGATAGTGTAGAAAGTTTAATTTATACATATAAAATATTAAGCCCAAAGCGTTTATTGATTAACAGTAATAATGATATATTTTTATGTTTTAGATAGGATATAAGTGTTGACATTTTGCATGCTAGTGTATACCAATATTATTGCTACAGAAACATATAATTACTTATAAAGTTTTTTATATATTAAACCACATTTACATGTTAATAGTTATTTTATTACGCTTGCACTTTTACAGTTGTTCACTTGATGAAAGGATTAATAGGTATTCTAGATCTTAGGGTTTTTATCATATGTACAAGCATTATAAGATCTATTAATAAAGCGGCAGAATATTACAATTTTATTTAAATATTGTAAGTTAATAATTTATTTAGAGAATTGCCGATGTTGCATCGACTAAAAAAAATAAAAGAGTAAGAGTACTTGCTTCGGAGACATATAAACACGACGACACGAAGAACAACTTCAAGGTTTGATTGCTCGGCTAATTTTGAAGAAAAAGAAAATATTGTGATGGGAAAAAGAGAAGGTTGATTTATATGAGAAGGGAAGAGATGATAATAATTAGGTTGTTATTTATAGAGAAGAGAGATGCTAAATATTGGAGAGATTATTATAATTGGAGAGAGAAATATTCTGATGAGATGAGATTTGGATTTAATTTTATAAAAGAGAGATATGATGGATTGTTATATACTTCTATAAGATATTAGAAAAGTTGTATATATACATATTAGTTTATATATAGTTAGAATAATAGAAAAGTATATGTATATATACATATTAGTATATAGTGAAAATATATGTAGATATGTATATGGTTATGGGTTAATGAAAATAAATATAATTAGTTATATATATAGGATTTTATGATATCAAACAACTAAAATATATTTTCAGTTAAACTATCATAACAAAATATCTTCAATTATATATATGTATGTATATAGGTTTGTAGAAAAATAATTAAAGAGAGAGTAGATTTGATAAAGAGAATCTGTTGAGAGAGATTAGATAGATTGGAGAGAGAGATTTTGTTAGGGAATATATATAAAAAGAGAGCGGGGGTTTGGTGAAATATAGTTAGTGATATAGAAAAATATATGTAGATAGAATAGAATATGGGGAGAAAGAAATCTGTTGGAAAAGATATTTGTTTGGAGAGAGAGAATAATATTTGTTTTAAAAGAATAAAGTTATCAGCTGAGACATATATGGTGATTGGAAATAGAAAATTGAGTTGTTAGTTTAGGAAAAATATTTATATGGTTAAAAGGTTTAACATGGGCTCTCATGACTTTTCAAAATTAAATATTTTAACCAAATAAATATCGTAAGACAAAATATCTTATGTATATGTATTGTTTAAAGAAATACCAAATAAAATATCTTTTGTTTAAACTATGATACTAAAATATAAATATGGTTATAAAATAGTGTTAGACAAATAAATATTTAAATACTAATAATATGCATATTTAACAAACTTGAAAAACCATAATTATATGCATATATCTTAATTAAAAGTATTAAACTATAAATTATAATAATAAAACAAAACCCAATATATCCAAAAAGAAAAAGGAACGTACGATCGGACAAGGGTATTACAATCCACGTACAATAAGAGGAAGACAATCTTACTCTCCACAACCTTTTTATATATACATGGTTCATCTACGTTTTTTATGAAGGCAAACTCTTTGACTGCTATATCAAAACAGATGTTCCAGCTCCGCGACGCCTGTTTTAATCTATAAATTGATTTAAGCAGCTTGCACACCTTTCCGCTACTCCCACTGTCTACGAAGCCTTCTGGCTGGGTCATATACACGCTCTCTTCTAAATCACCATTTAGAAAAACGGTCTTGACGTCCATCTGCCAGATTTCATAGTCATGGTATGCAGCAATGGCAAGTAGGATCCCGATAGACTTAAGCATAGCCACTGGAGAAAACGGTCTCATCATAGTCGACACCTGGTCTTTGACGAAACCCTTTGCTACAAGTCTAGTTTTGAAGGTCTTAACCTTTCCATCTACACCAATTTTCTTCTTAAAGATCGACTTGCTCCTGATTGGTTTTACCCCTTCAGGAGCAATTTCCAAAGTCTATACTTTGTGATGGCATAACATCCAACCATTTCACAGTCCCTACTTATGATGGCATACTCGAAACTAGTTGGGTCATCATCTTCCATGATGCAATTCTTGCTCCCACCGTCTACGAGAAAACCGTAGTATCTCTCAAGTGGATGATGAACCCTACTAGATCTGCGGAGTGACTGAGATTTTTCTGGGACTATCGAATCCTCCGGTTCTACCAAATCTTCAGTTGTAGTTTGTGTATCTGGAACTTCTTCCAGCTCTACCTCATTACCACTAATTTCTTTCACAAAAAATTTATTTTCTAAAAAGGTGGCATACTGAGCAACAAACACCTTTTGTTCTCCACTGTGGTAGAATAGATATCAATGTGAATTCTTTGAATATCCCACAAATTTGCAAAGAACTGATAGTGCTTCGAGTTTGTCCGGATTCTGTTTTTTAATATAGGCCGGACAACCCCATATCTTAACTCGTTTAAGATATGGTCTCTTTCCACTCCATATCTTATATGGTGTTTTAGGCATGGATTTTGATGAAACTTGATTCAATACGTATGCGGCTATCTCAAGTTCATAACTCCAAAAGGAAATAGGTAACCCAGCAGTACTCATCATAGAACGCTCCATATCTAATAGGGTGCGATTCCTCCGCTCCGATACTCTATAGTGCTGTGGTGTATACGGAGGAGTAAGCTGAGAGAATCTTATTCTTTTTTAGATAATTTTGGAATTCCGTGTTCAAGTATTCACCTCTTCGATCAGATCGAAGGATTTTAATACTTTTACCCGTTTGGTTCTCTACTTTACTTTTATATTTCTTGAATTTCTCAAAAAATTCAGATTTGTATTTCAACAGGAACATATGTCCGAATTTTGAGAGATCATCGGTGAATGTAATGAAGTACAAGGAACCGTTCCTGGCATGTGTAGACACATGACTGCATACTTCACTATGTTCAGTTCTAAAAGTTCAGTAGCTCTTTCTTCGTGTCCCGTAAACGGAGTTTTGGTCATCTTGCCTTTGAGACATGACTGACAAGTTTCATAAGATATAAATTCGAACGGATTCAAAAATCCATCTTTATGCAGCTTGGCTAGTCTTGTCGTATTGATATGACTAAGTCTATAATACCATAAGAAGGCTTCGTTTATTTATGAACTTTTCCTCTTATGTGTGTTGTGTATATTTAGAACTGTATTTTGATTTAGAACGTATATCCCATTGCACAACGTACCAAACCCAATCAACACTTGATTTAGGAAAATGTTCATAACATTTTTCTCTAATGTAAAGTTATATCTTTCTTTATGTAATAAAGAAACGTATATAATATTGCACATTATCGATGGTACGAAATAACAGTCGTTCAAAATTAATGTATTATCATTTGGCACTACAAGGTGATAGTCGCTGACACAGCTTTGGCAGCAACAATTGCTCAATTCTATACTCTGAGAGACGCATCACCCTTTTCCAATTTTCTACTTCTTTTTAACCCTTATAATAGATTACAAATATGGGATCCTGATCCGGTATCT
The DNA here is from genome assembly GCA_030015575.1 of Agapanthus africanus. NCBI lineage: Eukaryota > Viridiplantae > Streptophyta > Magnoliopsida > Asparagales > Amaryllidaceae > Agapanthus > Agapanthus africanus. The sequence continues at coordinate 416,032 of JASDDO010000235.1, forward strand.
AATACCCAGGACGTAGAGCAGACTGAGAAACAGTTCTCAATAATTAACATATCCGAAGAAAATGCATCACAATGCTCTTTCTTCACTCGGGCTGCATGGGAATCCTTGCATTCCCCTATCTCTTACTCAGACTTATGACAGTTGTCATAAGATAGAGCGGAACTAACGTTTCCCAGCCTAGTATAATAAGCGGGTTCGGTCAATACATCCAAATTATTATCTTGATTAAGGCGTGACATGGTCGCTATCTGAAGAGAGAGAAGAAAACATTTTAGCGTGCGCTTTTGCAAGATTAGATTAGTTATTATCTTATCCAATCAAGATGGCTCCCACTATTTTTATCAAATCTTTCTTCAAACCCTAAAAGGTAAGACTAGCCGGGATTAATTACATCCCACAAGTTCACGAATCGGTCAGCCATGCAGATGTTGGTACTCCGAGTGAGTCTACCCGTGCTTTCGCATGGAACTAATTAAATAATCTCGTTTCCGCAGGGGCATAACCATGTTAACACCTTTCTTAGACACCTACTGTATTAGTTAATTGGTGGAAAACTCTCCTAGGAGTAACACTTACTTGCAGTGGGTATCGGGATCCAACTATCATATAGAAGGTATGCAATCTCATTGCAAATTTGAACACTTGAAATTCCCAAATCTATTTTTACCCCCATGCGGTTTATGACCTTGACAAGGTCAACAAACCATAAACCGCAAGTCAAGTTCAACCCATCATTTCGTGATTGAATTAAACCTACCCGTATGACTCTTGACAAGGTCAATAAGGCCGTACGACTAGCCTAATCCAATCACATCAACATGCGGCAGATAAGCATTAATCAGCTACAGAACACTACATCTTGATAAGGTCAACAAACGTAGCACGAATACTAAATAACATTTATCTGGAATGACGGAGGGCTACGGCTGGTTTTGAAGAAAATCTTTAGCGTAATGAACTTGATATCATTGTAGAATCTAGAGATTTGAAAATGAGTGGTTTAAGCTCCGTTTTAAAATCGAGTAGTTTTCAAAACAAACCGAGTGGGTTGTAGCATATGCTAGTTTTGCTAAAGAGGTCATTCCTAGTGATGGGATCTTAGCTCTTTCCTTATCGAATGAAGTGTTGGATATTCATAATGGAATACCGCTATGCAAAGCAAGACTAGAGCTACCTTTTTGAAAAATTTGATTCTACAATATCTTTTAGGTTTCTTTTTTTTCATTAATCTTATTAATGACGTCCTATCATTTATATTTCCTAAACATCATAGAAGAAATGAAAATAAAACACACATATATGCCATCCGCATTCGCCACAGGGACCTGGATCTTCACCGTAATATTACTTAACTTACGGCAGGGCGGGGTCGGGACTAGCGTGGATGCAAAACATATATAGTGTCTACTAGTATATCATATATATAAGTAGCATTCGTTTCAGGCAATTATATGATCACAGCAACATCAGAAGCATATATATGAAATATAGGATACATTAGGAGGTCCGTGTTTTAGATTAAGCCAGTAACCAAAAACACGGATTTCACGGTCGTGATGAATAGCCAAGCCCATATCTCTAGACTCCTACGAGAGCGGCAAGCAACCCTACAAATTTTAGAGTTAAGCGACCGGTCTTGACTCTTCGAGATGGCCTCCCACTGGACTCGAGAACCCGGTTACTTGTGTTCACCGTCTTGGGTCTATCTTAATGCGGAAAATTAAATAATATACATCAAATGGAGACAACAATCTCAACCCGGAAGTGTCCCAATAAAAGAATGTTACATATAAATATTTACATGAATGAAAATTGAAAAACTGTCATCTCACGTAAAACCCCCGGCTATTCAATCACGACGACCCAATATAACATATCAATAGCAACACAATAACATCACGTGTCATCAGAGTAACTAAATATGCGTATCCCTAATGTCGTTGTCGTATAGCAATGAGATCGGGGATACTGCAACATATTACACTTACGGCCGCATAAAAGAAATGAAAACTACAATAATTAGAATCCACATACTCCTCAGACATCATAAACCCGGATTATCATATATTCCGGATTTCATGCCTAATCCTATAAACCTTGTATTTAAGTCTCGAATTTGAAAACACTTTTCAAAAAACAAGTCGGGTAATTCAACAAGATTCCTGATTAAAAAATCGAATGCTCGTCGGGAACTTTAGTAGATGCTCGTCGGAGCATTCCTATTTTTAGTCATTTATCTTTTACTATTTTGATTGAAATCACAATTTTCAGACTTGAGATGGTTTTTTTCGAGGAGTTGCAACATGATAGAACATATCTATATTGGAGAACTTATTCCAAGTAGAAATTATACCAAAATTGTATGTGGACTGTATATTCTGTACTTCTCCATGGTATATTAAGGGCTTATAATATCTCTTGATTTTGTTCTTTTTATAGATTAGTGAAAAAGGCAGAATATGTACAGGGGTCCCAAGTCTTTCATGGCACTGAATTGAGAATTGCTTCTCACTTCTTATTCTGTTGTGATATTTTGTTTCCGTATAAGACATCTGCCTGGTTTTTTAGGCTTCTTACAAAGTATGTGTCTATGAGTCTTTTGGTCAAACCAAAGTGTTCTTTCTTGTATTATTTACAGTGTGTCTGCAGTCCTCTAAGAAGGGTATTCTCTAGGAAGCACTACTCAAAGTTTGAGAGCGTTCGGAAAAAAATGGATTGACCAGTTACTTGCAATCGTTTGCAATTTGGCATCTATCCTCTTGATTTGGTGCTTCAGATCCTAGTCATATCAACTTGGCTAATAACGGGCCTTGTCACCTGATTTAGCAGGAAAACTAGCAACTAGCAGGTTAGGGGCGTACCTTAATCTTCTTCATCACATAATCCATGTGCATACAACCAAAGATCGGTTTTCCAAATAATACTAGCTTTGGAGGATAGCCTTCATCTGTGATGTTGAGTATAATTTTAAGGCTCTCAAATGAATCACGTGTTTAGTGTTTAGCTGACCTGTTTATGTGCTGGTATTGTCATCTATATCCATGCAGATTTCGTTGCTGGATGAGAAAATAATGCCTAAAGCTAACCTTCCTCCTCTGCTTGTTCCTATGCGTGAGAGGCGTCCTGAAAAGCTCCACTTCATCGGCGTCTCATTCGGATTAACCCCGGAACTTTTCCGTTTCTGGAGGAAACATAACTTCATTCCATTTTATATTGGTCAGGTTCCAGTTAGTATATTCTAAAACTGAATTGCTTTATTATTATTTAAATCTATTAAGAATATTGTTTCTAGAGCCCTTCGAGCTAATTCAATCTTGTTTGTTGACAAGAATAATGTGACTGGTGAAAATTCATGCATGGTATTGAGGCCATTGAACAGTGGTGAGATCGAAGGTGAAGATTCGGGACAGCACGGATTTCTTACACCATTTTATCAAGGTTAGTAGTGATCCGGCGGACCTTAATCCTGGCTTTCCCTTTAACTATTTAGGATGTTTAATAAGTGTTGTTAACCTGTCAGATTTCAGACAAAGATTCAGATGCCTTTTGGGTACTGCCTTTCAGACAATTGATTATAAACTTGCAATGAGGTTTGTGAGCAGGCTTCCTTTTCCAGCAACTACGTTGCAAATATATGCTCATTTAATACTAACAAAATTTTATGATAGCATTTTGGCATCCAAAATAGATTTTACGGAGCGTGAACACATGGATGAAAGTTCCAAGTCATTGCTGAACCTATTGTCACCATACGGCATGAAGCGCTTGGAAGCATACACCACTAGCTGTGTTGACTTCCCAATGGTAATTTAATTTGAGATACTAGATAAGTTAACATTATTTTATTTATCTTATTGCTTTAATTTTGTTCATTAATTATAATACATCCCTTTAATTACCATCAATATAATGTGATCGCAAAATGCAACCAGTTAGTCTCATCTCATCATTTCTGAAATAAATTCTACCATGCATTTCTTACATTTGAGAATTATATATATATATATATATATATATATATATATATATATATATATATATATATATATAATGTGATTTACTGAGAAACGAGTTTCTGAGTTGTGTAGGGACGTTGAACATGATATGCATTTCGATTATTTAAAACCATACAGATAATTTTTTGAAATTTGGTGGGGTTGTTGAAAATTCATACAACTTGTTGCATAAGTAAAAATCCAAGGCCATGGTATTTCATCTGAAATTTTTGTTGGATAATTTTCGTCAGGAGTCCTTTTGGGAGGTATCACTGTTAACAGAGGGATCAATATCTTTTAGATGATATATTCTATATTTGAGAACACTTTGAATTGTAGAAATAATTTCATTATATGATTATCGTTTCCACTTTAGAGTTTCTTCTTTCCTTGGTGTTGTTGGCTATACAATTATGTCAACAAAAACCACATGCAACATGGCACCTCATGTTTGATACGCCTAGCAATTTATATATAACTGATGTGTTCCTTGATATAAGACCTATGATTACAGGAAATAATCTGTATTCCCCTCCAACTGATTGAACAAGCCGGTTACAGTTTCATCTTACACTTCCTTATTCACATCAACCTGATCAAGAGATCCCCCAAAAAACCAAAGGGGGGAGGGGGATTTCACCTTTTAAAAAGTATTCATTTCCTTAATCCTCGATGAATTTCACCTTTTATTGTTAACTTTCTTTTATGCTCGCTCGACCCCTTACGCTGTTGGTTAAGCTTTTTTTTCCTCCTCCCCTCAAACACGCATCCTTAAAGACCTGAAGGGAAATTCGTTCAAAATAAAATAAAAAAAGACCTAAAGGGAAATCTGCTCATAGACAACCCTACCTAATTATACGAGACCAATTATCGGATTGAAGGGAATTCTTCCTATCGAAGTGGGGTATTTTAATGATTAAAAAGATGGAGGAAGATTCACTATAATATTTTGTATTGCAAATCTATCGTCTTATTTCTTTTTAGACTTTCCTCATGTCTAGGAGAAAGAGACGCAATATATAGGATTATGGCAAGCCTCTCTTTGATTCATAGTTTCCTTGCCATGGAACTGTAAGAACCTTCTTCGTCGCTGCATTGTCTTATATGGCCTGACATTGACATGTCACCTGCATTGGCACTTTCCGGACAGCATCCACTGTCCTGACATATAATGTTTAACCCAGCATATAGTCTAATAACATAACCTCTGACTTGAATGATTGAACACACATCAAAGTAGTTCTGTAATTATTCATTTATTTGTTAATTTTCTTGTTTATATTGTACTGTTTGGTAACTGGACATCAAGGACTCGGAAATAAGTATATATGTATTTTCTCTTAGAGTTTTAGATTTTTATCGATTTCTATTTATGCAATTAATAATTATATGATTAACAATTATCATGAACATTTGTATATATTGAATCAGATGACCGATATTCAGGATATTTAGCGAACATATATAGCTTGTTAAGATCACATTTAGGACACTAAACTTACATCAGCCACAAAATTCCAATATTTACTATGTTGTTGTTGATATATCCTGACATCCGCGCCTGACATGGATTTTTTCTTGCTGACATAAACCTGACGTTTCACATTGCCGATCTCACTCTGATTGTTGAAGGTGTGGATAATGATGATGATGACTGTTAAACCAGTCAATATCTCTCAATAGATTACCAGAACCGAATATAAAATATTAGGTCTTACCAGAGGCCTGGATATTGTTTGATCACTTTCTCTTTGCAATTTCAACCTGTACAACCTATGAATAACTTATTTAGGAAAAATGCAAGTATGTGCCATCATTATGGCCATCATGACTGAAATCTGTGTTTCGGCCATGCATATAACTTCCATGGTGGCAAATATTACCATCTTTTAAAAGTTGGTTATGTTTGTAATGGATCTGTATAGTTTTCAGTGGATGTTTCATTATCAATATTAAATGTATTTTACTTCTTAGATTTTAGATCTTGTACCAATCCATGCTCACGAGTACTTCCAAGAGAAGCTTCCTGTCTCATTATCTCCTGTTCAAGCTTCAATTTTATTTTGCATGGGTATGCAGAACAGAGACATTGCTTATATGAAGGTCAGTTCGTGCTAATTCTGGTATCAACTAGTTATTGATGACGGGAACATTGTTTACAGGCTACTCCCTGTTTTACCCCTTTATTTTGGCTTTGGCCTTTTGACTTGCAGAAAGAGACGAACCTACCGGGAGAACAAATTATGTCAAATTTCAGGAAAGTGATGAAAAAACTTTACAGTTATTTAAATAGCGTAACAGCCAAGGAAATAGAATCCACTCTTCCTCGGCTGAAGGAAGTAAAGCGATTAGTGGTTTGATATAATTGCATTCTTTTAATATTTCTGAACTGCATTTCAACTTGAAATCTCACTCTTTACTAAGCGTGAGCGTTTCACCTATCTAAAATAAGCTAGTCATGACAAGATTTAGAAAGCTGCTAGTCACAGGTAACATGAAATATGCAATCCACTTATTTTTGCTTATCTGCCTTGCTTGCATGTAGGAAAAGTGAGATAAGTTATCCGCTACATCCTTCTTTGATGCTTTGCCAATTCAACTCTGGAAAACAACAGAATCATCACCTAAATAGATATTTGTTTAAATTTTAATTTCTCCTGCCCTACATATTATGAATTTTTTTAGAAGGGTAAGTTACATTAAAATACCCTTGATTACCGGGGTTTTTCACTATAGTACCTCAAAGTTATTTACTTATCTATTACAGTAAATACCTTAAATTATGGTTTTCAAAAGATTTTATTTCTTAAAAGAGACGAGTGAATATTTCAAACAATAGGTTGAAGTTAGGCAGGCCAGAGTTTTGAATGTGCAAGAAGGTTGCTCAAGTTCAAGCCATTCTCTCTAGCCCTTTTTTTGTTTTTAATTAGCCCTTGAATTTTCCTCCCATTTGAGAATAAATTGTGGCTCCATGTCATTTCTTCATTTTGCTCTTAGGTCATAATGGCTCCTCACAGTATATCACTTGATGAAGATCTCAATGAAGCAGCGAATGAAGTCAGCGTCAGCAATTTGTAATTTTTAATGTTAATTTTCGACTTCTCTGAGTTATTCTGCTGACTTTTCTCTTGGTAATGTTCTTAGAAAAAAATGAAAGAGGAGAATGAAGGTGCACTCGATCAAGAATACCTCCAGCAATATGCCATTGATGATAAAGAAGTCGAGAATGCTCTCCAAAATGGAGCCAAGGTATCAGCAAGCGGCCTTGTCAGTGTAAAATCAAATCGTTTTAAACCGGATAAAGTTGAGAGGAGAAAGGAAAAAAGCAAATAGCAAGAGGAAGGGAGAAGATGATGATAAATCTCGATCCAACAAAAAGAAATCAAAAAATTGAGGTCGGAAATTATTGGCGCACGTGCTTGTGACCAAATCATGTAGCATTTTGATGCTGCGCAAAATTTTGTTTCTATTTATATCCTGCATTTAGAAGTGATGTGGTAAATTATGGCCTAATAAGGAGGTTAATTATGCTTCGGTTTGTTTGTTCAGAATTATTATTAATTGTTTTTGTGGAAAAGATTAAACATGGTTTCCTTCCATTTTAATGCCTTAGAATGCCCAGCCATTTTAAATCGGCCAGGAAATCATCCAATCATCAATCTTGTATAATGAAGATCCTCTTTTTGGGACAAGTACTAGTATGAGTGTCAATACAGTTTTAATAGTTGCATGAAGCGTTACCAAATGTGCAATTAAATATAATAAGTATTTTCTTTTAGCTTGTGTTGCATGTGCATTATATAACCCCATCTCTTTTGCCTTTTGAATTCTAAGAATGTGACCCTTTCTTTCTTTATTTTTGAAGTGGTCTCTCATCATCTCTTCCAAGTCGTAGTTGTTAAGCTTACACCGTTCACCTTAATGAAAAGATGAAAGTCTATGAACTTGTATTGAATCCAGAATATAATACTAAGGACTTCTGAATAAATCCTTTAGTTAGGCTTCTAAACTATTATCAGCTAAGTAATAGTCTAATGGTTTTTTTTATAGATATATGCCCACCAAATCTTAGGCATTTGGAGAAAAGTCTCCCAAATCTTTTTAGTTTGAAAAAAGACCTCCAAATCTGCTTTGTTATTGATAAAGCTCTTCTGTTAAGTTAGTCTGAGTGCTAGGGGTATGGATTAGGAACGGCAATGGGGCGAGGCGGGGCGAGGCTAGGGATTGCCTATCCTGTCCTACTAGGGGTATGGATTAGGAACGGCAATGGGGCGAGGCGGGGCAAGGCTAGGGATTGCCTATCCTTTTCTCGTTCCTTGCCCCGCTGAGGCAAGGAAAATATACCCCATCCACGTCCCACCGGGGAACCAATTCTTTGCGGGGATCCCATCCCATCGTATTCTGTATTAGAAACCGTGTGTATATACAGTGAGAGATAGAGAGAGAAATATGTAAGAATGATGATGTATTGTCAATCGTTGGCTACTATGAAAGAGAGGGAGACAACGATGATCCGATCAACGATGCTCATGCAGTCGCAAATCAATTGTGAGAGTGCAAGAAAAATTGTAACTATGTGAGAAGTGAAAATTGTAGAGTGCAAAAATGAGGATTAGGGATACGTTTAGGGTTACAAATGGGATAATTTATATACAGAGTTACACAATATAAATAATATTATGAAAGAAGATATTTTAGTAATTATTTATATTGCGAGACGGAACGGGACAGTGGAAGTTAATACCATTCCCACTCCGTGTCCCGGTCAAGGATCAAAATCCCCGACCCAATTGGGGCGTGGCGGGACAGTGCCCACGGGACAGAGCAAAATTGTTATCCCTAATATGGATTCTCTGGTTAACCTTTCTAGGACTCTAACCTCTGTTTTAAGGCTCATTAAACTATAACGCCCAAATTCCTGGAATACGAAAATATAGACCGAAACCGCCAATGCTCCTAGACAAGAGAAAATCGCCTTGCCATGTTACAGTTAAGGCTCTAACTAAATCTGTACGATAATATTCAAGATATAACACTAATATCATATTGCACAAGTAACCAGTAATATCAGATGGAATCACAAATAATGATAGATTCAATAAAGGATCCAATAACAATAGGTCCAAAACCATAGAGTCAAAATAAACTAATAAATGATCCGAATAGAAAGATACATTATTCCTAACGTCCCGTAAGGGCTCACATGCTAAGTACGAACTGAAATAAAATAAAAATAAACCTATAAATACTACTGATCTTCGGCAAACTTCTGATAATCACTCTGATTCTGTCAACCGATCTCTAAACCTGAGACGACAAGTCCCAGGAATGTCAGAACATCCCGCAACTCAATCGTAATAGTGTGTGTATGTGTATAATAGCATGAATATGTGAGTGTAGTGAAGCCCATGTGCACAAGTAAATATAGATATGGAAATATTATGAATTAAGCATATAAACAGGTCAAGTCATATCCTAGTTGGTCACTAAAATGGTAATCTATCATATCGTGAGTTCGACTATATACGTCAATCTCTGCAGGAGTATTCCTAACCCAAAGGTAGGGCCCAAAGGGTAAGGAAACACGGGCCCAGCTGTGGAATGAATAAGTAACCGTTTAAAGCCCGGCACCGGCTAATGAACATGTGACCGGTATAGCCTGGTATGAGCTCCAACGACCGATATAATCCGGTATGAGCTGTATGAACAAGTGACCGATATTGGTCGGTACTGTTGGGGTCAAAAATTGCACCCCGGTTGACCAAGTCAAAGTCAAAGTCAACCCCAAGTAAGCGGCCCAAGCCTAGCTCAAGTGGGCCCATGCCCAAGTCGAGCCCCGCGGCTAGCCTCCCCCATGCCAAAATAAAAATCATGTAATAAATAATTTTGATATAATTTTTTAAGCATGAATGTAAGCAAAATGGGCATAAAGCCAAATTTTTGTAAAGCACATGGCTTATGTGCAAAAGAAATAAGCACATGAGGCATGAGATGTGCAAGATACCATTTTGTAAAGTACAAGGGGCTATATGTAAATGTGTAAGCCTATATAAGGCAACATGATAATGAAATAAAGGATACAATTCATTCTCCCTAAAAAAATTAGGGTCTGTACCTCCTTCCTCAAGGTTCTAAACCTTCTTCTCCTTTTCAATTAAATCAAGAGTTTTACTCTTCTTTTTCCAAAACTAAATAGTTTTTCACCACAAAACCCACAAAGGGGAGCTCAGATCTTCCATCAGATCTCGAAAAGGGGAGATTTTTAATCTCACCCTCTTTCTCCAAGATCCGGTCAACCGAGAGGAAGAAGAAGGAGACCCATCTTCAAAAATCCCATCTTGGGAAGATCCAGGACCAAAGTGGAGAGAAACAAAGGGGCCCCCTTTGATCATTTCCAAATATTTCTAGGAGTTTAACTCCATTCAAGATCTGTTGGTAAAGAAAAGAGTATTTTAGCCTGCGTAGGAGTTATAAGTTATTTTTGTTCAATAAAAGCAAGAACCAACTTGTAGCTCACTGGTAAAACCTCTACACTGCTGGGACATAGCCTGTGTGTCCGAATCCCATCAATCCCAAAATTTTTAAAGATTTTTCTTTATTGATTTTTCGGGAGCCTAAGAGTTGCACGTACAATTCACGGAGAAACTAAAGGTTTCAGAAAAATCAAACAGGCACAAAGAGAAGTAAACACACATCTAAACACGTGGTATGAAACTCGAGGCGATTGCTCTAGATCTGACCGCCCATTTCCTTTCTTTGGCAGCCGCCGACGGTCCCGATGCCTCCAAAAGCCTCCGTGCTTTGCACACTCGTCCCTTCAGCTCTGCTCAACTTCCCTGCACTATTTGATTTTCCTGCAATCAAACAGAGACTTTTCAAATTCCTAATTAACACCATTATATCCATTTTAATTTATTTTTATTTCACAGCCTCTCTCATTTTTACTCTATAAATACCACCCCATGCCCTAGCTCTCCTTTATTCTGATTTTTTTTTCAAAAATTCTCTAAGTTCAAGAAGGGCTTAGGCTATTCAAGTGAAGTTAAGCAAGCCAAAAAGAATAGTGATAAAATTCCGACGACCGGAGTATCTCTGAAGAGACCGTTTACCACCGAAAACGGAGACGAACCAGGATGGATCGTCTTGCCTGAATTTAGGGGCAGATGTAATTTGGATTTATCCGTCCACCTCTCTGAAGATGCCAAGTTGATTTATGACACCGTGTATCGGAGGTTTGGATGGATGCGGTCGTTGTAGCAGACTTCTTCAGATTCCCCCTCATTTCTGAGGGGTTTTTGATTGTGGGGACGCTCTTCCCTGAAGGCGCAAGCCCCTACAGTTAATTACGTTACCGTGTAGCAATAACCAAGCCCCTACAGTTAATTACGTTACCGTGTAGCAATAACCACTTTCTCCTGCTTTGGAAGTTCACTTCGTGTCGTGTATGTTTGTTTTATTTTTGGTTGCCCGTGGATTGTATACGGAGACTAATTTATGTTGTCTCCCGTAGGGCGTGGATTAGTCCAAATCCGTATATTCTTAGATTTGAATTTGGTTTTATTTAAAGGTCGTTAATCTCATTTGAGATTAAGATCAATTTTAATGTTTGTTAAGGATATGCTAGTCCAATTTGAGACTAAGATCTACTCAACAGGATTTTGGGATCATTCAGACCCAACAAAAGAGCATTTGGGCTCTACTGCTTTAGTTTAAGGATGTTTCGGTCCGTTGTTAGTTTAAGGACGTTTCGGTCCGCAGTAGTTTTAGGTGTGTATGTCATCTCTAGATGCGTGCCCAAAAAAACAGTTGGTTGTCGGGACCCACTACCACTATGAAGACGTTGAGAAACTACAATGACATGTATCAGAGGTGTAGAGAGATGTACCCTTGAACCAACTCCATATTTGAGGGAAAAGGAATTGATGGTCGAGCCCAGAAATCATTAGTCGTATTTTGATACTAAGATTTCTTTATTAGTTTGGAAAGTCATGAGCATAGAGGCTCGGTCTATTTGGAGATCGAAGATATTTTAATCTCAAGAAGATTTAGCCAACTTGAGGCCGGAGTTGATTTCCCATAGTGTTAAGCACTAGTATAGGTTCAGCACTCACGTATTCCCACATGAGATTCTAAAGCAGTGTTAAACACTAGATTCCGGGGGCGCTCACATGTGGCACATGAGGCACCTCAAAGCCGGCGTTGTACATTGGGTTCAAGTCCCCGTTTATATATAAGTGTTAAACACTTAATTCTTGTGGCACTCACGTGTGAGCACGTGAGGCGTCCCAAAGTTGGGTATTGTCTTTTTGGGTGTTACTTCCCTCATCTTTTATAAGTGCTAAGAATTTGGCTTACGTGTGAGCACGTGAGGCGCCCAAAAGGGGAACTGTTCTCTGGATTTTATTTCTATTTCTTTTATAAGTGCTAAGCACTTGGACCCTGTGGTGCTTACGTGCGAACACATGACGCGCCTTTAAAATGTGAGCGCTGTTTTTGGGTTTATTCCATTTTTTTATATAAGTGCTAAGCACTTGATTGGGGGTCGCGTGGAAAACACGTGACTGCTCTAGGAGGCACTTCTTGTTCTTTTTAAATGCTTGCGTATGAAACACGTGACTCGGTCTCAGCCATTTTTTTTGTTCATCAGAAGTGCTCACGTGGGGAAACACGTGAGCTTTCGTTATAGTGTTGAATACTAATGAATCACCAGTCTTTCCTGGTATATGCATGAAGATCTTGATCTCATATTAACGATGTTGGAATCTGAGTTTAGAGAATTTCAAGTTTCTTGTTTTATAAGAATTAAATTCTTATAACAGGGTTAAACCTTAGTTTTATCAGAGGAATTAAATTCCTATATACTTTTGTAAGAATTAAATTCTTTGAACTTAGTTCTTTCCCCTAAGTTTTGAATCTACATAACAGAATCTTTCCGATGAAAATTAAATTCTCAACTTATGGGGAGATCTGCTTCTGCAGACCTCAACCAAAGGAAGACCTAATTTCTTTTTTTTTGAAGGGTTAAACCTTTTATTTGAGAATTAAATTCTCCTTTGTTTTTGTGGGAGCTTTTTGGAAAGCTTATGGGGGTAGTCTCCTCCTTTTAGAGAATTAAATTCTCTCTCTCCTTTTCTTCCCATCCCTCTTCTTCTTATTTATACGAAAAGAATATGAATCAATTTGTTAAGAGAATCTCTCATTGAGAGATCATGATTGATTCCATGATCTTTTAGATCAATTGGTGAATTTTATTCACCGTTGGTTTTTAATCCAAAAGCTCTCTGTGTAACAGAGAAGATTTCTTATTTGTTTAACAAGATTACGAATATCTTGTTAGTTTTAGAATTTTATTCTATCATATCTTTTTAGTTTAACAAAATCAGAAATATATTTTCTTAATATAGAATTTAATTCTATCATATGGATATCTCGTTAGTTTAACATAGAATTTTATTACTATCATATGAATATCTTGTTAGTTTAACAAGATTAGAAAAATATTTTCCTATGATAGAATTTTATTCTATCAGATGATCACCGTTGGATCTTTGATCCAAAGGTCCTCTGTTTAACAGAGAAGATCTTTCTAGTTTGAGAAAGATCAAGAAAATATTTGCCAAATAGAATTTAATTCGATAATTTGATAGGAGCATTTTAAATTGGGGCGCTCACATACTTTGCATGTGAGCGGCAAGAGAACTTACGTGTTTAACACCTGACCCCTAGTATGGGTTTTAGCCTGTTTATTTTCAGCGCTCATATGAGCATATGAGTGCTCACGTGTTTTACACGTGAGGCCTGTTTGGCCCTTAGTTATGTGTTTTCAACGCCTATATGTTTTGCATATGAGCGCTCACGTGTTTAACTTTTGAGGCATGTTTGGCCTTTTATTATTTTCTTTCAGCGCTTATATTCTTTGCATATAAGTGCTCATATGCTTTGCATATAAGCGCTCATATGTCTAACACGTGATATCCAACCGTGAATTCTTTTTCTCTTTCTTCTCTCCTTTTTTTTATAAGGGTTATAATGGAACAAATAGCTCTTGGCCGAAAATTTTGGCGGGAACAAATGCCCCCCCACTACTTTGCCCACGTAAGTATGTACGTGGGTGAAGTAGTTCAGAGTTATGCATGGCCATATAATTGAGGGCTTAGGAGACAAGTTTAGGGTCCTTATAGCCTAAGGCTTTTCATCTTTATGAGCTGTAAGGGTCTCAAGAAGGGTTTTTTTCTCCCTACAAGTCGAGAGGATCTCATAGGTGCATATTCTCTGTAACAACCGAGCCCAATACTACTAGTTTCTGTTACCGTATGCGTGTTGTATGGTATTTATTTCATTTATCTTAATTGACTGTTGCTAGTTGTAAATTTTACCCGACAATTCATTTCTGCATATAACAATTTAAGGCATCTAAAATAAAATTAAAAATATTTGACATAGCCTGCTTGACACCCCTAACCCTGTGGTAGCGTCTTTGCATCGTGTCCTCGTCTCGTTCAGTGAAACGAACGTGTTTGGACGGCTACGCGCACGTACGTGTGTCCGTTTTGGGGGTATGCTTTTTGATCATAAAATACTTCATTTTAAATTTTGGATCCCGCCTATAATTTTCTTATTTCAATCTCAAATTTTAGACCCGACCCGGGCGCAATTCGGAAATATTTTACATTTGCGCCAAATCCTAATTTCTAATTTTAGACCGTAGAATATAATATTTTTCTTTAACCAACTAATCTACTAAACCCCCCAGAATATTTTTCCATTCCCTTTAATCTTTCACAAATTCTTAATAGCCAATTAGAATCCATTTAACCCCCGGGGCCCCACCATTTCTCTCTCTCTCTCTCCCTTTCTCTTTCTCTCTTCTCTAACGCTACGATCCAATTTTCTCTCTCCTCTATATTTTCTCTCCCCCCTCGATCTCTCACCTCCTCTCTATCTCTCTCCTCTCGCAATATTTCTCTCTCTCTCTCTCTCCCTCTCCCCGTCTCTCCCTCTCCCTCTCCCCTATATATATTTCTCATTCCTCGTTTCTTTTAACAGAACCCAATTCCTCGATAAAACCCTAGCCGCCCTCCATTACTCTCGTCATCGCCTCAACGTCGACACCAACCTCGTCGCCTCCTCGCCCGCGTCGCTCCCACCTCGTCTTCCTTCCTCCTTTTCCTGAGCACCTTGCAACTGCAGCCACCTCCGCACGCCGCTGCACGTCGTGGGATCGCCGCCGGCGATCTCGATCCGTTCCCCGGCCTCGTGCATCCCTCGGTGAGTGGTCTTCTTCTCCTTCTCCTTCTTCTTATTCTTCCTTCTCTTCCTCCTGTCTCTTCTTTTCATTTTAGTTCTTTTCTTCTCTGTTAAAATTGTGGGTCCTCTGTAGGTCGCCGGAGCTCCGTCGACGACACGCCAAAGACACAGCCATCCCTCTACAATCCAGTGGGTGAGTTACTTCCTCTATATCCTTCGATCTCCGTCGAGTTGCTTTGCATTTCCTGTAGTATCTTTAATGATTCACTGTTTTTGTGTTTCGCCGAAATCCGACCGTGCCGGCGACGTGTCCCGACGTTCCAGCGAGGAACCCTGACCCGTGTGGCTCCATTGTTCGTCGTTTGGGTTCATTCCGTGCACCGTGCGCGCGTCGCGACTTTTCACCCGCCGACGCGTGACGTTCCGTCTTCTGTTTCGCAACCCGTCGAGGCAAGTACACCTTGCTACATGCTAAATAATATTTACATATACATTGATAACACCCTAAACCTGCAGTTTAACTTTAGTATCATAATTTCCCCTTTTCGTGTTCAATGTCGTGTTATATCATTTTATCTTCCAAGCTTGAAACCAACCGTTTGTAATTACTTTATTAAACTTAATAACCACATTTACATGTTTAATCACATTTTCACTATTGACATAGCCTATGGCATTCTCTTTATAGTTTTACTCCATTCGGACACTCGTATGCATTTAACCTGTAATAGCTGTGATTTCATCCATTGAACCTATATATAAATCATTGCACCCCTAAAATTCTTAAACCTGTTAATATGATTTAACGGCCATAATTGTCATACTGTATTCTTATAATGTTGAAATCATCTCTGTGACACAACTGATAACTGTACTGCTAATTGAGTGAATCTGCTTATTGCTTAATTCATTGCTTAGATCATGTTGTTGATAACCATGCTTGATTATGTAACTGATTATAAGCACACTTATGATATCGTTAACATCTTGACCTGACTTGCTACATACATATTGATTGTCCCGACATGGTACCGTATACTGCTTGACCTGACCTGATGTGCCATGACTTGACCCGTTACCTGATCTTGTGTCTAATGCCAACAAACCTGACATGTAGTCCTCATGGACCGTTCCTGTTGTCTATCCAGACAAACCTGCTTACCCGATCCTGTGTTGGCATTAGTTCTTGATTACTGAACACTTGACTTGACATACACATATAACTTGGGGGTATGGGGAAATCAATGATGAAACCTGACTTGTAACTCGACAGTTCGATACCTGTTCTGATCAGTTTTAGAGGCTAGGCCAGCTTTGGGATGCTGCTGCTGACATCATTCATCTGTACACATTTCTGTTTTAGTCCCTAGCGGCATGTCTCGGTTTCAGCCCGAGAATCTGGATCGTGGTCCTGGGTATGCACGGGATACTATTAAGTTACATCGATGATTCATCAATTTGATTTCAAAGTCTTTAGAACAGAAAACCCGATAGAACAGTTTAGTTTACTCAATGCATACTACCCTACACTGCCCTGACTTACATTACTGTTACACTTGCTTTTCATTCATGTTTGTATTTGCATTTCCTGTTACCCAGTTTATATTTATTTACTTGATGGCACGACGCGCTGACGTCTGGGTTTTGCATGGCCCAGATTCTGTACCGCTGTTGCAGTCCGAGCAGGAGTACTTCAGCCAACAGGCTGAGCTGTGAGCGTCAACAGTAGTTAGTTTTTCTTTCCTGCATTTTATTCCTGATGTGAGCCCACATTATGGGACATACATTCCAGTTATTTTGTATTGGACCTTTCGCTTCCGCATTTTATTATTCTTGACTCATGTTATCTTGGATTATGGACATGATTTAGATAGTTTATTTTGTTCTTGATATCTCTACAGCCGTAATGTGACTGTGGATGGATACTTCCTACCCACAGGTAGCATGGTTGGCTATGTCACGTGCCCATCTCAGCGTACACTGGGAAGCGGGGCGTGACATTCTCCCTAGAAGTCGTAAGGATTTCTAAGTGTTCATCGCCTCTGTGAGTCGTAAGGATCTCACTCGGGTATTTTTTCCTTACGAATCGTGAGGACCCGGAAGTAGCTTCTTTATTTCATTGGCGAATGTAGCTCGTGGATAGTGTACAAGAGTCAGTTTGGACCTTCTTGTAGGGAAGCGATGGCTTAGGAAATAGGTTTGGATCCGTCACCTAAGACTTTTCAACTTTATGAGCCGTGAGGGTCTCATAAAGACTTTTCTCTCTACGAGTCGAGAGGATCCCGCATGTGTATTTTCTCGTTAGAAGTCGTGAAGATCTCCTAAGTGCGTTTTCTCTTGAGAGTCGTAAGGATCTCACAACAGAATTTCCCCCTTACAAGTCGAGAGGACTCGTAAGTGGTTTTTTCTCCTCCTTGTCGATATTCGACTTTGGAGAATATGGTCCATGGATAGTATACAGGAGTCAGTTTGGACCTGCTTGTAAGGCCACAGTGCTTAGGAAACATGTTGATATCTCTGTTGCCTAAGGATTTTCACCTTCATGAGCCGTGAAGGTTTCATGAAGATGTTTTTTCCTACGAGTCGAGAAGTTCTCGCAAGAACATTATTTTCCTTACGAGTCGAGATGAGTCAAGAAGTTCTCGCAGGAATATCCTAACATTATAACCCATGCTCTTTACGACAGAAGTCCGTTAGGTTTTGTGGTACTAGGGTTTTTGTTCGTGGTACCGTCGCATTGGCTTATGCATTCCTCGATATGCAGTCTTGCTGTTCGAGTAGCCCCACAATTGTCGTGTCTCTGATCCCTTCGGGGGCTGGACAAGACGTCTTTAAGTAATCTCCCAGGTATATTACCGTCGGAAGAGCAAGCGTTAGGGATTTTCAATGCCGGTTTTTACTTGAGGTTAGGCTCGGTTTGGGAGCTCCGATGAGTCATAACCATTCCGCGCCGGTGTGGGATGATCTACGATAGTCTTTCAGGTTTTATTTGAGTTGCCATTAAGACCCTGAAGCTAGGGATTTTCCTTTGCTTCGTTTGATGGCATTGTGTTTGCTGTAACGAGACAAATGTCAAGGTTGTCTCTAGGTTATCTATGAACCGTCGAAGTTTGGAACTAGGGACTTTGCCATGGCTACGAGGTAGTCTCTAGGTTGTTGGTGAACCATCAAGGCTTGGAACTAAGGACTTTTCCATGGCTACGAGGTTTTGACCCTGAGGTCGGTTGTTGATGTTGTATCTGCATCTTGCTGGAGTTGAGAAGGAACGCCGGGGTAACATTGTGTCTGCTGTATTGAGACGAACGTCGAGGTAGTCCCTAAGTTGTTTGTGAACCATCGGGACCTGGAACTAAGGACTTTGCCATGGCTCCGAGGTAGTCTCTAAGTTGTTGGTGAATCGTCGAGGCTTGGAACTAGGGACTTTGCAATGGCTCCGAGGTAGTCTCTAGGTTGTTGGTGAACCGTCGAGGCTTGGAACTAAGGACTTTACCATGGCTCCGTTGTTTTAACCCCGGGGTCTGTTGTTGACGTCACGTCTGTATTCTATTGGAGTGAGAAGGAACGCCGTGTTGATCTTCTATGCTGCAGATGTTGCCATTGAGATCTGACTCTCTATTTGACAGAGCCCGGTGGGGAAATGTAGTTCCCTTTTCTTTTATGCCCATGGATTGTATACAAGGGTTGATGTGGTCTCACCTGCAGGGCAAAAGTTTTTTCATCATCATATTTTTTATTTCTTTCCGCGATGCTATATCATTTCAGCTTTTTTTATATCGCGAAAGTCACGATTGCCCAATCATTTCGGCTATTTTTTTTTACTCGCTGCTTTTTATTGCGAGTTGCCCAAACATTTCGGCTGCTTTTATATGCATACATTTTGCTCGCTGATTTTTATTGCGAGTTGCCCCATCATTTCGGCTATATCATATGCATTTTCTGCTCGTTGATTTTTTATTGCGAGTATGGAACTTGAGATATGATACCAATCTTAGCATCAGTATCGCTGCGACTGGAATATTGGCAAGAGCGAATCATCATTTACCGTGAAAGGACTTGAGAATTTGATACCAATCTAGGCATCAACATCGCTATGACTGGAATGTTGCCAGGAGCGAATCATCATTTGCCTTGAAAGGACTTGAGAATTTGATACCAATCTAGGCATCAGTATCGCTACGACTGGAATGTTGCCAGGAGCGAATCATCATTTGCCGTGAAAGGACTTGAGAATTTGATACCAACCTAGGCATCATCATCGTTGCGACTGGAATATTGCCAGGAGCGAATCATCATTTGCCATGAAAGGACTTGAGAATTTGATACCAATCTAGGCATCAGCATCGCTACGACTGGAATGTTGCCAGGAGCGAATCATCATTTGCCTCGAAAGGACTTGAGAATTTGATACCAATCTAGGCATCAACATCGCTATGACTGGAATGTTGCCAGGAGCGAATCATCATTTGCCTTTGTTGATTCAAATAAAGATGTCTTAGCAAACATGGTTAGAATCCTGTCGACTAAGACTTTTTGACTTTATGAGCCGTAAGGGTCTTATAAAGTTATTTCTCCCTACGAGTCGTGAGTATCTCGCAGATGTAAATTCTTCTTAGAAGTCGTGAGGACGTCTAAGTGATATCTTCTCTTGTAAATCGTAAGGATCTTCCAAGAGTGTTTTTTCCTTACAAGTCGAGAGGACTTATAAGTGTCGTTCACCATATAGGTAAACTTCCCACCAGTGGTAGAACTTGATGAGGGGATATTTATTTGTGCCCGTGGATTGTATACAAGGGTCAGTATGGACTGCCTGTAGGGCAACTTGGAGAGTGTGATGGATTAAGAACAGTTTCAGGTCCCTGTATCTTAAGGCTTTTGAATCCTATGAGCCGTGAGGGTTTCATAGGGGGTAATTCTCCTTACGAGTCGTGAGGATCTCATAAGTGTAGTTTCTCCTTAGGAATCATGGGGATCCCTAAATGTGTTGCTCCCTTGTGAGTCGTAAGGATCTCACGCAGATGTTTTTTCCTCACAAGGTCAAGAGGACCTTGCAGGTATTTTTATTTTAACGAGATTGCGTCATTTCGGGTTTTCACAAACTTTCCAGTAGCCCTGCTGTTTTTACTCACGGCGCCCTTTCGGGTTTTCATCTGTGCCCATTTTGCTTGTGGACGTACCATTTTTTTTCTCTTTATTATTTTTTTAACGAGATTGCGCCTTTCCGGGTTTTCACAAACTCGTCGGCAATCCTACTATTTTTACTCACGGCGTACTTTCGAGTTTTCATTCGTGCACATTTCGCTTGTGGATATACCGGTTTTTTTGCGAACGATGAAACTCTCGAAAATAGTTTCGCCTCAGGTGACCCATCTGTTTGCCGGTGGGACTTGGGGGTGGCTTCATTGCTGGAGTAGCTGTGTAGCCGGTAGGACTTGTCACGCCCTGCTTCCCAGAGTGCGCTAAGATAGGCACGTGACAGAGCCAACCATGCTACCTGTGGATAGGAAATATCCCTCCACAATCACATTACGGCTGTAAAGATATCAAGAACAATAATAAACTATCTAACACATGTCCATAGGCCAAAATAAACGAGTCAAGAATAAAATAATATGTGGAAGCAATAGATCCAATTAACAAAACACCTGGAAAGTAAAACTGGATCCTCACTGCTCGGCCTAACGGCGGAAGTACTCCTGATCAGCCTGCGACAAAGGTAGAGGATCTGGGCCATGCAAAACCCAGACGTCGGTGCGTTATAACATCAATAATAATATAATCAGGGGGTAGCAAGACGTGTAGGCACGAGTATGAACAGTAATAAAGGTATAACAGTAACATAAATAAGGACAGTGAAGGGTAAGGCACAGGTGATGTGCAGTGAGTAATCTAAACTGGTCTACTGGGTTAACTACTCTCAAGTCTTTGAAATCAATTTGATGAATCATCGATGTAACTCAATAGTATCCCGTGCATGCCCGGGACCACGGTCTAAGACTCTCGGGTTGAATCCGAGACGTGCCGCAAGGCAGTAAAAGGTAGTATGTAACGACGAATGATGTCAGCATCATCATCCCGGGGCTGGCCTAGCCTGTAAAACTGATCAGTATAAGTATCGAACTGTCGAGTTATAAGTCAGTTTTCATCATTGATTTCCCCATACCCCCAAGTTATGTGTTCAAGTCAGGTGTTGATAAATCTGGAGCTAATGCCAACACAGGATCAAGCAGGTACAGGTTTGTCTGAATAGACAACATGAAATGTCCGTAGGGACAACAGGTCAAGATTGTTGGCATTAGTAACAAGATCAGGTAACAGGTCAAGCTATGGTATATCAGTTCATATCAAGTAGTGTATAGGGATCAAATCATGTCAAGTAGTACACATGTATCAAGTCGTGTCAAGTAGTAGTGTAACAAGTCATGTCAGGGATGCACAAGTATCACGTGGGTGCTCATAATCAAACTATAATAAGCATGGGTACACAAAACAAGTATGGGATACCAATATAATAATAAAATGGAATAATGTGATGTAGTATGCAAATAGGTATAGATTCAAATATATAGATGCACGGTTATCGATTAGGGTTAAAGTTATAGTTCCAACACTAATTAGGATGCAGTTTATTAAACATGGGGTGTTAATTTCACAGTATTATGTATTAATACGATCTATGGATGCAATTATATATATTCTAAATGAGATGGATGCAAACGGGTATCCGAAAAGTTATAAAACTATAGATTGGTAGTGTGGGGTATACAACTAAGCACTATATGACATAAATATTGGTATGAATGCATTGTAATGTAATCTACTATGTAACAAGATTAGTTTTCATGATCTTGATCTAAAATGATGTGCACGGATGCAAACGGAACATCGAAACATTATAAAATGAAACATGGGGAACTAGATTTAAACTACAGGCATGGTATATATTTAAATAGATATAAAATGAATTATATAGCATGTAGAAAGATTAACATGCCTCGACGGATCAAGAACGGATGTGTACGGAACGTCTCACGTCGGCCAAATATCGCGACGCGCGCACGGTACACGGAACGGATCTAAACAACGTACAAAGGTGATCACACAAGTCAGGTACGTTCGCTGGCTCGTCGGGATCGTCGACGTCGTCATGACTCCGACGAACTACAGAAATCGATAATTACAGAAAAGAAAAGAAAAGAAAGAAAGAAGGAAAGAGAAGAAAGGAAGAATGAGAGAGAGAAAGCTCACTGTGGTTTGGTGCTCTGGGGTTCCAGGGGATAGAGAAGATGAGGTAGTGGTGTAGGGTTCACCGGCGGTGAGCGGTGATCGAAATAGAGGCTAGGGTTTCAGTGTTTAGGGTTTGGGTTTTAGTTTTGCAGGGTTTCTTGGTGGTTTTGAGGGTTCTGTGAGGAGAGAAGAAGAACGAGATGGCGACGGGATGAGGTGGTCGGCGGCGACGAGGTGGGTTTCTTGGGTTGAGATGGGTGTGCAGGGGTTGCAGGGTGCTCGGGATATGGAAGAAGGGGGAGAAAGAAGGAGGAAGGAGAAGAGGGAATGGTGATGAGGAGGAGGAGGCTCGGTTGAGGGAGTTGTGACGAAGTTAGGGTTAGGGTTTGAGGATCATAGATGGGTTAAGACGATGGGGGCTCGGGGTTTTTAAAAGAAAGAAGAAGGCAAATTAAGAGGGAGGTAATCCTAAAAGGAAGGGAGGTGACGATATCCCTATCGCTACAGGGATAGCGAGATGAGAGAGAGAGAGATTCGAGAGGAGAGAGATAGAGATAGCGAGAGGAGATAGAGAGAGGAAGTGCACAGTAAGGAGAAAGAAAGTTGGCAGTATCTGGGGAGAGAGAAAGAGAGGCTGAGCGCGAGGAAGAGAGAGAGAGAGAGAAAGAGAAAGGAAAGAAAGGAAAAGAAAGAGAGAGGGGGATGCGTAGGGGCCACTGGCCAGAGAAAGAAAGGCTGGAGGTGGGCTGTTAGGAGTTAGGAAAATAAGATTTAAAATTTTAAAAGATTTTTAGATTTAAAATTTTACATAAGAGGTTTCAGTTTGTTAAAAAAATCGTATGAAAATATTTAAACTAAATTTTAAAATTAAATAAATTGAATTTTGGCGGGATACAAAAATATTTTAAAACACGCTCGGGTCGGGTCTAAAAATTTAGATTTAAAATACGAAAAATATGTGCGACTTTCAAAATTCAAAATGAATGCTCAGGTAACGAAAATGCATACCCCCAAGAACGGATGAACGTACGTGCGCGTATCCATCCAAACACGTCCGTTTCACTGAACGGGACGAGAACAAGATACGCGGATGCTACCACGGGGTTAGGTGTATCATGCAGGCTATGAAATGCAATTTTAAATTATTTTACATGACCTAAAATATTATATGGTAAAAGATGCAATGCCAGGTAAAATACCAGTATGCAGTATACATGAGATGCACGTGTCTATTTAACAAGTCAAGGTAATCTATAAATATGAATCAAACAGGTTCAAGCAAGCGGGTCGGATCGAATGCAATGTAAAATGTAAAAATACCATTCGCATCCAAAAACCCGTTAAATCAAGAAATGTAAGCCCGCGGGGGCGCCCCGGCCGTCAATCCGACGCCGGAAACGCGGAAACAAAAACTTTGCAAAAACTTGCAACCGGCACCACCGCGCACTTTTCACCCGGATCGGGCCATTAACCTAGCAACTAGCAAAAGAGAAAAGAGTAGAGAAGTTATACCAAGCGATCCGTGTCTTTCGGTCTTCATCTCCACTCCGATCTTCTGCGGAATCTCCGTCCATCATCGTCTCGTCGGAAAGGGCACCACGTAGCCGGAATCTTTTACGGGCTCCCACCTCTTGACCGAGGCAACTCGGGCGCGAAGTTGGCTAGCCGACGCGTCCAAGACTTGCTATAGAATAGTGTAGGAAACTTGTCTCTTTTGGGGTTATAGAAGTTGCCTTAGATGTTGGTGGAGGTGGAGAATGAAACATTTGGAGAGGTGAGGAATTTGTAGTAAGCTAGAATGTGATGAATGATTTTTGCCACACCAAAAAAGGAATTCCTCTCTCCCTCTCAAGAATGGCCGGCACCATAAGAAAAATGGTGGAGATGATATGACGATTCAAGCAAGAAAAGAATATGTATGATATATATATAAAACAAGACAGATAAACCTCACATCCTTTCTCACTCATCTCACTAATCAATCCTCTCTTCAAACCATCATGAGAAAGCAAGTGATGAGATTAAAAAAGAATCTCATCATGACAAAGGCACAAAAACAATGAACCCCTCCACAAAATGTTAATTGCAAACTTTCAATTAACCCCTTCCAACGAAAAGTCCGGCCGAGAAGGAATAAAAGAAAACCGGTCGGAACGGAAAGCAAACTGGCAACTTTAGAAAACTGATCCCGTAATAAATTACAGGAAAACCCCGCTACTGCAAATACCTGCCCGCATTTGTATTCCCACCGAACACAAATGCAAAGAGACAAAACTACACCATCAAATACTAGGATCCGGCTTAAGCCAAAGCCGGCTAGTAAAAACCGTCCGATCACGATCCGTGCAATACCGCACGTATCTGATCGAACCCTGCCATATCTCCATACGGTCTCTACAGCATTTCGCCAGAAACCTGAGTAACTGTCTGTGTGGTGGACTCTAAAGACTCGTCAGTACTATGGCTGTGGATTTAACCACTAGCACGTCAGAGGTATAAGCCAATACGTAACGGGCTACCAGGTACTGACCAAAAGGGACGTCGATGAGCGAACTCATCCTGACACCCTACTGAGCCTGTCAGTGACAATATCCGTACAGTCCGGTCCGTTCGTCTATGAGTATCGCATGGCGGGCCTAGGGGGTTGGTAAAAGTCAGACCCCCAAAAGCGGTACAAGTCGTGTCGGAGTGTAGCCCAGAACACCCTGAGATACTACTGGAATACCTACCAGTAAATCTCCTGCCTTGGCTAAGGACTTTTCATGTTCTGGCTCTCCTCGACACAGCGCGACCTCACCCCCAATACCGGGAGAGACGAACCCCTGCAGATCCGCTCACTGCCTCCATGTGGCTCGGGACTGTACCCAACTAAAACCTGTTTGCACGACTCCTTTGAGCCATGGTAGGGTAGTAATCAAAGCACAGTGTGAACTCACACGAGACAAATGACAATCTCAGGTCGATGAACTAACCTGTACACATGTCACCAGGGAACTGCTATCTGACGTCTGGTATAATCCCAACTAGCAGGTTCCCGGCGAGTCCTGTCCGGTGTACTCATAACCCAATGAGCACCTGTATACATCTTAGGTGAACCAACTGACACCAGTGGCTTGTGAGACCGGCCACCGCCCCTCGTCGGGGTCTCGACTGTATACACTAGTCTACTCTGGAGAATCGATGCCCTGTCTCGAAACTCCCACGACTAGGGACCTTTTAAGGATGTGCTTATAGACTCCAGCTCTCACTTATATGATCGCCCTCATACTGCTGGTAGTCAAGCAAGAATCCTAGGGGCTTTATCAACGTGTAATAGCGACTCATAAGGTCACCTAAAGCAGTACACGATGATAAAGATAAACCAGATAGCATACTATCATCTCGAGTAAGACTGTCCTACTGGAACAGGTCCTCCCCTCAATCATTGCAATCACGTGCCTGTGATCCAATAATTGACTCTGAGGGCACTATCTCCAACAATCTCCCATTTGCACTCAAGGCTAATTATTGCGATGTCGCATACTCACAGCCCGTGTGATACCGAACACCCAACTCCTCTACTAGTCAGTCTCACAAAGCTCGTTTGTGAAACTATCGCGTTCGAGGAATAGCCTCAGTGAGTGGATCCGCTCTGGTGTTTCTTTCTATGTCTCTCTATATCTCAAGTTCACGGAGAAAGCTATCTCCCGAAATGAGCAATACCTGTCTTAGAATGTCTGGATGTCTGATGGGACCTAGCTCATAAATGAACTCCAAATCCAAACTTCTTAGACTGTATCGTCAACTGAACTTAATCAGTATCCTGCGCCATGCCTTCCCTCAGTATCGACCTGGACCACCTGTCCAATATACTGCCCTCGTCAGAGGGAAAACTATAACTCTGATAGCCACTCTGCCATCCAAGTCACCTTGGAAGCCTGGAATGATAACCGTCTCCTAAAAGAGGCTGCCGTTATCAAATCCCTAGAACATTCACTTATGTTCTAAACTGCTTCCGACCGTTTCTCCAGGATTGGATTAATATCAACTTATTGCACCTACTGCAAGAACAACATCTGGTGTGGTACTTGACATGTCATGATTGACTCAATTGCCTAAGCAAATGATCTGCCAATCATGCGCATCCCTCTCCCCTTTAGTCTGTAAGACACCTTTAGAGAGGATGACTCCATCACCTGCAGGTACACTACCGTGCCAGGAGTCGTCCATTCTAAATACTCTTAGAATGCTGTCATAGTACCCTGATTGGGAAACCACCCAAATCTAGATCTAAAACCATAGATTTAGTGACCAGAATGTATAATATAATATCCAAGTCCTATGTGGAGAAAACATTGTGTGACGACCAAAGTATAACCGATCGTAGTATAGGAATATCACTTCCTACTCTGTGTATGTCATCAAATACCAGGACATCACACCTTACTACCTTCTTAACAGATTCATCCCCTATTCTGATGAAGTCAAACCTATGACTGTCACATCAGAAATAGATGATCTATCTCCGCTATATCTGCTTTAGTCTATAAATAGACATAAGCCTGATGTCCACCAATGCTTCTGCTGCTCCCACTGACTACGACAACCCTCTGGCAGAGTCATATACATGTGCACTTCTAAAGCTAGTTTAGAACGACGCTATACTCATCCTTATGCCGGGTCTCACAGTCTGGAACAACAGCAATGGCAAGTCTGGGTAAACAAGAACCTCCCTGCCACCGTCCTTGAGCATACCGAAGTACCTCTCTGGTGCCTGAGGTTACCCACTTCATCTGCGGAGTGGCTAATGGAATGTCAAACCAGATTGAACCTTTAGGTTCTTATCAAATCTTCAGTAATCGTTTGCGGTTCTGGAATCACTTCCAGTTCTACCATACTCCCACTACTGTTTTTCTGAAAAAACCCATTTTTAATTAAAACTGTGGCGAGTCAAGAACAATATCACTATTGATCTTCCAGATGGTAGAAAATCAACCCTCGTCATAGCCCGGGTCAACCCACAAACAGCCATTACAGAAACGTGCCTTGAGTTATCCGGAGTCCGGTTTTAAGCATAAGCCGGACAACTCCCCGTATCTTAACAATGTCAAGATATGAACTGTTCTATATCCAAGAAACAGAGGCACTGATTTAATTGAACCAGATTCAAATCATGCAGCTGTCTCCAGTGCATGTCAACTAAATGGAAGGAGGCCGATCAGCGTCACTCAACTTAGGAATGCTTCCAATTATGAGTAACCTGAAAGAAAAGCAAGTTCTCTTAAACATTACCATCAACTGAATACCATTCACAAGTATCTACATCTTCGATCACCTTGAAGAATCCAGATACTTGCAATACCTGGTTCTCTACTTTATTCTTATACCTATAACTTCTCAAAATTCGGACCCTGTGTTTCTACGAAACACCTGTCTAAAAACCAGAGAAGTCACAAGTAAACCGAATATAGTACAAGGACCAACCCCTCTGTCCTAATGGACACTGGACAATATACAATACTCAGTATAAGTCCCCTGAGTCTAACAACTCATTCACTGTGTGTCGTAGGTTGAAAACTGTACTTATGGTTAAGAAGAATTACACCGCTGTTCAATGCTCCTTACCTAACCATACACTGGTATAGGTAAATGTCATAGACATAATTTCAAAAAGGTATGTCTCACTCTATTAAAATAGACGTACAGATATATCAATTTGAAATTGGTGCACAACAACGGATATTCAAAACCAATATTTGCCGACCGGCAAACAACCCAGGTGGCTTCCTCAAATATCACCAACTACAATGAATCCCGATATAATGAGGATGGTCACCTAATTCCCAATAACTTACTTCTACTCATCATCTGTAAAACCATACAGATGTGAGAATCCAACCTGGTAAATACATACCCTGGAGCAAGTGTCTAATTGGGAAATCAGTTTTCTTTTAACAGTACACAGTGAACCTGAAACATTGAAATGTTTCGATGGGGTATCCTGGTATTCCTAGTAATGCCTCTTCCATTATCCATATTCACAACTATAACCGTATAATTCTTTGCCACCTCTCCAAATCCCTTTATATGTCTTTAGTCATTACCTTCTGTACACCCCTTTAGGCCAAATTGTTTTCTTCCTTCCCTACCGTTCGGCACCAGCCTATGGTTTGGAAGAAGACTATCCAATAAGCATAATGGGTGTACTGTCCTAATCCTAGGAGCACTCGCAATGCGAGAGAAGGTGAAGATAAAAGACAACCGAATGTACTTTATTCCTATTTCTCCTGAACCAGGATCCATCCCCGAACTGGAACAAGTTCCTTTCGAGTTCGTATATAACCATACGATAGATTATCCAATAAACTGGGATCTTCGCAGTGATGCGGAGTGTCCTGGAGAAATACAAAGGTGATTTAGGATTGGCGAAGAAATACTTGGTTTGGTCGTGAATAGCAGTCGCAATTTACTTTGCCCTCTTACTAATCCCTTGCTTTGTCTTAACTTAATACCTTCTGTACACCGTTTAGGCTAATTGGTTTTCTTCATTCCCTTCCGTTCGGCACCAGCCTAAGGTTTGGAAGAAGACTATCCAATTTGCGTAATAGGTGTACTATCTCCTAAACCAAGGATTACTCGCAATCTGAGAGAGAAGGTAAAAGGAAAAGACAATTGAATAGTCTTATTCGTTTTCTCCAGAACCAGAAACCATCCTCTAATTCCTTCGAGTTCGTATATAACCATACGATGGTTTTTTCCAATGGAAGTGGACGTTCGTAGTAATACGGGGTGTCCCGGAGAAAAGGGTAAAAGCAGGAGTGGCAATAAGGTTTGCAACTCTGACAATCCAAAAGCCAGAGTTAAGAAGGTTCGGTCAACTTGGTCACTGAGTCATAGTCTAGGGTCGGGTCAATGGTCGCTGCCAAAGAGAGAGAGAAAAGAAACACTCAGCGTGCACTCTAACCTAGATCAGAATGGTTATCACTTTATCTAATCTGGAAACCTCCCACTGTAACGTCAAATTCTTCCCCAAACCTAAAAGAAGAATTAGCCGGGATCACCCGAGGAGTAAACCAACTCATCAGTGGGAATCGGGATCCAACTATCATCTCATGATAACGTGATGGAATCCGCTCACGCTATCACACTCCAGAAGGTATGCGCATATCTGGCAAGTTTCAGTTCTTTTGAAACTCCCGATGTGGATTTTTGCCCCATGCTCTTATGACCTTGGCGTGAGGTCAAAATATCATAAGTCACATGTCAAGTTCTACCCGTCATTGTCCAGGTTAATTTGAACCCACCCGTACATACCCTTGACATAGGCCAAAATAGTAGTACGACTGTCCCAAACCAACGCATCTATCTATGCAACAGATAAATACCCGGCAGCTACCAAACACTATGCCTTGGCGTGAGGTCAAAATACATAGCTTGAATACTACTGAATATTTAACTGAAATGACGGAGGGCTACGAATGGTTTCTGGCGAAAACCTTTAACGTAATGAACTTGATATCGTCGAAGGAACGGATAGCTTTGTAAAAATATAGTGACGAAAACCTTTGCTAAAGAGGTCACTCCCGGTGAAGGGATCTCGGCTCTTTCCCCGTAGAATGAGGTGCAGGATATTCCAACTGAATACCACGATGCAAAGCAAAAGTAATCGGCTATAGTGAAGTTATTGCCCTGACGCAAACTTTTGTCCAAGGGGTCACTCCCGGTGAAGGGATCTCGGCCCTTGCCTCGTCGACTGAGGAGCAGGATATTCCAACTGAATACCACTGTGCAAAACAAAAGTGAACGACCTTGCAATAACAGCTTTTTGTAAAATGTTCCAACAACATCAGAAAAGGTTTGTTTATCTTGCATTGATTCGAATCAACGCAGTCCCATCAATTGATCACATCACTAAGAACGAAAATATACTGATGTACGTATATGCCATCCGCATTCGCCACTGGGTCCCGTCATCACCCGTTAGGTTAGCTAACTAACGACAGAGCGGGGACTGGACTAGCGCGGATGCAAAACATATACAACATCTACTAGTATATATATAATATACAATTTTCGCTCAAGGCGTGATAAAAAAGGAACAACACAGAAATATATAGCAACACAGATCAATACTGATATCTGGGATCCCCGGGTTTCACAGAGCCGCTGCTGAAACCCGACGTTCCCCTGGTCGTGTGGATAGCCTGTGCAATGAAAATCCTAGACCCCTACGGGCGCGGCAAGTCACCCGCCAAAACCTGAAGCGAGACAGCCCCCTTCAGCAATGTGAATGGACCACCCAGCACTTCACGGAATCCGGTAACTTGGGCACCCCTCCTGGGTCAACCTATACCCCCTACGAGTGCGGCGAATAGCCCGCCAATTATAGAGTGAAGCCCCCTCCGTCTCAAAGCCATGAGATGCGGGCTCGTTGCCCTCTAGAACCCGGCTATCCGTGCACCCCTCCACGGGGTAATCCTAGTACAGAAAGTAAAATATACATACAACGGGTACATCGACCGCAACCTGGTCGTGCCCCAAAAGAATAATACAAACAGGCAGTGACGGCAGTCCACATGTCGGACGCTCGCCCCGCAATATCAAATGTACATATAAAACAGAACTGTACTAACATTGCATCCAGGCTATCCCCCACGACCAATCCGCAACAACACAGCACAACACAGAACATCAACGTGAATGTCACGTTCACAAATCCGTCTAAAAGGGCTATAGCAGATAGACTGGATTTACCGATCGAGTGACATTCACGGTCGCAGATATAATGTAAATACTGTGAACTGGCATGTTTAAACTTTTTGATCGATCAAAAATTATCAATGTGGGCCCCAAGCATTACTGTAGCACTTACAGAAAATCTGGGCCCAAAAAGAATATCCCAAAACCCCTATTTTGAACTCAGGAGCACTCTGCAAAAATTTGGTCAAATGAGGAGTCAAAAGCGCGGCGGAACCGCGGCCCAAGCATGGTTTTGGCCGCGGTTCCGCGGTCGTATGGTGAGATCACTTGACTAATTTTTCCCAGATTGCTTATAATTCCCTGCACAACCTTCTGAAACACCATGAAAAATTTTTAGACTCCAAAAAAATTTCGACAGAAACTTGTGCATACAAAATACGGTTTTTAGGGAATTTTGTTCGATCGAGTACTAAATATACTAGAGCAAGCTAGGCATGGTTAATGGCGTGGCTCTGATACCAATGTAAGCCCGCGGGGGCGCCCCGGCCGTCAATCCGACGCCGGAAACGCGGAAACAAAAACTTTGCAAAAACTTGCAACCGGCACCACCGCGCACTTTTCATACGGATCGGGCCATTAACCTAGCAACTAGCAAAAGAGAAAAGAGTAGAGAAGTTATACCAAGCGATCTGTGTCCTTCGGTCTTCATCTCCACTCCGATCTTCTGCGGAATCTCCGTCCATCATCGTCTCGTCGGAAAGGGCACCACGTAGCCGGAATCTTTTACGGGCTCCCACCTCTTGACCGAGGCAACTCGGGCGCGAAGTTGGCTAGCCGACGCGTCCAAGACTTGCTATAGAATAGTGTAGGAAACTTGTCTCTTTTGGGGTTATAGAAGTTGCCTTGGATGTTGGTGGAGGTGGAGAATGAAACATTTGGAGAGGTGAGGAATTTGTAGTAAGCTAGAATGTGATGAAGGATTTTTGCCACACCAAAAAAGGAATTCCTCTCTCCCTCTCAAGAATGGCCGGCCCCATAAGAAAAATGGTGGAGATGATATGATGATTCAAGCAAGAAAAGAATATGTATGATATATATATAAAACAAGACAAGATAAACCTCACATCCTTTCTCACTCATTTCACTAATCAATCCTCTCTTCAAACCATCATGAGAAAGCAAGTGATGAGATTAAAAAAGAATCTCATCATGACAAAGGCACAAAAACAATGAACCCCTCCACAAAATGTTAATTGCAAACTTGCAATTAACCCCCTCCAACGAAAAGTCCGGCCGAGAAGGAATAAAAGAAAACCGGCCGGAACGGAAAGCAAACTGGCAACTTCAGAAAACTGATCCAGTAATAAATTACAGGAAAACCCCGCTACTGCAAATACATGCCCGCATTTGTATTCCCACTGAACACAAATGCAAAGAAACAAAACTACACCATCAAATACTAGGATCCGGCTTAAGCCAAAGCCGGCTAGTAAAAACCGTCCGATCACAATCCGTGCAATACCGCACGTATCTGATCGAACCCTGCCACTTCTCCATACGGTCTCTACAGCATTTCGCCCGAAACCTGAGTAACTGTCTGTGTGGTGGACTCTAAAGACTCGTCAGTACTATGGCTGTGGATTTAACCACTAGCACGTCAGAGGTATAAGCCAATACGTAACGGGTTACCAGGTACTGACCAAAAGGGACGTCGATGAGCGAACTCATCCTGACACCCTACTGAGCCTGTCAGTGACAATATCCGTACAGTCCGGTCCGTTCGTCTATGAGCATCGCATGGCGGGCCTAGGGGGTTGGTAAAAGTCAGACCCCCAAAAGAGGTACAAGTCGTGTCGGAGTGTAGCCCAGAACACCCTGAGATACTACTGGAATACCTACCAGTAAATCTCCTGCCTTGGCAAGGACTTTTCATGTTCTGGCTCTCCTCGACACAGCGCGACCTCACCCCCAATACCGGGAGAGACGAACCCCTGCAGATCCGCTCACTGCCTCCATGTGGCTCGGGACTGTACCCAACTAAAACCTGTTTGCACGACTCCTTTGAGCCGTGGTAGGGTAATAATCAAAGCACAGTGGGAACTCACACGAGACAAATGACGATCTCAGGTCGATGAACTAACCTGTACACATGTCACCAGGGAACTGCTATCTGACGTCTGGTATAATCCCAACTAGCAGGTTCCCGGCGAGTCCTGTCCGGTGTACTCATAACCCAATGAGCACCTGTATACATCTTAGGTGAACCAACTGACACCAGTGGCTTGTGAGACCGGCCACCGCCCCTCGTCGGGGTCTCGACTGTATACACTAGTCTACTCTGGAGAATCGATGCCCTGTCTCGAAACTCCCACGACTAGGGACCTTTTAAGGATGTGCTTATAGACTCCAGCTCTCACTTATATGATCGCCCTCATACTGCTGGTAGTCAAGCAAGAATCCTAGGGGCTCTATCAACGTGTAATAGCGACTCATAAGGTCACCTAAAGCAGTACACGATGATAAAGATAAACCAGATAGCATACTATCATCTCGAGTAAGACCGTCCTACTGGAACAGGTCCTCCCCTCAATCATTGCAATCACGTGCCTGTGATCCAATAATTGACTCTGAGGGCACTATCTCCAACAAGAAATACCACAGATAAGTAAATACGGGAACTGGAATTGGTATAAATGAACTCGGTTGTTACAGGACTTGAGTTGCAACCTTTGCCGTTGGGACTTCGATTGCAATATAGATCTCAAGAGAGGATATCGTCGTATTTGGGGCGATGTGCCATATTTGAGGCGACACACTAGTTTAGGGACATTTCAGTCCATTATCGCTATATTTGAGGCGAATTTCTAGTTTAAGGACTTTTCGGTCCAACATTCTCATTCGGTCGCGAAGTTGCATAACTCACCCCTTCCAACTCTTGCTTGCTGAGACGCTGCTGCTTGTTCTTTGTTTGCATGGACACTTCACGCCTTAGACTATTTTTACCTTCTTGGACTTCTTCATCTATCATCGTACCAATCGGGCTGTTTTGTTGGAAGTACTGGGCATTTTAAACAGCACCTGCCCCCTGCTTATCAATGTCGCTTTCCGGTACCGATGGAGCGTCTTCTTCATATACAAAGGAACGAGATATCACGTCATTCCTTCTGCCGAGTCTTCCTCTTCCTTGGAAGAATGAATTTGACTTGGGGTTTTTTCCTCATCGTCTGATTCGGAGTAGGACATGGATTTCACATCCCTCTTATGGTATTTTGGTTCAAGTGGGATATTCCACTTGATTGCAGAACCTGCTTGTAAGTCCCTTGATATTCAATCCGTTCTTTGAGAAGAAAGGACCATCCCACGTAGAGATTCTTCCGCCAGTGAGAAATATGCTCCCTGTGTATATCTCGGGGGGGGGGGAGTGAGTACCCACGCCGTTGCTATTTTGGCGACAAGTTGCTTCAAAGTCGCTCATTTTTTGTTGAGCATTGGTAACAAATTC
The DNA here is from genome assembly GCA_030015575.1 of Agapanthus africanus. Lineage (NCBI taxonomy): Eukaryota > Viridiplantae > Streptophyta > Magnoliopsida > Asparagales > Amaryllidaceae > Agapanthus > Agapanthus africanus. Next base: position 450,679 of record JASDDO010000235.1, read on the forward strand.
CACCTTACCTCCGCTTTTCATTCATCTTCATCGGATGATGAAGGGTCTTGACCCAACTGATCCAATTGAGTCATTTTATCCATGAGCTCTTGAAAAGTTTTCGGATTGAAAAAGGGTCATAAATGGGAACACCTTTCGAATTTGGGTCAAGGGTGGCTATGAACATTCCCACAGCTGCAGCTTCATCGATATGTTGCTCGCATTTTGACCAGAGATTTCGCCATCGGGTAACATATTGAACCCAAGTCTTATTCAGTCTAACCCTTTCATTGACCAACGTCATTACAGTAGTGCGTTTAGTCACACAAGCGAATCTCTGACAGAAGAGCATCTAAATCTCGTCGAAGGTATTCACGGAGTCATTCGGGAGTTCCGCATACCATTCAAAGGCAATGCCCGCCAGAGAGCTGACGAACCGTCAAAGGAGAAGTATATCATTCTCTCCAGTGTTACCGCACATGGATTTAAATCGCGCGATGTGCTGGTGAGGATTCCCGGTTCCTTTGTATATGTGGAGCTGGAAGTATGTATTCTGATGGGTACTGTATTTTATCGTAGCACGCCGGATACGGTCGACCAGTCTTGATTGGCCTAATTGATACTTCATTGACATAGTGAGTTTTGAATTTTGAGCGATATATGTGTCCAGCTTTTCTTTTAGGAATCATTTCCTCCTCATCCGTCGATGAGGTTAGCAGAGGATTTGAAATGTCATCCTTATCTTTAAGATCGACCACCGGCGGTTCATCTGCCAGTGGTTCCGATTGAACCATCATTCCAGCCATATTCTGAATCAGAATGACCATCTGGTTCATTTTAGTGGACATTTCTGCCGCTTCTTCATCTCTCTTTTTCAGAGCGCACTTTAGGAAATCAATATCCGACTCCTTCTCTACTCTTTCTTCGGGCGCGTCCTCGGGATTTTCTTTAGGCGCTGGATTAGCGTTTGCCGCCGCCTGAGCGAGCATCTTCTGCAGCTTTTCACGTTGCAGTTGAAATTTTGCCAGGGACCGAGTTTGAGGTTGGTGAATAGTAGAAGCTCGAACTTCGTCTTTGGAATTCACCACATAGACTTGTGAACTACCATGCCCCCAGGATGGGGGTGTTTGGAGTTTTGGCCTTTAAAGTTTACCTCGGGCACTTGAGCTTTATTAGGCCTCTCCTTTTTTGTGAGAAACCGCTTTGGTTTTGGGAGGAACCGCTGTATCAGGATCCGTCTTGGGATTAGTCCTCTTGTATTTGAAAGGGGATTTGTCAGAAGTTGGCTAACGTCTAGGGGATGAGCCACGACTGACGAAAGAGGCATTCACCTGCTTCCACACCTTATATATAGATGAGGAAAGTTGTTTTAAGGAGAGAATTGGTTTCTGCTCTCGTGGGATATCCATGGGCTGCGGAGATTTCTTCAATATCGCGGTGGGAGAATTTTGTCTGATCCTTCGCAATAGTTTGAAGTTGTTCCCGGTTGGAACAACATTTACCACTGGGGTTGAAACATGACCATACAGAGAACTGCTCCCAGATCATTTTGTATGATGTCGATATCGACGTCGATCGTTTCTTATGGCCGGGATTTGATTAGCCTCAGGATTTTTCCGAGCTTGCCCCCTGTTTCCTTTGAGAGCTTGAATATTCTGCCCCCTGCGTCGACCTTGGTCCTTGGTAGGTGCCAGTTGTTTGAGGACTGATTCCGTCGGCAAAACTGCAGCTTGGGGAACCAGCCTGTGGAAGACAAACTTCCTCTGGGCTTCCTCCATCGGCGTTGAAGCACCGAGGGTGGAGGTGGAAGTATCGGCCCAAAGAGAAGCCCGTTGATTTCTTGAAGAGCCGGCTTGCAGAGATTTGAGACTGCAAGTGGCCTATACTTGATTCCACCGAATATGACAGAGCCTGAGTTGCTAGGGTGGGGGCAAACGCCATTCTTCATAGAACGAAACGTCGGCTTCAGTATCTCATCACCCAAGGGTAACCACAAACATATATACCATGATTATTTGATCGCGGAAAAACACACACGAAGTGTGGAGTGGAAAGAGGAAAAGGTCCCACCAAGCATGCCAGAATATGTTTACCGCCGAAAATGGAGACGAACCGGGATGAATCGTCTTGCCTGAATTTGGGGACAGATACTATTTGGATTTATCCGTCCACCTCTCCGAAAATGCCAAGTTGATTTATGGAACCGTGTATCAGAGAATTGGACGGATGCTGCCGTTGTAGTAGAGTTCATCAGATTCCCCCTCATTTCCGAGGGGTTTTTGATTGTGGGGACGCTCTTCCCTACAGACGCAATCCCCTGCAGTTAATTACGTTACTGCATAGCGATAACCACTTTCTACTGCTCCGGAAGTTCACTTCGTCTTGTGTGTATTTATTTTATTTTTGGTTGCCCGTGGATTGTATACGGAAACTAAATTATGTTATCGTCCGTAGGGCGTGGATTAGTCCAAATCCGTATATTCTTAGATTTGGGTTTGGTTTGATTTAAAGATCGTTAATCTCATTTAAGATTAAGATCAACTTTAATGTTTGTTGAGGATACGTTAGTCCAATTTGAGACTAAGATCTACTCAACAGGATTTTGGGATCATTCAGACCCAACAAAAGAGCATTTGGGCTCTACTGCTTTAGTTTAATGATGTTTCGGTCCGTTGTTAGTTTAAGGACGTTTCGGTCCACAGTAGTTTGAGGTGTGTATGTCATCTCTGGACGCGTGCCCAAAAAAAACAGCTGGTTGTCAGGACCCACTACCTCTCTAAAGACGTTGAGGAACTACAACAACATATATCAGAGGTGTAGAAAGATGTACCCTTGAACCAACTCCATGTTTGAGGGAAAAGGAATTGATGGTCGAGCCCAGAAATCATTAGTCGTATTTTGAGACTAAGATTTCTTCATTAGTTTGGGAAGTCATGAGCATAGATGCTCGGTCTATTTGGAGATCGAAGATATTTTAATCTCAAAAAGACTTAGCCAACTTGTGGCTAGAGTTGATTTTCTATAGTGTTAAGCACTAGTATACGTTCAGCACTCACGAGTTCCCATATGAGGCTCTAAAGCAGTGTTAAACACTAGATTCCGGGGGCGCTCACGTGTAGCACGTGAGACACCTCAAAGTTGGCACTGTACATTGGATTCAAGTCCCCATTTATATATAAGTGTTAAACACTTAATTCTTTTGGCACTCACGTGTGAGCACGTAAGGCGCCCCAAAGTTAGGTACTGCATTTTTGGGTTTTACTTCCCTCTTCTTTTATAAGTGCTAAGCATTCGGCTCACGTGTGAGCACGTGAGGCGCCCGGAAGGGGAACTGTTCTCTGGATTTTATTTCTTTTTCTTTTATAAATACTAAGCACTTGGACCCTGTGATGCTCACGTGCGAACACGTGAGGTGCCTTCAAAATGTGAGCGCTGTTTTTGGCTCTACTCTCTCTTTTTTATATAAGTGCTAAGCACTTGATTGGGGGTCGCGCGGAAAACACGTGACTGCCCTAGGAGGCACTTCTTGTTCTTTTTAAATGCTTGCATGTGAAACACGTGACTTGGTCTCAGCCATTCTTTTTTGTTCATCAGAGGTGCTCACGTGGGGAAACACGTGAGGTTTCGTTATAGTGTTGAATACTAATGAATTACCAGTCTTTCCTTGTATGTGCATGAAGATCTTGATCTCATATTAACGATGCTAGGATCTGAGTTTAGAGAATTTCATGTTTCTTGTTTTATAAGAATTAAATTCTTATAACAGGGTTAAACCCTAGTTTTATCAGAGGAATTAAATTCTTATGTACTTTTATAAGAATTAAATTCTTTGAACTTAGTTCTTTCCCCTTAGTTTTGAATCTACATAACAGAATCTCCCCGATGAGAATTAAATTCTCAACTTATGGGGAGATCTGCTTCTGCAGATCTCAATCAGAGGAAGAACTAAGTTCTTTTTTTTTTTGAAGGGTTAAACCCTTTGTTTGAGAATTAAATTCTTCTTTGTTTTTGTGGGAGCTTTTTGGAAAGCTTATGGGGTGGTCTCTTCCTTTTAGAGAATTAAATTCTCTCTCTCCTTTTCTTCCCCTCTCTCCTCCTCCTATTTATATGAGAAGAACAAGAATCAATTTGTTAAAAGAATCTCTCATTGAGAGATCATGATTGATTCCATGATCTTTTAGATCAATCGGTGAATTTTATTCACCGTTGGATTTTTAATCCAAAGTCTCTATGTGTAACAGAGAAGATTTCTTGTTTGTTTAACAAGATTATGAATATCTTGTTAGTTTTAGAATTTTATTCTATCATATCTTTTTAGTTTAACAAGATCAGAAATATATTTTCTTAATATAGAATTTAATTTTATCATATGGATATCTCGATAGTTTAACATAGAATTTTATTCTTATCATATGAATGTCTTGTTAGTTTAACAAGATTAGGAAAATATTTTCCTATGATAGAATTTTATTCTACCAGATAATCACCATTGTTTAACAGAGAAGATCTTTCTAGTTTGAGAAAGATCAGGAAAATATTTCCCAAATAGAATTTAATTCTATAATTTGATAGGAGCATTTTAAATTGGAGCGCTCACATGCTTTGCATGTGAGTGGCAAGAGAACTCACGTGTTTAACACATGACCCTTAGTGTGGGTTTTAGCCTATTTATTTTCAGCGCTCATATGAGCAAATGATCGCTCACGTGTTTAACACGTAAGGCATATTTGGTCATTGGTTATTTATGTTCAGTGCTCATATGCTTTGCATATGAGCGCTTACGTGTTTTACACGTGAGGCCTGTTTGGCCCTTAGTTATGTGTTTTCAACGCCTATATGCTTTGCATATGAGCGCTCATGTGTTTAACACGTAAGGCCTGTTTGGCCTTTTGTTATTTTCTTTCAGCGCTTATATGCATATAAGCGCTCACGTGTTTAACACGTGATGTCCAACCATGAATTCTTTTCCTTTTTCTTCTCTCCCTTTTTTATAAGGGTTATAATAGAACAAATAGCTCTTGGCCGAAAATTTTGGCGGGAACAAAGACCAAGTCCCCCTCTCTCTTCCTTAACCTCTTCCTAACACTACACAACCAGTAAGCCCCTTCATCTCTTTCTCTCTTTTCACTTCTACATAATTTTTAAGACACATCGACAAAAATGGAGTTAGCACCGATTTATGTTTTTCTCAACATTTGTACTCCACTTTATAAGAAAAATAGGTCAAAATAATATCCTAACACCACTCTCAACCTTATGTATATCATTTAGCTTGTAGTTTAACAAAAAAATTCATGTGAAATAATCATAAAACTAATTTTCATTAAAATACCATGAAGTTTAGTATAACCGTTTTTTTTCGATAACTAGAGTAAATATTTTTAGACCATTCACGAGGTAACGACCTACCCCACACGCACACTATGATTTCATAGCATGGTATTCTAAGTATATGGGTAATTCAAAAAAGAAACTTTTCATTAAAATACCACTTTTTTTCAAAACGGGTTTCTTTTAAATCGATATTTTAAATCCTTGGCAATTGTGCCTCTACAACCCTCGTTAGGGGACCCTCTAATGAATGGTATGGATTATTGCACATTTTTGGGATAGTAGAGTGAGATGCAGAACTCCTCACGGAGTATTCAGTCTCGATAGGAAATAAAATACGGTTTTTAAGAAATACGATTTTTCTAAACAAAACAAAACTTTGGAAAATTATACAAAACTATGAATTCATATTTTCAATAAAAACAAATTATAAAACTATATTTTTAAAATGAAAGATTGGAATTTTAATAAAATACCAACAAGTTTCCAAAAGCAGTAGTTTTCATAAAAGTACCATAAACATTCAGAAAGCTGGGGTTTATCACCAAAACACCATAACAATTAAAATACATGTTCATGAAAATACTAAATATTATAATCACCCTCAAGGTTTATTTTTAAACTATATTAAAGTATTTTTCATAAAACCCACTCGAGATATGCAAACAATATTTTAAGGACTCTAGATTAATATAGGTTTAAGCAGTATCATTTCTCTTGAGCCCCAGGGAGCCGGAGAAAGTGAGTGCTTGCCTATTTAGGTTAGACAACTTAACAGAGTTATCAATGGCAATTGAATCCTGTCATCCATGTGCAGTAGTTGTCGATTTTTCCCGAACATAAGATTTTTAACAGTTTAAATTAAATCATATGAAAAAGATCCAAACTCGAATCTAAATTTGAACTTAAACTCGAACCCAAACTTGAACTCTAATCCAACTCGAACTTAAATTGGAACGTGAACTCGAACTCAATCTACTCGACTAACTTGACTCGACACAAGATTACGGTTGACATGACTTGCACTTTACTCGACTCACTCGACTTCATTATTTCACCTTTTGCAATCTATGGTTTTGATCAAGTCATGTTATAATCAACTAAGGCTATCTTACAATTATAATATATATTATACTCGGGGTGTTTAGGATAGTTTCTTGTATGAATCCAACGGAGCTTCAGGAGTCCCATATTAACCTCTTTTTTATTTTACTCGATTATCAATCGGGTTCACTCATCCACAGCCTAGAGCCCCGATACTAACACATGAAATGGGCCCGTATTTCCTTGCTCCTGGGACCCCACTCTTGAGCTCGTGAATACTTCTACGGCTGCGTTGGCATTCATACCGGGAACTTAACATGAACATAGTGACCATATAGAGACCTATAGTACATATTTACCCATGAACATATACTTTTACTCGTCATATATATATATATATATATTCATATATTCTACACTTATCATTTTACTCTTATTTTATCCTTGGGACTTACCGAGCACTAGTTCGCTGACGGGCATTCCACCTACCCTTGCTTTCTTAGAATGTTCGTCAGATACGGTCGAGACGAAGGAAGTGAAGACTACAGAGGAAGACTATAACCGGAATGCTCCACATGATTATCCTAGCTTCACTCTTTTATTCAGCTTATGTATGCCACATATTTAGGCATTTTTCTTTATTATATTTACTTTCCAGTTGAAACTCATGTTCTTGTAAATATTGGAAGTTGAATGTAAATAAAGATATTTGTTGGAAAATTTTTACAGTCTCCATTTATTCTTACATTGTATATTATTGTTTCAATATGCTTAGTATATTTATTTAGGGAATGGCATTCTCTCAATAAATATGCTGCGGGTTTGCCACATCACCGTTTCCGTCCACTGGGAAGCGGGACGTGACAGAAAATGTCAGGCATTGTGTATTAATAGAAAGAATACTGGATGGAAAACAACAATCAGTTATCTAAATACGGTAGAAATGACTGATGCATATTATCTATGTTGTAGGGTGTAGTTAATCTACTCATATATCTATTTGTAATAACATTTTACGTTTGCTATAAGGTATACTGTAATCTAGATAAAAGATACTGAATTGTAGTGAAAATTATAATAATATTATGATGAACTAGCATGCAACTAAATAAAACCGTTATAGATATAAATACGAATTGATACTGTAAAAATTGTAAATTGCAAATAACATGCTAATTATTAACATATGCATACTAATAAATAACTATATATAATGGAATACGTAATGTAGCATGTCGCAAGTTTAGAAACTTGCCTGATCAAAAACTCACGACGAAAATACGGATATCACGTTCCGAACACCAAACAAAGACACGATGCAAAACCCGACATAAGCAAAACTTAGCCTGAACTTACCAACTGCGAGAAGTGGTGACTGGAGTAAACGATGATAGTGATTGGGTCGTCTGGGTTGTCTCTAACGACACTGAATTTACTGTATGAAAATTTTCAATTTAATGTACAGAAAGGAATTCACAAGCCTGAGTACAATTTAAAAGTTAATTTTTGTTTAAGAACAACAAGAAGCAACTTGTATCTCACTGGTAAAGCCCTTGCACTGCTGTGATGCAGCCCCTGTGTTCAAATCCCATTAGACACATTATATTTTTTCTAATTTTCTTTTAAACTTTTTGGAAGCCCAAAAGTTTACACGTGCAATGCACAGAAAAATGAAAAGTCTGAAAAAATAAACATGTGGAAAAGGATATTAATACAGTGAGGAATACGTGGCACAAATCCAACGGCCCATCTCCACAATTCGACCGGCCAAACCCCCTTAAAAAACTGGCACCGACAGTCCAACCGTGGAAAGCCCCGGGCTTTGCACACAAGTCTCTTGGTTTACCCCTAACTCTCCTGCACTGTTTGATTACTCTGCAATCAAATAGAGACCCCTCAATTCCCCATTTATCACCTTTTTAATACATCTTTTTAATTCCAAAACCCTAATTCCACATTATAAATACTACCCCATACCCTAACCCTTCCCCATTCTAAAAATTATAGCCAAAATTCTCAAAGTTTTCTAAGTACAAGAAGAGTACAAGTGGAGTTAGCAAGAGATCGACTTCTGGCGAGAATCGAAACAAGTTCCAGCGACCCCGTGACGTCACGAATATCAACACTCCCTCGTCTACCTTTCTTTAGGATAACTAGCTAGTAAGTCCCTTCCTATCCCTCTCTTTCTTCTTGAAAAGTTCTCTTTTTCAAAATATGTCGGTAAGTGGAGTTAACACAGACCTTTTATTCTAAACCCTAAAAAGTTTACCTTTTCTTACATACTTTTCATCCATATTCTTACACCATGTTTGTAATCATATAACTAATGGTTAAAACGAACTTTCACTCAAAAATATCATGAATCATAACCTTAATTTAACTTTTATATTAAAATGCCATAAACTTCACATATATCTCTTTTAGTATTTTTTGTTAATCATACCTTTAGAAAAAATCACGGGGTAATGACTTACCCCTCACAAACACACATGATTCCATAGCACGATTCTCTTTAAACATATTTTTATGGCGAATACAATATATTTCATTAAAATACCATGTACTATAAAAACGGTTTTCTTTAGAATTGTATTTTAAAATTTCTTTGCAAATAAACCTCTACAACCCTCTTTTGGGGACCCGCTATTGGATGGTGCGGATTATCGCACATTCTTGGGCTAGTAGAGCAAGATGCAGACCTCCTCACGGAGCATTCGGTCTCGAAAGGTTTTGAATATGATTTTTAAGAAAAACGCAATATTTTACTTAATAATAAAATTAATTTTTAATAATTATATAAATATTATAAAATCCATATAGTTTCAAAATAAAATAACCTTATATTTTTTCAAAAGAAAGAATTACAAATTTCATCAAAATACCATCAAGATACCAACGAAATTCAAGCTTTGCAGTAAAATACCATGAACTATTCAAGTTAAGGTAATTATAACTAAAATACCTTAAACCCTTAAAATTCATATTCAAGTTAAGGTAATGATATACGTACAAGATACCCTTACTTATTTGTAAACTATTTCTTATGTAATTGTAAATTTCGAGGACAAAATTTTTATAAGGAGGGTAAAATGTAACGACTCTGAATTTACTGTACGAAAATTTTCAATTTAATATACAAAAAGGAGTTTACAAGCCTGAGTACAATTTAAAAGTTAATTTTTGTTTAAGAACAACAAGAAGTAACCTGTAGCTCACTGGTAAAGCCCTTGCACTGCTGTGACGTAGCCCCTGTGTTCGAACCCCATCAGACACATTATATTTTTTCTAATTTTCTTTTAAACTTTTTGGAAGCCCAAAAGTTTACATGTGCAATGCACAGAAAAATGAAAAGTCTGAAAAAATAAACATGTGGAAAAAGGGTATTAATACAGAGAGGAACACGTGGCACAAATCCAACGGCCCATCTCCTTCGGAGTGAACCAGACCCGACCAGGGGCCACTTCCCAGGAGGTCACCCATCCCAGAACTTCCCTGGCTCGAGCACGCTTAACTACGGAGTTCTCAAACTCATGTAGTGCCAGTTCACTTAAAAGGTGCCTCTGTATTGAAGAGTGATATCATTCCATTTATAGTATAGATCTGCCCCCTTTCGAAATGTATTCCGAAGAGTCCCCATTGTTCTACAGTGGGTCCCACGGACTCAAGAGGTGGCCCCCACGGATTCAAGAGGTGGCCCCCGCCCACTTAACATGACACTTGGCGTGGCACTTTGTTCCGTGTGGCACTTTGCTCCGTGAGCAAGAACCGGGTCCCGACATTCTCCCCACCTTTGATCAATGGTTCGTCCTCGAACCACAGACCTACTATTGAGGGACCAGCTCTGATACCATTCTGTCACGCCCCATCCCAAATACAGAAAGTATTGTCCGCTCTGGCCGAAACCGCACGGTTTTGTTCTTCGGAGCGAACCGGACCCGACCAGGGGCCACTTCCCAGAAGGCCACCCATCCCAGAACTTCCCTGGCTCGAGCACGCTTAACTACGGAGTTCTCAGACTCCTGTAGTGCCAGTTCACTTAAAAGGCGCCTCTGTATTGAAGAGTGGTATCATTCCATTTATAATACAGATCTGCCCCCTTTTGGAATGTATTCCGAAGAGTTCCCATTGTTCTACAGTGGGTCCCACGGACTCAAGAGGTGGCCCCCACAGATTCAAGAGGTGGCCCCTGCCCACTTAACATGACACTTGGCGTGGCACTTTGTTCCGTGTGGCACTTTGCTCCGTGAGCAAGAACCGGGTCCCGACAGTCCACCCGTGGGCAATAAGCCCCAGGCTTTGCACACAAGACTCTTGGCTTACCCCTAACTCCCCTGCACTTTTTGATTACTCTGCAATCAAACAGAGACCCTCAATTCCCTATTTATCACCTTTTTAATGCATTTTAATTCATCTTTTTAATTCTAAAATCCTAATTCCACACTATAAATACTACCCCATACCCTAGCCCTTTCTCATTCTAAATATTATAGCCAAAATTCTCAAAGTTTTCTAAGTACAAGTGGAGTTAGCAAGAGATCGACTTCCAGCGAGGATCGTAACAAGTTCCGATGAGGATCGAAGCCAGTTCTGGCGACCCCGCGACACCACGAAGATCAACACTCTCTTGTCTACCTTTCTTTAGGATAACTAGCTAGTGAGTCCATCCCTTTCTCTCTCTTTCTTCTTGAAAAGTTCTCTTTTTCAAAACATATCGGTAAGTAGAGTTAACATCGACCTTTTATTCTAAACCCTAAAAAATTCACTTTTTCTTACATACTTTTCATCCATATTCTTACACCATATTTGTAATTATATAACTAATGGTTAAAACAAACTTTCACTCAAAAATATCATGAAACATAACTTTAATTTAACTTTTACATTAAAATACCATGAACTTCACATATATCTCTTTTAGTATTTTTTGTTAATCATACCTTTAGAAAAATTCACAGGGTAATGACCTACCCCTCACAAATACACATGATTCCATAGCACGATTCTCTTTGAACCTATATTTGTGGCGAATACAATATATTTCATTAAAATACCATCTACTATCAAAACGGTTTTCTTTATAATTGTATTTTAAAATTTCTTTGCAAATAAGCCTCTACAATCCTTTTTAGGGGACCCGCTATTGGATACTGCGGATTATCACATATCCTTGGTCTAGTAGAGCGAGATGCAGACCTTCTCACGGAGCATTCGGTCTCGAAAGGTTTTTAATACGATTTTTAAGAAAAACGCAACTTTCTACTTAATAATAAAATTAATTTTTAATAATTATATAAATATTATAAAATCCATATATTTTCAAAATAAAATAACCTTATATTTTTTCAAAGGAAAGAATTACAAATTTCATCAAAATACCATCAAGATACCAACGAAAGTCAAGCTTTACAGTAAAATACCATGAACTATTCAAGTTAAGGTAATTATCACTAAAATACCTCAAACTCTTAAAATTCATTTCCATGAAAACCCTAAATAAAATAAATAACTTCTCGAGGTTTATTTTGAAATTATATTAAAAATATTTTTCATAAAGCCCCCTCGAGCTATATAAAACACGGTTAAGGAATTTAGTAAATATAAGGTTTAAGCAGGATCAATTCTCTTGAGCCTCAGGGAGACGGAGAAAGTGAGTGCTTGCCTATTTAAGGTAGAAAAACTGAATGGTGTTATCAATGGTAATTTTCTTGGAAAACGACACAAATCCTGTCGTCCATGTGTAGCAGTTACCGATAACTCCCGAACCTAATTCAGGATCTAAATAAGTTGCTAGTGTCTGACTCAGTCTGAGTCTAAATCAAACTTAAATCCAAACTCATGTGATTCCCCTGAAGCCACTCATTTCAAGCTGGAATGTCAGTTCCGAAAATGGAGTATTGAATGCAACTATAGGATTGGATCAGTGTCTAGTTGTAGTTTACGGACGAGAATTCTACGCGAATTTTAAAATACTGAACATCCCAAACTTTGATATTGTGTTAAGAAGAGTACAAGTGGAGTTAGCAAGAGATCGACTTCCGGCGAGGATCGAAACAAGTTCAGGCGACCCTGCGATGCCACAATAATCAACACTCCCTCATCTACCTTTCTTTAGTATAACTAGCTAGTAAGTTCCTCCCTATCCCTCTCTTTCTTCTTGACAAGTTCTCTTTTTCAAAACATATCGGTAAGTGAAGTTAACACCGACCTTTTATTCTAAACCCTAAAAAGTTTACTTTTTCTTACATACTTCTCATCCATATTCTTACACCATATTTGTAATTATATAACTAATGGATATAACAAACTTTCACTAAAAAAATATCATGAAACATAACCTTAATTTAACTTTTACATTAAAATACCATGAACTTCACATATATCTCTTTTAGTATTTTTTGTTAATTATACCTTTAGAAAAATTCATGGGGTAATGACCTACCCATCACAAACACACATGATTCCATAGCACGGTTCTCTTTAAACCTATTTTTGTGGCGAATACAATATATTTAATTAAAATATCATATACTATAAAAACGGTTTTCTTTAGAATTGTATTCTAAAATTTCTTTTCAAATAAACCTCTACAGCCCTCTTTAGGGGACCCGCTATTGGATGGTGCGGATTATCGCACATCCTTTGGCTAGTAGAGCAAGATGCAGACCTCCTCACGGAGCATTCGGTCATGAAAGGTTTTAAATACGATTTTTAAGAAAAACGCAATTTTCTACTTAGTAATAAAATTAATTTTTAATAATTATATAAATATTATAAAATCCATATAGTTTCAAAATAAAATAACCTTATATTTTTTCAAAGGAAAGAATTGCAAATTTCATCAAAATACCATCAAGATACCAACGAAATTCAAGCTTTACAGTAAAATACCATGAACTATTCAACTTAAGATAATTATCACTAAAATACCTCAAACCCTTAAAATTCATATCCATGAAAACCCTAAATAAAATAAATAACTTCTCGAGGTTTATTTTGAAATTATATGAAAAATATTTTTCATAAACCCCCTCGAGCTATATAAAACACCGTTAAGGACTTTAGTAAATATAGGTTTAAGTGAGATCGATTCTCTTGAACCTCAGGGAGCCGGAGAAAGTGAGTGCTTGCCTATTTAAGGCAGAAAAACTTAACGGTGTTATCAATGGTAATTATCTTGGAAAAAACACAAATCATGTCGTCCATGTGCAGCAGTTACCGATAACTCCCGAACCTAATTCAAGATCTAAATCAGTTGCAAGTTTCTGACTCAGTCTGTTTCTAAATCAAACTTGAATCCAAACTCAAACCAGAATCTAATTCAAACATGAATCCAAACTCTAACATGTATACTTGAACCTGAACCTGAATATCAGAACAATATCAACATGCAAACATGACTTGACTTGACCGAACCATGGCTATAACTTGACTTGATTACATGACTACTTGTTTACATCCTGAACCTGATTACATGAACAACTTGTATCTATGGTCTCGGCAAGTCTGATAATTTTAATCTATATAAAACATTATACGGGGTTAACGGGGTAGATTGGTACGGAATGTATTAGAAGTGAAACGAGATGGTAACTAAAAGACATCTACATGAACTCTCGTGCCGTTGTCCCGTGGGTTTTGACGGGGCTGTGTACTACCTGTTACCATAGTCCACGGAGCAACTTCGACTCCTCTCATATACACTGATATCTTCTGTACCAAGCTACAAACAACTATGTTAGAATAATAAACTGATATCTGTATAACTTAATAGTTTCCTTCCACATTACTTGTTGTATTCCTTCCTTTCTTTTAGGACTTACGAGCGCTAGTTCGCTGTCGACATTCCTGTCTATTTCTTTCTTTGGAATGTTCGTCAGGAGGACAGGAGTCTCAGGAGACTGAGCCCGGCCAGGAGTACTTGGATCAGATTGAGGCACAGCCAGACTACTAGCTTTACTTGTACTTATCTTCCAGTTTTTATGCCACTGTTCAGGCATTGCTTTTATCATTGTACTTTTCCTTTTCAAATCAGTTGTATTGTAAAGATGAATGTTAATAAAAGTTGTTGTTCATTTTATACTCTTGTCATTTATTATGCATTTTATATATTGCTTAATTATGCTTGACGTATTTATTTCTTAGTAAATACGTCGTGTACCACCACGTCTCCGCCTCCTTACACCGGGAAGCGGGGCATGACATTGTCGGCGACGGTGACCAACTCCGGCGAAACTAGTTGAAGAAAGAGAAGAAAAAGAAAAGAAGAAGAAGAGATGGGGATGTCAGGTTCTCTGGGTTTAACGAGGACGAGGAAGAAGAGGAGGTTGGGTCAGCGACGAGGAGATGAGGGACGATGTCGACGACGAGGTGTCGTGGGCGGTGATGGGTTGGGCTGGTGATCGTAGAAAAGGAGAAGAAGAAGAAAGGAAAAGAGATGGTGGTGAGGGGGTGCTCTAGTTCTGGAGACGATAAGGATGAAGTGATGATGAGAATGGTGGTGGTCGGGTTCAGACGGCGACGGCGACGAGGAAAATGAAGGAGGTGACGACAATGGGTTCTTGGTTGTGTAGTCGGGTTGGGTACGGTCTCGGGGAAGGAGAAAGGAGGTGATGATGATGGTGGGGATGTTGAGGAGGTGAGGGTGAAGAGGTGGTCACGGCGACGAGAGGGGACAGCACGAGTTAAGGCTCGGGCGAGGGAGGGAAAGAGAACGAGAGGAGAGAGATGGAGACGAAAGAGAGAGAGAGAGAAAGAGTTTATATAAAATAAATTTATTAATAATATATATATATATATATATATATATATATATATATATATATATATATAAGGTACAGGGATATATTAAGGAATATATTATATATTTTGTAGGATTTTACAGATAACACTATATCACTCCAAATATTACCCGAATTTAGTCAAAAATATAATTTTTAAATATAAAATACATACGTAAGGATTTTGGCCATAATGCAATAATCTATTATTAAATACATATTCCCCCAATAAAATTTAAGTAAATATACGTAAAGATTTCTAATTATTTTTTGTCCATATTTTAGGATATGATATAATAGATAAGAGCAACAATTAGATATGGGGTGATATGCCATGCAAAGTTAGGTAGCAAAAAGGTATTATTTATACATAACTTGTACTATAAATGGATATGTAAAGATTTAAACATATATAAATTATATATAGTACTAAATTCACATAGATACACCGTGCTAGTAAATATTGGATATAATCTTGCACCATATCGGGTTTTAAACATGCGGGTCGGGTCGGATAACGACTACTACTATTTGAATCATTCGCAACCCAATAGAAAAAAGAATAAAAGAATTTTAAAGTAAGATTTAAAATACCAAATTATATTGTATAAACGTACTAGGGTGTTACATTATACCCAACTACAAAAGAATTTCGTTCTCGAAATTCACGGAACAGGAAAAAGACAAGAAGATACAGATCTAAGAAAAGAGGTGTGGAAACCTTTTTCGAATCTCGTCTTCACGTTCCCAAGTAGATTCTCCATGAGAATGATTCTTCTACGAAATGAGTACTAGAAAGATTATTTTATTCTTGATAACCTTTTCTCGTTGATCCACAATAGCCATTGGTCGGTCTTCATAAGTTAAATCTTCTCTTACGGTCAGTTCCGAGTGATCTAAAATATGTGTCTCATCTCAAACATACTTGCCGAGTTGAGATACATGAAACACGTCATGAACACCCGCCAAGGATGGTGGTAAAGCCAATCGATAAGCTACTTCTCCAACATGCTCGATGATATCGAAAGGCCCCACGAATCGAAGACTAAGCTTGCGTCGACTACCAAATCGAATTCTCCTCTAGTCGGTGATATTTTCAAGAGCACAAGATCACCAACAACAAACTCCAAAGGTTTTCTTCCAGTATCAGCCCAACTTTTTTGTCGATCTTGTGCCACTTTCATCTGATTACGGATCAAATTAACTTTCTCCACAGTTTGCACAATGAGATCTGGTCCCAACAATCTTCTTTCTCCAATATCATCCCAACAGACAGGCAAGCGACACTTACGACCATACAATATTTCAAATGAAGTCATCTGTATAGTCGCCTGAAAACTGTTATTGTATGAAAACTCCACTAAGTGAAAATGATCCTCCCACGAACTCTTGAAGTTTAACATGCATGCTCTCAAAATATTTTCAAGAGTTTGGATTGTTCTTTCAGACTGGCCATCTGTCTGAGGATGATAGGCCGTGCTAAACTTCAAGCGAGTTCTTAGACTCCTCTAAAAGTGTGATAGGAACCGAGTATCACGACCAGAAATGATGCTCACGGGTACTCCATGCAATCTCACAATCTCCTGCATGTACTGCTCTGTCAAAGCCTCCATTGACTGACCAACTCGAAATGGTATGAAATGAGATGCCTTTGTCAATCGATCGACAATCACCCAAACCGCGTTATTGCCCTTTGAACTCCGTGGTAAGGCTGTCACGAAATCCATGGTCATATGTTCGCACTTCCATTGAGGAATCGGAAATTGTTGCAACAAACCAGCCGCCCTTTGATGTTCAGCCTTAACTTGCTGACACACCAAGCACTTCGATACGTAGCGAATAATCTCTCTTTTCATGCCTTCCCACCAGAAATGTTGTCGCGGATCTCTATACATTTTTGTGCCTCCCGGATATACTGAATATGCGGAACTATGAGCCTCCTTCATGACTTCTTCACGAACATCTCCTTTAGGCACACATAAACGACTTCCATATCTTAACGAGCCATCTTCATAAATCAACAGATCCGTTCGAAATCCTGCTTTCACTTGTCCTCGAAACTTCTGTAATCTTGGATCATGCGACTGTGCTGCTTTAATGTTATTGATCAAGGATGATTGTACTTGCAACTGCATCAACTGTCCTGAAGAATTTGGTAGTACAATCTCCAACTCGAACCTCTGAAGATCAGCTATAATCTTCTTCTGTGCAGATAACATCCGTATCGCTGGCAACTAACTTAAAGCATTTGGCACTACATTAACCTTTCCCGGATGATTCTTTAGATCAAGATCATAGCCAGCCATCAGCTCTAACCATCTACGCTGACTCATGTTGAGCTCTTTTTGTGTGAACACATACTTTAGGCTCTTGTGATCGTTAAATACTTCAACTCTTTCTCCCAATAAGTAGTATCTCCAAATCATTAGCGCGAAGATCACTGCTGCTAACTCTAAATCATTAGTTGGGTAGTTCTTCTCATGAGTCTTCAATTATCTCAACACATAGGCTATGACCTTCCCATGCTGCATCAGAATACACCCCAAGTCTTTTCCAGATGCGTCGCTGTGAATAACTAGTCCTCCGGAACCATCTGGCACTGTCAGAATAGGAGCAGCGGTCAATCTCTGCTTCAGCGCTTCAAAAGATGACGCACACTTCTCAGTCCATACGAACGATACCTCCTTTCGTGTTAGTTTGGTCAATGGTTCTGCTATTCGAGCAAAATTCTCCACAAAACTTCTATAATATCCAGCAGGCCCAAGAAAACTTCTGATCTCCCCCACATTCTTTGGAATTGGCCAATCATGAACGACCACAATCTTTTCGGGGTCAACGGCAATTCCATCTCCGGATTCAACATGACCCAAGAACTTCACTTCTTCGAGCCAAAACTCGCACTTATCTTAGCATATAACTTTTCTTGTCTCAAAGTTTGCAGTGAGATCCTCAAGTGTTCTTTATACTCTTCTTTGCTCCTCGAATAGACCAGAACATCATCAATGAAAACAACCACGAACTGATCTAGAAATGACGAAAAGATCCAATTCATCAAGTCTATAAATATTGCCGGTGCGTTAGTAACTCTAAATGGCATCACTAAGTACTCGTAATACCCATATCGAGTTCGGAATGCCTTCTTGCAAATGTCTTCTGCTTTCACCCGAACTTGATGATACCCAAATCGCAAATCCAATTTCAAGAATACCCTCGCGTCACTGAGTTGATCGAATAGTTCGCCTATGCGGGAGATTGGGTACTTATTCTTAATAGTCATCCGATTTAATTCTCGATAATTGATGCACATTCTCTGCATGCCATCCTTCTTCTTGACTAGAAGAACTGGAGCTCCCCATGGTGAACCGCTGCTGCGAATCCAACCCATCTCTAGTTATTCGGTAACTTGTTTCTTTACCTTTTTCAGTTCCACCGGTGCAATTGGATAATAAGCCTTTGAAATCGGTGCTGCTCCAGGAATAACATCAATCGCAAAATTCACATCTCGTTATGGCGGTAAACCCATGATGTTCTCAAACACATCCATAAAATCTCGAACTACTGCTGGTGCTTCTTCCTTGTTTATTTCCATCGACGAAAGAACGACACTTGTCGGCCTAGCCCTAAATTCGACTGGCCCGACAGATCTGCTACCTCTTAAGAATATGAACTCCGGATGTTCGGAAATCTGGAAAATCACTTTCTTCGCCCTACAATCAATGTGAGCATGGAAAATGCCAAAAAAAATCATTCCCATGACAACATCATAGGTGCCAGTATCAATCACTAAGAAATCCGCGAATAACTCCCGTCCGCAAATAACAATCGAGCAACCCTTGCACTCACTACTAGATATAATTCTTCCATTCCTAGTGTGTATGTCCCAACAACTAGATAGGGCCGTGTGTGGGATAGAGTGTGCACTAATAAACTTGGACGACATAAAACAATGAGATGCACCAGAATCGAATAATGCCAATGCGGGAAAATTATAAACAAGTAGGATACCTGATACTACATTGTCTGACGCCTTGGCTTCCTCAGTCGTTAAGGTGAAGATTCATCCCTGATTAGGCCTCTGAGTGATCTGCTTCTGCCTATAAGTCTGCTTCTGCGGTGGTTTTTGAATATCGTACCTCGATCGTAGCTTCGAAGGGCATGCACTAATGGTACGGTCGGATGATCTACAAACTAAACAAAGTCCAAGCCTTCTTTGACACTCTTTCTGCGTGTGTCCGGGTAGACGACAAAAGTCACAAATCGCACCATTTTTCTGATCTGATACAAAAGGCTTCTTCATAGGTATTGTCCCTCGTTTGTTTACTGAATGCCTCTACATACAGGAGCTTTGTTTGGTGTAAATGCAGTCTTTCGAATTGCAACCTCTTGCTGTAGATTACCCTTTACTTTTACTGATAAACTCTGCTGCTCCCTAGCCGCCTTGATAACTTGGGAGAAGGTGGTCAATCCCAGAGATATGATCTGTCTCTGAATCTCCACATCCAAGCTACGCATAAACCGTCTTGCCCTATCTGCCTCATTAGCAACCAAAGGCCCCGCAAATCGACTGAGCCGGGTCCATTCAGCCACATGCGTATCAACGGATCCGCTATTCTGCTTCAAGCTAATGATCTTCTCCTCCATTTCCTCCCGAGCAGATTGCGGAAAGAACATCTCCAAAAAACTTCGCGAAAAAGACGCCCAGCTGATCGGCTTAGTCAGACGGGTCTCCTCTACAATCTACCACTCGCGAGCATAATCTACCAATTGGATGTGTACTACATCCACCCTTTTCTCATCTGGAATCTGCACGGCAATGAGCAGGTTCTCTGTATCAATTAGACATTGCTCCACTGGTAATGGCTTCTCCAATCTGTAAATGTGGACGGCCCGAGCTTCCTAAAGTCTGCCACGGTGCCCTCACGCTGTGTTGGCCTGAGAGCTGCTACCCTCTCAGCTGCTGTAACAACAGACTGCTGGACCGTCCTTAGACCTTCTTGGAAAGCCTCGGCCTGCCGCTGATTCAGCTCAGCTTGACACTTCTGGTTTTCTAACATACCACGTACAACTCCTAATAATGCGGTGTTATCTACACGCCTCTGGTATGACCGCAAATCTCTATCCGCCATGATTCTGAAGCCAAAGACACTGAAGGGATTAGTAATGGTAAACATGATTCAATAAATAAGATATTGATAACTATAGATTCAAGACTAGCAAGGTAGTAATGTGGCAGGACATGTTCCTAATTCCGGATTTCCTGGTTAGTGTATTAGGTTCAATACCCAACTACAAAAGAACTAAACCCAACTAACCCTAAATCATATGGCTCTGATACCAACCAAACCCTGTCATGCCCCGCTTCAAAAAATACATAAATACGGCACGTGACAGAGCCAACCATGGTACCTATGACTAGGAAAAATCCCTCCATAGTAACATTACGTCTGTCAATCAAATATCAAGAACAGTAAATAAAATCTAACTAACATATGTCCATCTTCCACGGTAAAATAAAAGTCAAGAAGTGCATAAAGCGGAAACGAATAAAGATCCAATAAAGAATAATATCTGAATCACGTCCCTTATGGGATCACATCGATAAATTTAAACTATGAAAATAAAATAAATTAAGCATCTCTAAAACTAATCATCAAGCTCCTTACTGCTCGGCTTCCTTGTTAAAATACTCATGATCTTCCTGCGACAAAGTCAAGGGAACTGGACCATGCACAACCCAGACGTCAGTGTGTCATAAATATCAAAATAATAGTAATAACCAGAATATGATGCTATGATTAAACATGGGTATAAATAATAAACACAGGTGCAAAACAGTAAGCTATAGATATGTCATGTGTATCCTAAAATCTATGTTTCTAGGTTATCTATTCTACAAGTCTTTGAAATCAATTAATGAAATCGTCGATATAACTCAATAATATCCCGTGCGTGTCCGGGACCACGGTCAAGACCCTCGGGGCTGAATCCGAGATGTGCCGCTAAGCAGTAAAAACAAGGTATCATGTACAGACGAACGATGTCAGTATTATCATTTCGGGGCCTGAAGCCCGTATCGACTGATCAGTTTCTAGAAAGTATCGAACTATTGAGTTACAAGTCAGATTTCATTATTGATTTCCCCTTTTCCCCCAGGTTTTGTGTTCAAGTCAGGTATTAATGATATTTACTTAATGCCAATATAGGATCAAACAGGTACAGGTCTTGTCTATCTAGATAACAAGTCATGTCCATCAGGACAACAAGTCAGGATTGTCGGCATTAGTAAATGATCCAAGTAGCGGGTCTAGTAACGTGTCGTGACATGTCAGGCAGTGTGTATTAATAGAAAGAATAGTAGATGGAAAACAGTAATCAGTTATCTAAATACGGTAGAAATTATTAATGCATATTATCTATGTTGTAGGGTGTAATTAATCTACTCATATATCTATTTGTAATAATATTTTACGTTTGCTACAAGGTATACTGTAATCTAGGTAAATGATACTGAACTGCAGTGAAAATTATAATAATATTATAATGAATTAGCATGCAACTAGATAAAGCCGTTATTGATATAAATACGGATTGATACTGTAAATTGCAAATAACATTCTAACTATTAACATACGCATACTAATAAATAACTATATATAATGGAATACGTAATGTAGCATGTCGCAAGTTTAGAAACTTGCCTGATCGAAAACTCACGACGAAAATACGGATATCACGTTCCGAACACCAAACAAAGACATGATGCAATACCCGACGTAAGCAAAACTTGGCCTGAACTTAGCAACTACGAGAAGTGGTGACTGGAGTAAACGATGATGGTGACTGCGGTCGTCTGGGTCATCAGCGACGGTGACCAACTACGGCAAAACCAGTTGAAGAAAGAGAATAAAAAGAAAAGAAGAAGAAGAAGAGATGGGGTTGTTGGGTTCTCTGGGTTCAACGAGGACGAGGAATAAGAGGAGGTTGGGTCGGCGATGAGGAGATGGGGAACGAGGTCGACGACGAGGTGTCGTAGGCAGTGATGGGTTGGGCTGGTGATCATGAAAAGAAGAAGAAGAAAGGGAAAGAGATGGTGGTGATGGGTGCTCTAGTACTGGAGACGAGAAGGATGAAGTGACAATGATAATGGTGGTGGTCGGGTTCAGGCGGCGACGTCGACAAGGAAGATGAAAGAGGTGACGATGATGGGCTCTTGGTTGTGTAGTCGGCTTGGGTACGGTCTCGGGGAAAGAGCAAGGAGGTGATGATGGTGGTGGTGATGTTGAGGAGGTGAGGGTGAAGAGGTGGTGACGGTGACGAGAGGGGACGACGCGGGTTAAGGCTTGAACGAGAGAGAGAGAAAGAGAACGAGAGGAGAGAGATGGAGACGGGGAAGAGAGAGAGACAGAGTTTATATAAAATAAATTTATTAATAATATATATATATATACATAACAGTTATATAGATAAAAAGTTTAGGAATATATTAAGGAATATATTATATATATTTTTTGGGATTTTACAGATAATACCATATCACTCCAAATATTACCCGAATTTAGTCAAAAATATAGTTTTTAAATATAAAA
This sequence comes from Agapanthus africanus, assembly GCA_030015575.1. Taxonomy (NCBI): domain Eukaryota; kingdom Viridiplantae; phylum Streptophyta; class Magnoliopsida; order Asparagales; family Amaryllidaceae; genus Agapanthus; species Agapanthus africanus. The sequence continues at coordinate 473,396 of JASDDO010000235.1, forward strand.
TACATACGTAAGGATTTTGGCCATAATGCAACAATCTATTATTAAATACATATACCCCCAATAAAATCTAAGTAAATATACGTAAAGATTTCTAAATATTTTGTTGCCTATATTTTAGAATATGAATATAATAGATAAGAGCAGCTGTAATACCCTAGTGCATGTATACTATATTTATTTAGGGTATTTCAAATATTGCGACAGATTTCTTTATTATTGTTGTTTGGATTACGGATAGTACATTTAGTAGCTATGGTTATTATTCGACCTGACCCGCTTGTTTGAAACTCATCATGGTTAAAGATTATATCAAATATTTGCTGGTATAGAGGATCCATGAAAATCTAGATTCTATATACATATATAATATATTTTAGTATCCGCATATCTTTTAATAATACCAAATAAAAATCAAATAATATATTTTAATATCTAGCCTTGCATGTCATGGTACCCGATATGATGTGGTTGCACCCATATATCTTGTTCATGTCCTAATTGTTAAAACAGACTCGGCTTTTATCGCTACGTATAATTACGTAGATCCGAACTTGGTGGTATACATTTTTATTGACTGGATATCATATTATGCTTTAAACTTTTACGTATATTCTCCATATTGAAAAACTTGATTTTTAGAAGGGACACGGATAATATTCGGAGTAATCTGGTATTAGCTGTAAAATACTATAATATATATATATATATATTATAATATTTTTATATAACTAATAATATAAAATGTTATTATATATATATATATATATATATATATATATATATAATTTAACTAATTATATAATCACATATCTCTATCTTGTTCTCTGTCTTTCTCTCTCAGTCTCTCTCTCTCTCTCTCTCTCTCTCTCTCTCTTCTAAACCTCGTCCCCACCTCTGTCTCTCTCTCTAATATATATATATATATATATATATATATATAATACATAATAATTTATTAAACCTCAAAACAAACCTACCCTCTCTCTTTCCTTCTTCTCACAACCTCGCCCTCTGCGAACCCAGAAACCCTAACCCGCTCCCTCGCCGCCGCCGTTCACCCTCTCAACCTCGTCCTCACCATCACCGCCCTCTCTCATCGTCACCTCCATCTCCTCTCCTCTTCACCTATTCCTGAGCACCCTCTGCACCTTCCTGACCTAAGAAACCCACACCTCCACCGACAACCCCCATCGGCGGAACCACATCTTCTCCGGAAAACTTACCACCACCGACCACTTCTTCGCCTCCTCGTCTTCCCAGCACCAAGAACACCCAACACCACCACCAACGACCCCTTATACACCCTTCCCTAATCACCTCCAAGCTTATAACCACCTCGTCGTTGCCGACCTCGTCACCTCAACACCATCCCTTTGTCCATCCCTACTTACCAGAAACCCCAGCAACCTCTCTTTTTCTTCTTTTATTTCTTTCTTTCTTTTCTTTCTTGATTTCAGCCGTCTCGCTAGAGTTGCGTACGTCGTCGAAGATCCAGACAACCCAGCCACCATCGTCATCTAGACCTGTCACCACGTCACGTCACTGCTCAGCCAGGTCCATTCCTACGCACGTAAGTTTTGCATCGCAACGTTGTTTCGACGTAGGACGTGATATCCGTATCTTAAAGTGAGATTCGATCAGACAAGTTATAAACTTGCAACATGCTTGTTTTCCCCCAATAATAAAAAATTAAGGCTCTGTTCAAAATTTGAAAAGAAGCAGCGTCTCACGTGCCTTGCACGAGGACGCCAGCGCCGAGAGTTAAAAACTCTAAGGAAGCGCCTCACATGCCTTGCACGAGGGCGCCAGCGCCGAGAGTTAAAAACTCTGAGGCAACGCCTCACGTGCCTTGCACGAGAGCGCCCGCGCCAGATCTAAAAGTTCTCTACCATTGGATCAAAGATCCAACGGAGATGATAAATCAATAAAATACAGAATTAAATTCTGTTGAGGAAATATTCCTCAAATCTTTCTAAACAAGAAAGATTATTCTCTGTAAAACAGAGCACCGTTGGATTAAAAATCCAATGGTGATTAAAAATCACCAAGCTACAGAATAAGCTCTGTATAGGAAAATATTTCCCCAATCTTGTTAAAAATAAGAAAAATATTTTCTGTAAAACAAAAATTCTTGGATCAAAGATCCAACGGTGGATAAAATCCCCAAATCTATTAAGGATCACTCAATGAGAGATTTCTTTAACTAAATCAACAAATTTGCCTCCACTATATAAAAGCCCCAAGACTTCAAGTCTTGTACAGAGGAACCCCCCATAAACTTCAAGTTCAAAAAAAAGAGAGAAAAGAAAGCAAAAAGAAAGCTTTAAGAAAGAAGAAGAAACCTTCTTCGAGGTAAATAAAGATAATAGAGATCATAGTATCTCATCTGCATATCCAAGGGTTTAACCCTCATAAAGAATATAGTTCTTTCCCCTGGATCTGAGATCTATGAGACAAGTCTTCCACAAATGAGAATTTAAATATCATGGGGGACGAATTTGTTCTTGGGGATCGAAGATCTAGGGGAAGAATAAAGAATTGAACTCTTCAAAAAAATGCACAAAGAAAGAAAAAGCGCCAAGCGCCTCGCGTGCCCTCATGTGGGTGCTGCTCAGATAAAGAGTGCTTAGCACTCAATGGCCAACGCTCAGCGCCAAGCGCCTCGCGTGCCCCTCACGTGGGCGCTGCTCAAATAAAGAGTGCTTAGCACTCAATAGTTGACGCTCAGCGCCAAGCGCCTCACGTGCCCCTCACGTGGGCGCTGCTTAACATAAAGTGCTCTACACTTATCAAATAGCACCCAACGCCAAGCGTCTCGCGTGCTCCACACGTGGGCACCATAAAGAGTGTTTAATAATCCATAAAAAATAAAAGAACAAAGAAAAAGAAGGGAAAATAAAGCAAAGCATTATTTGCACAGAAAAGATACTGAGCCTAAGCAAGTGTCTAATACTTTATTCAAAGATTAAGTGGGCTGAGTCCAAGTTGACCAAATCCCCAACTCAGATCAACTGAGCCCATGTGCTCATCATGTTCCAAATTGGTCTTAGTCCCAAACATAACTATAGATATCCCAACTGACATTGGTTTAAAGGTACATCTCCTCACACCTCTGATACATGTCGTTGTAATTGTTCAGCGTCTTCAGAGAAATGGCGGGTCCCGACAACCAACAACTCCTTCGACCGCAACGCCTTTAAACTAGCTATGGACCGCAACGTCCTTAAACTAAGACAATATAGAGCCCAAATGCTCTTCTGTTGGGTCTGAATGATCCCAAAAATCCTGTTGAGTAGATCTCAGTCTAAAATTAGACTAACGTATCCTTAACAAACTTTAAGTTGATCTTAATCCCAAACGAGATTAACGATCCTTAAATCAAACCAAACCTAAATCTAAGAAAATACGGATTTGGACTAATCTACGCCCTACGGGCGACAACGCATATTAGTCTCCGTATACAATCCACATGCAACCAAAAATGAAACAAACAAACACGACATGATGTGACCTTCTGGAATAGGAGAAAGTGGTTATCGCTATGCGGTAACGTAATTAACTGCAGGAGCTTACGCCTGCAGGAAAGAGCGTCCCCACAATCAAAAACCCCTCGCAAAAGAGGGGGAATCTAACGAAGTCTGCTACAACGGCCGCATCCGTCCAAACCTCCGATAAATGGTGTCATAAATTAGCATGGCGTCTTCAGAGAGGTGGACGGATAAACCCAAATAGCATCTGCCCCCAAATTTAGGCAAGACGTCTGTCTTTCCGGGCTTTCGACGGTAAACAGATTCTAGCACACCCGGTAGGACCTTTTCCTCTTTCTACTCCACACTTCGTGTGTCGTGTTCGCGAACGAATCGCGGTTTAATATGGTTGCCCCTAGATTCGAGGTACTAAGATTTAGTGTCTTGCTCCATGCAGAAAAGAAGATAACATCGATGGCCTCCAGCTGCACTAATTGCAACAACAACTCCCACTTTTTCCCTGCCGGAGGAGTGACCTATGGGCCCTAAGAGGCCTCCATCTTTGTAATGTCGGTGGAACAGATGACTCAGGCCACCACTGGATTGTTTTTCGGGATCATGCTTCCGCCAATAAGCTTCAATGCTTCAGTGACGTCACATGAGGCTCCGAAGAAGTCGGTCTTCGATCGGCTTGCAACCACCGCGGCCCCTCTCAACGGGTCGTCCAATTCCAACGCCTCAGTCTTTAACAGGTTGAGCCTTAGCTCAAGTGGGCCCGCTAATAGGCTTACCATACCTGAAGGGGTTATCCCGAAGCAGATTGCCATTCCTATTCCGACAGACGAAGCCGTCAAAGGGGCTTTTCCTGCTAGAGGATCGATTTTCGCAAGACTGGCCATTCCAACTCCTGCTGCAGGTGAGGTCATTACAAGTGCTTCCCTACTCGAAAGTTAGTCTACGACAGGTTAGACGTTCCCTTTCAACGGACGTCAGTTTTCGACAGGCTGGCACCAACAGCAGCCTCTCATCAAAGAACGGGGCATAACAAGGTCGCTTCTACAACCGAGGTGAACCTATCCACAAGACATGCTCGGCGTCGCCACTGATGCCGAGTGAAGAAAGATGGGGGCAGTTCCCCCTCTGGACTTACCCCACCAGCTCCGATGGTGGAAATTGACGCTGCTGTTCCAACTGGGAACAACTTTGAGCTTCTCAGGAGAGTACGCAAAAACTCTCCAACCGCCATATTGAAGAAGTCTCCTCTGCTTGCTGAAAGCATGACACAGGTGAAGCCGGAATAGTTTCCTCAGCGGCTGTCCTCCAAGATCCATAGAGTTTGGCGAAAAGTCCAAGACTCTGTAATTGACAAAGATTACTCTCGCCGGTTGAAGAAGACGAAGACTCGGCAAGAGGAGGACCATCCCTCCGTCATACCACGGAAGGTATCATCTGCATGGGTGCTTGCTGCAATAGCCCCCTCAACTTCGACCTCCCATAAGAAGAGAAGGCCGGAGAAGATCCCCATGCCTGCGGTAAATTTCAAAGGCAGTGGACCCAAACGCCCCAAGTCTGGAGGCATGGTGGTACACAAGGTGTACATGGCTTCCGGGAAAGAGGAAAGTCGTACTTCCATGGGTCATCGACCACTTACACGGTCTGTGACAAAAGCTCAGGAACAACAACAAAAGCTCCAGGAGATGTTGACAAGGATGGCTGCACTCACTGGGCAGAAAGAAAGTCCGGAAGTATCGTCGGAACAATGCCAGGAGCAAGAGACCGACACCGAATTCCTTAGAAGAGTGCTTAAAAAGAAAGATAAAGAGGCCGCGGAACAAGCAGCTAATATAAAACAAATGGCGCTTCTGTTCCAAGACATGGTGGGGATGGTGATCCAACCGGATCCTCCAGCCGAAGACCCTCCAGTAATCATTGAAGACGATATAAGGGAGACATCAAATCCTCCTCCGGCTTTCTCAGCAGCCAAGGAAGAAACGGTCTCCAAGGCTGCCCTTGATGACTACATAGCTTAACAAATACGAGCTCATCAGGCAAGTGAAGTGGATGGTCAAGTCATCAGAACTGGGTGACCGTATCCAGGCTGGTACGATTAAATTAAGTACCAGCCGGGATATACGATCCCTAAGTTCCACGTGTATAAAGGGACGGGCAATCCATACCAGCACGTTGCTCAATTCAGAGCTCTATGCGGCAATACTGGAGGTGATGACAAACTATTGCTTCGCCAATTTGTCGGTAGCCTAGCGGAGACAACATTTGAATGGTTCTCGGAGCTTCCGAATGACTCCATCAAAACATTTACAGAAATGGAGCTACTATTTACACAACGGTTCGCAAGCGCTAACGAGCGCACCCCAATCACGGCGTTAATCAATGCCAGAGTGAATCCAGGAAAGACCTGGGTTCAATACGCAATTCGATGGCGTGACCTATGGTCAAAATGCGAACAACGCACAGAAGAAGCGCCTGCCGTGAGCATGTTCGTGGGAACCCTTGATCCCCAGGCAACTATATCCCAGTTTATGATGTTTTTCAAGCTGACCACCTTTCAGGCCTTGATTGACAAACTGGCCTAAATGGACCAGATGGGTCATAGGCCGTCCTCTTCAAAGATGGATCTTCAGAATGAAAAGGGCAAAGGGAAATCGACCTTCGTTGCCAACGCTCAACAACAACCGAGTGACCCAAAACCGGTATCTCGCCAAAACAACAAACCAAGATCCCTCGAAGAAAAGTTGAGACGTCCTTACTCGTTCCCCTGGGATAAAATGAGGAGACTATTCGAACTAGCGGTGCGCAATAGGCTCATCACTCTGCCGGATCCGAAACGCCCACTACAACTGGGTGATGTCAACAATCCCAATTACTGCCCCTACCACCGAATAGTGGGCTACCCAATCGAAAATTTCTATGTCTTCAAAAACTGGGTTGAAGACCAGTACCAACAGGGCAAATTCGCGCTGTCCGAAAACTGGAAGTTAAACCCGCCACAACAGCACGCTCCTAAAATGGTGGATACGCCAAGGGCATCATGCTCATTTGTAGAGGAAGCTCCATGGGAAGTTATCCTTTCGGCTAAAACTAAAAGAATGCTAAAGGATCTTCAAGCATGTCCGGTGATTAGGTGGAAAAGCCCGCTGGAGCCTGAGATTATTGACGGGATGCTGAAACCGCGCCCAACGCCGAAAGTTGGTAACGATGGACAAAACTTCCAGGCTAAGCCTCCGACGTCTTCAAAGAAAAAGAAAAAGTCCAAGAAGCCCATGCAGCTCGACGACAATCGAACGGGTCTGCAAAAATACATCGACGCACTGGAGGAATACAACCAAAAAGCATGGACCCCAGTCACACTAGAAGAATTCTTCAAGTATGTTCTTGAGAACGGAAACAGTAGCATTGATGAAGGAGAAGATTCTTCAGAAGAACCCGAGGATTATGTGACGAGTTGCCACACGATCTCTCACTCATTAATAAATGGCAAAGAAGCTCCCGACGTAGAGAAACTGGGGGCAGATCCAGAACTAAAATCCATGGAACCGTCAGATGGCCTGATCGACAAGCTGCTGAACGAAGCTCTTCAAAAGAGAAAAGCTGATCGAGAACATGAAGCAACCATATACGAAAAGGCCAAGCGTCCGTGTCAAGATGAAAAAGCTCAGGTAATGAGAAGCCATAAAGTAGCTCAACCGGATCGAAGCGCCCTTGTCACCAGCAAGAGCAGAATCAAGATAAGGAAGCAGTTCGCCAAAGCTCTATCAGTGGGAATGAATCTGTCATCTTTCAAAGAAAATATTTTCGGGAGTACATGTCCCGATGAACCGGAAGTACATCCGAAATACTGCTTGTATCATCGGAGGGTCACACACCCTACCGAAGGGTGCAATGCCTTCGAGAAGTGGTGGCAGGGTTACGTTGCCCACCGACAATACTTCAAGCGAATAAAGTGCAAAGGCCGTCGGGAGCAGAGAAGCACGTCAGATGAGCATAAAGGAACTGCCGGTAACTATCATATTGTTGATGTCATCCCAACAAAAGGGAAGTCTCAAGTTCTTACCTTCGAGAGCGATTCGGACGAGGAAATGGCCCCCGGCCTTCTCTTCAAGGAATCCACCTCTGAAAAAGAAGAGGAGATGAAAAACTGTGAGAACATTCAGCTGCGTAACCGTACGTTGCCTGAAAAGAATCTCGAACCCTCAAACAAAGGTTTAGGCAAAAGAGACAAAGGGAAGGAAAAAGTCCCTAAGGAGATTGCCCTCGATGATAGAGTCGTCGAAGAGCTCACAACCAAGGACCCGCCTAAGAAGAACAATGTGGATTACAATGTCCTGGCACTCCTAAGGAAGATGCCCTCACAATTAAGCAATTTGGATGCCCTTCTACGGTCTAAAGAGGCACGAAACTCTCTGATCAGGGCGTTACAAGAGCCCGATCAGTTTCAAGCCTTCTTGGCGGAAGAAAAGATAAAAGACGAGCTGGAGGAAGTTCACACAACGGACATCACCTTCAGCGATGAAGACCTCCTCCTCGGAATGTGCGAGCACAATCGTCCATTATATGTAACCGGGTATTGTCACGATATCAAGATAGGGAAGATCCTGGTCGATAACGGGTCCTCCGTCAGCCTTCTCAATGTAAGAGTGTTGAAGGAGATTTGCATGAATGTGCAGCACTTGGCTCGGGATAAAATTACTATCTCCGGTTTTGACTCCCAATCATCACAAACGCTCGGGTCATTAATACTGACATTACACTTCGGGCTACTCGTCACTGACATCAAGTTCCATGTTATTGACGCCAAGACTTGCTATAATGCTTTGCTTGGCAGGCCTTGGTTACATGAGTACAATATCATCCCTTCTACACAACATCAGTGTATGAAGTGCTTTAAGGACGGCCTCGAGTACACAGTTAACCCATTCTCCGTAAATGAAGTCTGCAAATATTAAGACGCCAAGTACTTCTTACCAGACTTCGAAGATATGGAAAGATATCGCAAACCGGAGAATAAACAAAAATCCATCGCCACTATCCTGATATTTGGGAGCGATATCGAGGAGGATGAAGAGATGGTCTACTCGGGACAACCCCAAGGCAACAGGACATGACTATACACTCTTATTCTGGTCTTTGGCAATGACTCTGAAGATGAGGCCAACACAGTGTTCTCCGTCCGCCCGTCAATGCGGACCTTTGCTGGAGCTGACCAGAGTTTACAAATTACCATAGTTCCGCAGCGGCATTACAAAGAACTTGATGCACTTGATACGTACAGCGTGCAAGAGCTGCAGACCTTCTACGTCCCTCCTAAGCAAAGGGGTGAGAAGACGATCCTTTTCTATCAATCCACGGAGATCAAAGTAGAGAAAGAAGTCTGGCACGGTGCCGAACCTGCAATCGACAGGCTTCAAACAATCCGTCTGCCTAGATACTACGCAGAGGAACTGAAAAGGATATTGAGATACCAAGGCATACCCTTAAAATAGACTGCTCGACAAGCCCAGTTCTATAACAAGATTTGGGACGTTCCCGAGACTCAGCAAAAAATGCCTAAGGGGAGAATGGAGACGACTAGCCTTGGATACGTTCGGTCCAAGAACTGAGAGCGATTCTATGGCTGCCATGTTATAAATGATTCTAATGGAAAAGAGAATGTCTTTTCAGATAGCGCTGATATTGAAACAGAGAGAAATCCCACTGTACGAATATCAAGTCCGTCATTCGAAGAGCAGATTAACAAGCTAATAAAGGAAGCATGTCAAAAGGTTCGGGATGACCACAGCCGCGAAATGGCCATTTACGAGAAAGCCAGGACGCAACGTCTCATTCAGCAGGCTACGGAGGATGACGATGCCTTTCACCGTCAGCCCGCTGTGCGCTCTTATGGCAAGAAAAAAGCCCGATGTAGAAACAACAGTAAGGTGAAGAACGGGAATGACGCTAAAAAACAGCGAAGCGGATCCAATAAGCCGCACGATCGAGAAAAGGTCCGCTGGAATTCATCGCTGATGAAGAAGATGGTTCGGGAATACTCTTTCTCTCAAGATAAGACAAGGAAAATATTTTACCTTGTCATGAAGTATCAAATGATAACACTCCCGGAGTCTCGGCACCCTGAGCAAGTAAACGAGATCCACCATCTGGCTTATTGCTCCTACCACCGAGCAATAGGACATCCTCTTGAAGACTGCTTCACCTTTATAAACTGGGTTGAAGACTAGTATCAGCAAGGCATGTTTGCTCTATCTGACAGTTGGAGGCCAACCCCACCACAAAAGCATGAGCCAAGAGTAACCTACACTACAAGGGAAAGTCTAGATCAACATCGAGCTTGGAAACAAGCTCGTACCTGTCACGTGATAACATTCTCAAAGGAAGAGGAGCATGACAATATGCATGACCTCTCCCATTGCTTTGCAAATGAAGATGAAGACGAGGTGATCTCAGAATTTCAACCGGCACCAAAGGAGCTGGAAGATGGGATACATACCATGGTGGACAACCTGAAAAAAATCGACTTGGGGACGGCAGACGAGCCAAGGCCAACGTTCGTCAGTGAGCTGCTGTCTGAGAAACAGGTGGCCACGTTAAAGGACATGCTTATGCAGTATAAAGACTGTTTTGCATGGAACTATTCCGAGATGCTAGAATTAGATCCAGAGATAGCCATGCATAAACTGGCAATATCACCGAACGTCAAGCCAGTCAAATAAGCACCAAGAAGAATGCGGCTCGAGCTTGAGATGAGTATCAATGCCGAAGTCAAGAAGCTAATCGACTCTGGCTTCATCCAAGAAGTTTAATACCCTAATTGGATCGCCAATATCGTTCCGGTAATGAAGAAAAATGGGACAGTACGTATCTGCATAGATTTTCGGGATCTCAACAAAGCTTGCCCGAAAGATGACCTCCCAGTACCGGTTACCAAACTGATGATCGATAACACGTCCACTCATAAGGTTTTCTTCTTCATGGATGGATCTTCAGGCTACAATCAAATAAAAATGCATCCTGAAGACTAAAAGCATACTGCTTTCCGAATTCCGCTGGGCATATTCTGCTACAAAGTGATGCCCTTCGGTCTGAAGAACGTTGGCGCCACCTACTAGAGGGCCATGACAAAGATCTTCGATGATCTCATACGTGAGATTGTCGAATGTTATATCGACGACCTCGTGATGAAAAGCAAACACCACGAAGAGCACTGGGAGCATCTGAAGATAGTGTTCCCGCGCCTTCGGAATTACAACCTGAAGATGAACCCTCTGAAATGCACGTTTGGAGTTTCCTCAGGCAAATTCCTAGGATTCATCGTACGACACCGAGGCATCGAAATTGACCCATCAAAGATTAAGGCGATTATGGAAATGCCCGCGCCAAGAACTCTCAAACAACTGCGGTCTCTTCAAGGAAAGCTCGCGTATATCCGGCGGTTCATAGCTAACCTCTCCGGCAAATGCCGCCCCTACAGTCATCTAATGAATAAGGGGACCCCGTTCATTTGGGATCGTAAATGCCAAAGCGCACTGGACGAATTCAAGCAATATCTGTAGAACCCACTGGTACTAACCGCTTCGGTCAAGGGAAAGCCCATCATCCTGTACACAACGACCCTTGAAGGTTCTTTAGGCACGTTATGGGCACAGGAGAACGATCAGGGAAAGGAGATAGCTCTCTACTATTTAAGTCGAGTTCTCTTGAGGGTAGAAAACAACTACTCCCCAATCGAAAAGCATTGCCTAGCACTGATCTTCACGATAACGAAGCTTCGACATTATGCCTTAGCATATGAGGTCCATCTCATATCAAAGGCGGATCCTCTCAAGTATTTGATGTCAAGAGCCATACTAACGGGAAGGCTTGCTAAATGAGCCCTCCTCTTGATGGAGTTCTCGATAGTATATCGACCCTTCAAGGCAATAAAAAGCTAGGCCATCGCCGATTATCTCGCTGTGCATCCGATACCCGCCGACTCTCCCCTAAATTGCGAATTACCGGACAAACACGCGTTTGACGCAATCGACGGGGAGAAAGAAGGGAGTGATACCCGATGGGAACTCTACTTCGATGGAGCGTCCTCCTTAAAAAAGCAAAAGCAAAACACCCCCATGATTAAAGCCAGGGTGGGCCTTATCTTCGTGAATCCGCAAGGAGGGATAATGCGTTTTGCCCTTTCATTAACAGAGCCGAGAACAAACAATGAGGCTGAGTATGAAGATTTGATAGCAGGTCTTGAGATTGCTGTCAACATGGGGATCGAAAACATCCTCATATATGAAGACTCCCAGCTGGTCATCAGCCAAGTAAATGGTGACTATCAGACGTGTAAACCTGAGTTGGTAAAATATGGCGAGAGAGTGCAGCAATTGCTGACATAAATCCACTCTTACATTCTGGAAAGCATTCCGCGTGCAGAAAATAGAAAGGCGGATGCGTTATCCAAGCTCGCTAAAGAACTGGCCGACAAAAACCTCGATGACGTAAGGACCATTGTGCAAAGCCGCCGGATTCTTGCACCGACAGAGATATCTCCAAAGACGTCTGAAAGAAAGGAAGCGACCGAACAAGCGGCCTTCCAAATAGAGGATGAAGAAAATGCTAAGGATTGGAGAGAAGTCTTCATAGACTACTTCAAATCCCATCAAACACCCGAAAACGCATTTTCGAGACATCAGCTCATGAAACGAGCTCTGTCTTTTGCCTTCTTCAATGATACTCTATATAGGAGATCGTTCGACAGTTTGTGGCTAAGGTGCCTGGGACCAGAAGAAGCAAAAAGGGTCGTCCAAGAAACTCATGACGGACTCTGCAGTTCGCATCAAGCCGGGCCAAAGATGAAGCTGAAGATCAAAAGAATGGGTTACTATTGGCCCACGATGATTCAGGACTGCCTCGAATATGCGAAGCAGTGTTACTCGTGCCAAATTCACGGGGACTTCATCCACCAGCATCCGAATCCGCTACACTCAACACTGGATAGCTGGCCATTCGAAATGTGGGGAACCGATATAATTGGGCCCATCGAACCGGCATCATCCAAGGGACATCGGTTCATATTGGCAGAGACCGATTACTTCTCCAAGTGGGCAGAAGCAATACCACTAAGAGAGGTGAAGACGGAGAACATCCTCCATTTATTCAGGATACATGTCATCTACCAGTTCGACACTCCGCGACGGATTATCTTGGATAACGGGCCAGCCTACAGAAGCTATAAGATCAGCCGCTTCGCACAGCAGTATAAAATAGATTGGAGATACTCTTTGGTCTATAATCCCCGAGCTAACGGTCTAGCTGAGGCTTTCAACAAGACCTTACAAAGATAATAAAGAAAATGGTGTCCAGAAATAAAAAGGACTGGCACGAGAGATTGCATGAAGCTCTCTGGGCTTATCGGACCACGTTCAAGACGGACACAAATACAACGCCATTCGTGTTGGTATTTTGCACGGAAGCAGTACTTCTCTTGGGGATAGAGCTACCCTCTCTATGAGTAGCAGTTCGATACGAGCTGACGGTTGAAGAAAATGCCTATCTTCGGCTTGAGGAGCTCGATGCCCTCGATGAAACTCGTCTCATGGCGCAACAAAACCTAGAAGCTTACAAAGCTCGTATGATGCGCTCATATGAAAGACTAACTAGGCCAAGAGCATTCTGCCAAGGTGAACTCGTGCTAGTAGTCAAAAGACCTATGATCCCCAATCATGCCAAAGGGGGAATTCGAGCCAAACTATGAAGGTTTGTATATCATAGACAAGGTCTACCAAGGTGAGGCCTACTTGCTCATGGATATGCATGGAGAAATACCCTTCCGGCCAATAAACGGCCGGTTCCTTAAGGAAAACTACGCTTGACAAGTCACGGCTCAGGTTAATGACAGATGACGACGCTCATGTTCGCTCGTTGTCTTTCTGAGTCCAAACTCTATAAGTAGTATCCGGCAAAACCTCGCCTCAAAATCGCCATGGACCGCAACATCCTTAAACTAGCTGTGGACCGAGATGTCCCTAAACTAACAACGGACCGCAACGTCCTTAAACTAGCTATGGACCGAGATGTCCCTAAACTAACAACGGACCGCAACGTCCGTAAACTAGCTGTGGACCAAAAAGTACCTAAACTAACAATGGACCGGGGCGTCCCTAAACTAACAATGGACCACAATGTCTTTAAACTAAATACGCCGCCTCAAAACATGGCGACGGTGGAATCCAGGTCCACAAGTCCCAGCAGCGAGAATTGCAACTTAAGTCCATTTGGCTACACAGCTACCCCGGTGGCGAAGTCCCCCTTAAATGCCATTGACAAACGGAGGAGTAAAAAAAATGGTACGTCCACAAGCGAAATGGACACGGATGAAAACCCGAAAGGGCGTCGTGAGTAAAAACAGCAGGACTACGGGCGAGTTTGTGAAAACCCGAAAGGGCGTAATCTCGTTAAAATAAAGACACCTGCAAGATCCTCTTGACCTTGTGAGGAGAAAACACCCGCGTGAGATCCTTACAACTCACAAAAGGGAGCAACACACTTAGTGATCCCCACAATTCCTAAGGAGAAATTACACTTACGAGATCCTCACGGCTCGTAAGGAGAATTCCCCCTATGAGACCCTCATGGCTTGTAGGATTCAAAAGCCTTAAGCTACAGGGATCTGAACCTGTTCTTAAGCCATCACACTCCCCAAGTTGCCTTACAAGCGGTTCAATATTGACCCTTGTATACAATCCACGGGCACAAATAAACGTTTCCCCCCACCAAGTTCCATCAATGGCGTGAAATTTCCACATTTGGTGAACAACACTTATAGGTCCTCTCGACTTGCAAGGAGAAAATACTCTTGTGAGATCCTTATGACTTACAAGAGAAGATATCACTTAAAAATCCTTACGACTCTTAAGGAGAAAATACATCTACGAGATCCTCATGACTCGTAGGGAGAAATGCCTTTATGAGACCCTTACGGCTCGTAAAGTCAAAAAGCCTTAGTCAAAAGGATCCTAACCATGTTTGCTAAGCCACCTTTGTTCAAATCGACAAAGGCAAATGATGATTCGCTTCTGGTAATATCCCAGTTGTAGCGATGTTGATGCTTAAATCAGTATCAAATTCCAAGTCCTTTCACGGCAAATGATGATTCGCTCCTGGCAATATTCCAGCCGTAGCGATGCTGATGCTAAGATTGGTATCAGATCTTGAGTTACATACTCGCAATAAAAATCAGCGAGCCAAAATGCATATGAAATAGCCGCAATGTTTAGGCAACTCGCAATAAAAATCAGTGAGCAAAATATATGCATATAAAAACAGCTGAAATGTTTAGGCAACTCGTAATAAAAAAGCAGCGAGTAAAAACAAAAAACAGCCAAAATGATTGGGCACCCTGAAAAATAGCCGAAATGATTGGGCAATCATGACTTTCACGATATAAAAGCTGAAATGATAGAGCATCGCGGAAAGAAACAAAAAAATGAAATGAAATGAAACGTTTGCCCTACAGGTGAGATCACATTGACCCCTGTATAGGATCCATGGGCACAAACAAAAAGGGAACCACATTTTCCCATCAAGATCTATCAACTCAAGCCCTACCGGGCTTCGCCAAAAGGAAGCTAAGTCTCGACGGCAACATCTACAGCCTAGAGATCAACAACGGTGAGTCTTATCACTCCAACCAGAAGCAGATACAACGTCAACAAAGCGGAGCCATGGCAGAGTCCCTAGTTTTAATTCTCGACGGTAACATCTACAGCCTAGAAATCAATAACGGTGTATCTTCTTACTCCAACCAGAAGCAGATATAACGTCAACAAAGCGGAACCATGGCAGAGTCCCTAGTTCCAAGTCTCGACGGCAACATCTACAGCCTAGAGATCAATAAAGATGTGTCTTCTCATTCCAACCAGAAGCAGATACAACGTCAACAAAGTGGAGCCATGGCAGAGTCCCTAGTTCTAAATCTCGACGATACACAGACAACCTAGAGACTACCTCGGAGCCACGACAAAGTCCCCTAGTTCTAAATCTAGACGGTTCACAGACAACCCAGAGACAACCTCGACATTCATTGCAATATTGCAGACACAATGTCAACAAACGAAGAAAAGGAAGATCCCTAGCTTCGGGGTCTTGACGGCAACTCAAACGAGACCTGAAAGACTATCGGAGATCATCCCACTCCAGCTCGGAGTGGTCATGGCTCATCGGGGCTCCCAAACTGAGCCTAACCTCAAGTAAAAAGCGACATGGAATACCCCTAACGCTTGCTCTTTCGACGGTAATATCACATGGAAGATTACTTGAAAACGTCTTGTCCAGCCCCCGAAGGGATCAGAGACACGACAGTAGAGGGGTTACTCGAACAGCAAGATTGCGTATCGAGGAATACACCGACCAACGCGATGGTACGACGGGTAAAAAACCCTAGTAACAAAGACCCCAATGGACTTCTATTAGCAGGAGTTAACTGTGACATTAGGACATCCTTGCGAGAACTTCTCGATTCGTCTTGACTCGTGGGGAAAATAATGTTCCTACGAGAACTTCTCGACTCGTAGGGAAAAGCCTTAGGCAATGGGGATAAGGACCTGTTTCCTAAGCACTGAAGCCATGCAAGTCGGTCCAAGATGGATTATTACATACTATTCACGGGCCACACTCTCCAAAGTCGAATATCGACAAGGAGGGAAACAACCACTTACGAGTACTCTCGGCTTCTAAGGGGGAAAATTCTCTTCTGAGATCCCTACGACTCTCAAGAAAAAACACACTTAGAAGTCATCATGACTCCTAAAGAGAAAACACGCTTGCGGGATCTTCATGACTCGTAGAGAGAAAAGTCTTTATGATACCCTCACGGCTCATAAAGTTGAAAAGTCTTAGGTGGCAGATCTGAACCTATTTCCTAAGCCATCGCTGCCCTGCAAGGAGATCAAGATAGACTATCTACGGGCCACATTTGCCAAAGGGACATGCCAATATGAAATAAAATGTCTTTTTATTCATGAATGCAAGTGAATACAAGATACAGTTCACAAAGGAATCAAAATGAATGTATGTTATTCATAAATTGCAAGATTACAGTCAATAATAAAAAAAGGGGGAACAAAGACGGTTATTGAGGAGAAGGCATTTTCAACAAATTAGCAAGCCGCTCGCGCACTCCTCTCAATCCTTTCTCGTGATCAGCCACCGCGGCCAACTCTGTTTCAACTTGAGCCCGTTGCCGTAAACAGGACAAAAGCTTCCCATCGGCTTCCAGCATGGCAGCTTCACAGTCTTGCATGACCCGCTCGGCGAAGTCAAGCATCCGCCTCAGCGTCAACCCATCCGAAATACATCTCTGGAGGTAGTCAAAAACAGCTTTTAGCTGTGCACTATTCACTTCAATCTGGGTGCGCAGTCGGTTAGATTTGCTAGAAGCCACCTCATGTTCCCTTCGTCTCAAAGTCGCCTCTTGTTCAAAATGGCGAATGAAAGGAACATTATGCTCGATCCACGCAGCCCGCTGAGAGTTCGAAGTTAATACTTTAGGAGCGGGACACTTGAGTCTCGTGCAAGCAAGCCTCGGTCTTTCTGCATTAATCAACCCAAGAGCCGACGAGATCTTCATCATGAAAGTTCACAAGTGTCGCCGGCATTGGATTGACTTCAACGGCAAAATCCGTGGCAAAACTGAGGGCCTCAGCATCGAGATCTTCGATAAATTCGCTCAACATTCGCCAGCTATTTGCAGCGCCCCTGGAAGATATGTGTTTAACAAAGGGCCCTACGGGCATTGGAATGCGAGACTCAAAAGGAGCTGGAGCAGATTATTTCACCTCCAGTCAAGACAGAAAGGCGCAACTTACGAGCACCAATCATGTACTGTGCAAGGCGGTAAGGAGAGTCTTTGGTTCACGCCTCACTAAGCATTCATTCACGACGGCGTGCCTGATTCAATGGAAATGGTGCCCAAAACGTGCTGATTTATGTACGACACTACAATGGCGCTCGCACTTAACAAAAATCCCTAAGGGTAAAGTATAAAGCTCATGCACAGAGGCGAGATACATGTATGAATATGCGATGAAAAGGAAGCATTCAACAAGAAACATTCAACAGTCAATAATAAGAAAAATACATTGATGTAAACATACTACTCTACAGGGAAGAGATCACCAAATATGGGATCAGAGACACAAGGGTTGACAAAATAAAATACAAAGTTCTCCAATTCCCTCTCTGCCCTCTCCACCATGTTGAAGCGGCGGTCTTCGTGAGAAGTTGCTCCCCATCGATCAGCACCGTGCTCATCAGCAAATGCGGACATGATAGCCCGTTGAGCCCTTATTTGGCTTAGCAGATGAACTGATCAGTCCCTCAAAGACAGGGTAATCAAACGCGCCTCATGAAAGCACTCGATCTTATCCTCCACCGCATCAAGAATCGCTGGAGTCATCTTTGCCGGATGAGGAGGGATGTCGGCAAGCACGGATATAAAGATCATCCAGAGCCAAATGGAACCCATACGAAGAGGAGAGCCCCTATGAGTCATGAGCTCATACATCGCCATATCACATTGAGCATCGGTAAGAAGAGGGTCTACTAGCAGTGTGGCAAAGCAAGGAATCGTTTCCTCGATGGGCACCTCCCATGGTTGCCGACAAGCGTGAAGACGATTGCAGGCCATAGCTCTTGGTTTGTTTGAGTTCTGTTAATAAAAATGGGTTTCTCTTTGAAGAGAAGAAGGAAGGCATAGCTTCGGGTTATAAAGAGAAATGTTCAAATCAACGCACGAAAATTTTTGTGTACAGTGGAAATATTTCCAAAGCCGGAAAAGGGGGCATGGGGAACAAGATAATTGACCCATAGGAAACAAAGAAAGAAGGTGAAAAGACACCTTCAGTAATGAGGCAGCGCCTCACGTGTCTTGAACGAGGGCGCCAGCGCCGAGATTTAAAAACTCTGAGGCAGCGCCTCACGTGCCGCATACGTATAACACGGGGGCCCCGGCATTTTATATATGAGTAACTACTACTTCACATGAGGCACCTATGAGCAGTGGTATAAAAGAAAGGAAAATTTTGCCATTCATACTTGAGAAAATTTAAACATCAGTGGTAACAACAAAACAAAATATCATCAAAAGGTTTACAGGGGCAAGACACTGAATCCTGGGCATGGATTTAAGAATTCAGAAGCAAGTCCGAGCAAAATGTTTCTGGCTTCACTGACCATTTTCTTATGCATTTTCTCACAAATGTAAGCGTGAGGATTCCCGTTGATATCGTCCTTCCTCTGGTAGGCAGAGATTATCGCCATCTGTTGGAAGACCTGATGCAAAATATCGACAAAATTATCTCGCTGCCACTTCGAGATCAGGCCCATCAGATATACTGAGTGCACATTATCTTCGGCATCATCAAGTGCCTCAAGTGGCATGGCCTCGTTAAATTCAGGAAGTGCCTTCCAAATCGCCCCCACGGTAATTTTCAAAAGAGCGGAGCGACGGGGGAGTAGCTAACCGTTATGTTCATCAAAGCGACGCATCACCTCTGCGCATTGGGCATCCGTAAACTCCTGGTCTTGACAGCAGCCTTGGACGCGAATGTCTTCACAGGAGATAATCTCGTCAAGATCATACAGATAAACAGCCATAGTATCTGAAAGAAAATTCAATAAAAGATTAGCAATTAAAAATCAAGATTCTTAGAGTCTAAAATAAGATCAAGATGACGTCCCATCATTGGTGGGGCAGTCACTCATTAACGATGAAATCTTGAGAGAATTTTCATTTAATGAGAAACCTCATTGTGCTAAGGAGTTGAACTCCCTCGAGAGCAGTGCTCTGCAGACAAAAATCATATCTATCAAATGTAATTAAGAAGGGAATAAAATTCCCTAAATTTTTTTTCTAAAGAGCTATGCTCTGAAAAAAAACAATGGTATAATCTACCAAAACCCTTAAAAGCAAAGATTTTTACAGAGTAAAATCCCAAGATCTTTAAGATCTGCAAAACAAACTCTAAGAGTTTTTCATGGAAGATGAACAGTGTTCTAATTAACGGGTTAAGAAACCCTAAAAAATATTTTTAAGATCTGTGATCTAAGAAGAGCAAAGCTCTGTTTAATGGGTTCGATTATGATCCTTACCAAAAAATTTAGGCAGAGTTATAACTCTAGAAAAGATTTCTGTGGACAGAGATCTAAGCTCTGAAGGGAGAATTAAATTCTCAGGAGAAGAAAGAAGAGAAGAAGATGAACATCAGTCATCTCAAGGGCCAAAGACCTTACTTATAGGCAGGGGAAGACGATTCAACTTCCAAGAAGATCCAACGGTGAAAAGATGCCACCGTTGCACTCACGTGTAAGCCACGTGAGCGCAACGGTGGGGCGGCATTTGTTTCCCCCAATAATAAAATAACAAGGCTCTGTTCAAAATTTGAAAAGAGGCAGCGCCCCACGTACCTTGCACGAGGACGCCAATGCTGAAAGTTAAAAAACTCTGATGCAGCACCTCACGTGCCTTGCACGAGGGCGGCAACACCGAGAGTTAAAAACTCTGAGGCAGCGCCTCACGCGCTTTGCACGAGGGCACCCGCGCCAGAACTAAAAGTTCTCTGCCATTGGATCAAAAATCCAACGGAGATGATAAATCATCAAAAAACAGAATTAAATTCTGTTAAGAAAATATTCCTCAAATCATTCTAAACAAGAAATATTATTCTCTGTAAAACAGAGCACCGTTGGATTAAAAATCCAATGGTGATTAAAAATCACCAAGCTACAGAATAAGCTCTGTATGGGAAAATATTTCTCCAATCTTGTTAAAAACAAGAAAAATATCTTCTGTAAAACAGAAATCCTTGGATCAAAAATCCAACGGTGGATAAAATCCCCAAATCAATTAAGGATCTCTCAATGAGAGATTTCTTTAACTAAATCAACAAACTTGCATCCACTATATAAAGGTCCTAAGACTTCAAGTCTTGTACAGAGGAAACCCTCCCCCCATAAACTTCATGTTCAAAAAAAAAGAGAAAAGCAAGCAAAAAAAGCTTTAAGAAAGAAGAAGAAACCTTCTTCGAGGTAAATAAACATAATAGAGATCAAAGTATTTTATCTGCATATCCAAGGGTTTAACCCTCATAAAGAACATAGTTCTTTCCCTTGGATTTAAGATCCATGAGACAAGTCTCCCACAGATGAGAATTTAATTCTCGTGGGGACGAATTTGTTCTTGGGGATCGAAGATCCAGGGAAGAACAGAGAATTGAACTCTTCAGAAAAATGCACAAAGAAAGAAAAAACGCCAAGCGCCTCACGTACCCCTCACGTGGGCGCTGCTCAGATAAAGAGTGCTTCGCACTCAATAGTTGGCGCTCAGCGCCAAGCGCCTCGCGTGCCCCTCACGTGGGCGTTACTCAAATAAAGAGTGCTTAGCACTCAATGGTTGGCACACAACGCCAAGCGCCTCACGTGCCCCTCACATGGGCGCTGCTTAACATAAAGTGCTCTGCACTCATCAAACAGCGCCCAGCACCAAGCGCCTCGCGTGCTCCATACGTGGGCGCTATGAAGAGTGTTTAACACTCCATAAAAAATAAAAGAATGAAAAATAAAGCAAAGCATTATTTGCACAGAAAAGGGACTGAGCCCAAGCAAGTGTTTAACACTTTATTCAAAGATTAAGTAGGCTGAGTCCAAGTTGACCAAATCCCCAACTCAAATCAACCAAGCCCATGTGCTCATCATGTTCCAAATTGGTCTTAGTCCCAAACACAACTATAGATATCCCAACTGATATTGGTTTAAAGTTACATCTCCTCACACCTCTGATACATGTAGTTGTAATTCTTTAGCGTCTTCAGAGAGGTGGCGAGTCCCGACAACCAACAACTCCTTCGACCGCAACGTCCTTAAACTAGGTATGGACCGCAACGTCCTTAAACTAAGACAATATAGAGCCCAAATGCTCTTCTGTTGGGTCTGAATGATCCCAAAATCATGTTGAGTAGATCTTAGTCTAAAATTAGACTAACGTATCCTCAACAAACATTTAAATTGATCTTAATCCCAAACGAGATTAACAATCCTTAAATCAAACCAAACCCAAATCTAAGAAAATACGGATTTGGACTAATCTATACCCTACGGGCGACAACACAAATTAGTCTCCGTATACAATCCACGGGCAACCAAAAATGAAACAAACACACACGACATGAAGTGACCTTCTGGAGCAAGAAAAAGTGGTTATCGCTATGCAATAACGTAATTAACTGCAGGGGCTTGCGCCTGCAGGGTAGAGCGTCCCCGCAATCAAAAAACCCTCGCAAAAGAGGGGGAATCTGACGAAGTCTGCTACAACGGCCGCATCCGTCCAAACCTCCGATACACGGTGCCATAAATCAGCATGGCGTCTTCGGAGAGGTGGACGGATAAACCCAAATAGCATCTGCCCCCAAATTCAGGCAAGACGTATGTCTTTCCCGGCTTTCGGCGGTAAACAATGCTATGTTATTATTCCGATACTTATTTAATAAATGATAGTGCACATGTTTTTCTATTCAGCAGAATTTACAAATTTACCGTTTTTCAGTATCCGTCTATATCCGTACTGATAAAAGTTTATCTAGTTGGATGCCGAAACGTCACAACGCTATCATACTACTATATTAGTTCAATACATTTTCTAGACTGCATCATATATGGTAATAGACGGGTAATGGCTATTACAGATAGATACATATATATATCCTGGCATTAATAGTATTTCGATATTGATTATGGTTTTACATTTGGCATCTATCGGGTACTATACATTATATGACATGTTCACGACGCATTACCAGACTTGTTACTTGGATTTTATTGCTAATGCCAACAATCCTGATTGTTGTCTTGACAGACATGACTTGTTGTTTGTATAGACATGACCTCTACCTGCTTGATCATGTGTTGGCATTAGATTTATATCATCAATACCTAACTTGAACACAAACCTGAGGGAAAAGGGGAAATCAAGAATGTAACCAAAACGTAACTCAAGAGAATATTATTATTGTTTGTCGTGATTCCGGGCGTTACGGAATAATCATTATTTTTGTTTGTCGTGATTCCGGGCGTTACGGAATAATCATTATTATTATTTGCTATGATTCCGGGCGTTACGGAATAAATCATTGTTTGCCGTGATTCCGGGCGTTACGGAATAAATCATTGTGCCACGGTCCCGTGGGGGTTTGAACGGGATATATACTGTTGAGTTACGATGAAAATTACATCAATTGATTTCAAAGACTTCTAGAATAGATAACCTAGAGGCACAGACTTTAGAATACACATCACATATATGCTGCTCATTGTTTTATACCTGTGCTTATTATTCGTATACATGTTTAATAATAGCATCATATCCTGGTCACTACTATTAATCTTTTGATATTATGACACACTGACGTCTGGGTTTTGCATGGCCCAGTTCCTCTACCTTTATCGCAAGCTGAACAGGAGTACTTTAGCAATCAAGCTGAGCCATGAGGAGCTAGCTATTTAGTTTATAGACTCTTAGTTTCTTTTATTTCAGCAATTTATTTCTATTAATGTGAGCTCATATTGGGACGTGATTCAGATGCTATTGTTTATTGGATTTGGATTCGTTTCCACTTTATGCAATTTCTTGATTTTATTTATTGTGGCAGATGGACATGTGTTAGATAGATTATATATTTCACTGTTCTTGATATCCGATAAACAGCTGTAATGTGATTGTAGAGAGATGATTCCTAACCACAGGTAGCATGGTTGGCTCTGTCACGTGCCGTGTTTAGGTATCTTGGGAAGCTGAGCGTGACATAGCTTGTTTAGTATCAGAGACATAGGATTTAGGGCTAGTCGGGTTTGGTTCTTTTGTAGTTGGGTATTGAACCCAATACACTAACCAGGAAATCCTGAATTACGAACATGTCCTGCCACATTACCATCTTGCAAGTCTTGAATCTATAGCTATCTTGTTTATTGAATCATGTTTACCGTTGCTAATCATCTTCAGTGTCTTGGCTTCATAATCATGGTGGATAGAGATTTACGGTCATACCAGAGAGGGGTAGATAACACCGCATTATTTGGAGTTGTACGTGGTATGCTTGAAAACCAGAAGCGGCAAACTGAGCTAATTCAGCAGCAGGCCGAGACTTTTCAGGAGGGTCTGCGGACGGTCCAGTAGTCCATAGTTGCAGTAGCACCCAGGCCAACACAGTGCGAGGGCACCGTAGCGGACTTCAGAAAACTTGGTCCATCCACATTTATAGGATTGAAGGAGCCATTGCCAGCGGAGCAGTAGCTAGTTGATACGGAGAACTTGCTCGTAGCCGCGCAGATTCCAGATGAGAAAAATGTGGATGTAGTGCGCATCCAATTAGTGGATTACGCTCGCGAGTGGTGGCTTGTAGAGGAAACCCGTCTGACCAAGCCGATCAGTTAGGCAACGTTTTCGCGAAGTTTCTTGGAGAAGTTCTTTCCGCAGTCTGCTCGGGAAGAAATAGAAGAGAAGTTTATTAGCTTGAAGCAGAATGGCGGATCCGTTGATGCACATGCGGCTCAGTGAACTCGGCTTAGTCAATTTGTGGGGCCCTTGGTTGCCAATGAGGCAAATAGGGCATGTAGGTTTATGCGTAGCTTGGATGTGGAGATTCAGAGACACATCATATGTCTGGGATTGACCACCTTCTTCCAAGTTCTCAAGGAAGCCAAAGAACAACAGAGTTTATCCATGAAAGCAAAGAGTACGCAACAGCAAGAAGTTGTAGTGCGGAAGCCGACGTTTACGCCAAACAGAGCTCCTGTATGTAGAGGCATTCCGATAAATAAACAGGGAACAATACCTATGTAAAGGACCTCTGTTTCAACACAGAAGAAGGATGTGATTTATGACTACTGCCAACGACCGGGTCATTTTCGTAGGGAGTGATGGATAAGGCTGGGGCAGTGTCTGGTTTGCGGAGCTACTGATCATTGAATGCATACTTGTCCATCGAGAGTTCAGTTGAAGGGTAATGCTCTGAGAGCATAGCAGATGCAGATTACTCAGGGGCCTAACCAAGCACGGGCCTTCACTTTGACGGCCAAGGAGGCCAAAGCTTCAGATAAAGTTATTTCAGGTATCCTACTTGTTTATAATTTTCCCGCATTAGCATTATTCGATTCAGGTGCATCCCATTGCTTTATATCGTCCAAGTTTATTAGTGCACACTCTATTCCATACACGGCCCTGTCTAGTTGCTGGGACATACACACTGGGTGTTAGTTATATGTATGCCCTAGAGACCATTACTATACATACGATGTATATTATAGTGGATGCTTGGACATATGTAGGGAGGACTTTCGTGCTCGACATGATAGTATGCTATCTGGTTGCTCTTTATCTTAACATGTACTCTGATTGTCTCTATGTCACATGTTGATAAAGCCCTTAGGATGAGTACTTGACTACCAGAACTATGATGCGGATCATACTAGTAGGGACAGAGTAGTCGCCAAGTACATCCTTCAAATGTTCCTAGTCGTGGGAGTACCGAGACAGGGCATCGATACTCCAGAGTAGACTAGCGTATGCACTTCTTGACCCATATGATGGGCGATGGATGATCCCATATCCATTGATATTTGACATCAGAGAAGGTATACGGGTGCTCAGTGGAGACTGGATACACTGGACGGACTCGCCGAGAACTCACAGATGGTATTATACCTCACGTCAGATGGCAGTTCTCTGACACTGGTACAGAGTAGTCTGTAGACCCGAGATCGTCATAGAGTCTTGTGTGATTCCCACTGTACTTTGATTTCCATCATACCACGTCCAAGAGGGCGTGCAAAACGGTGGCTTTTGGGTACAGTCCCGAATCACATGGAGGCAATGAGCGATAGGAGGGGATTCGTCTTTCCCGGTATAGGGAGTTGATGTTGCGCTGTGTTCGATTGTCTATAATTAGAAATCCCTGGCCAGGGTTGCTGAGAGTTACTGGTAAGTGTTATCAGTAGTTTCTCTAACTGTTATAGACCTCATATCGACACGACTTATCAAGCTGCTAGGGTCCGACGTTTACCACCCGTAAGCGGGATATGCGACATATCAGACGAAGAGACCGGACTGTACGGGAGTGTTACTGATTGGATTCGCAGGAGAATGTACATGCTTGCTTGTTGATCTTCTAATCGCTCAATACCTGGGTGGCTGTTACGTTTAGCTGACCGCTTGCAGCTTGTGGGTGTTTGATATGATCATCACTTACTGTCGGCGTATTGACGATTCTTTAGAGTCCTACACAGAGGTTTCCTGGCTCGGGCAAAACGGAGTAGGAGCACATATGTGATATGTGCGGGACCGAGAACAATACGTATATGTGATACCGTACTAGATTCTCGCGATATGTGATATCGGCCGGGTATATGTGATATAGCCGGGTCATCGGATCAAGTGTTGATTCGATGAACTGATACAGATTATATTAGTCGGTTATTTGTGAAATAGCCGGATTATCGGATCAAGTGTTGATTCGATAATTTAATGTATAATTATATATTTGATATATTAAATTACATTAACTAATATAAGCTCACTAAAAGATTCTTTTTCTCACTCGGGTAATACATTGATATATATGCGATATATGTTAATTGTATTATTTTATTTTGTTACAAAATATATTATATATGTGATATATAATATTGTAACAAGTTAAGGTTACAAATGCAACATGTTTTGTGGAGATTAAACATGGTTAGGGTTTGGATTAGGGTTAAGCTTGCATGAAGCTTTCAAGAAGCTTCTTGAAGCTTTGACTTTGACTTTGGATATTTTGTATAGATATTTGCTTAACCCAACCCAACCCTTCACCATAGTTAACTCTCTACATGGGTTAAGTCTTCATACTTAACCCATGGTTGCATTTCTAACCACACGCTTGAGTTTCATTATTCATCACAAAAGAAATTGATCATCTTCTTCTTCTTCTTCATGGAAAAGCTTTCTAGCTTTTTCATAAGTGATGAAAATGAGTGAGAAATTGAAAACAAATGAGAGCTAAATTCCTACTTCATCATCCTCATCTATTCTAGCCACTTAGATTAGGGTGTTT